>MU388777.1:0-225934 GCA_022578815.1 Xylariaceae sp. FL0016
TATGTATGTATGTATGTATGTATGTATGTATGTATGTATGTATGTATGTATGTATGTATGTATGTATGTATGTATGTATGTATGTATGTATGTAGCTACCTACACAGCAGTATGTTAGGCGGACCAAGCTCTGTACTACATACTTCATTTGCTCGGGATCGATCCCGAGCTGTGTTCCTGGATCATGGATGGAGCTTTACAAGTAGTCTGTCAGACCAGCTCTAGCGCGTGCTGTTGAGACGAACCCAAGTTTCTAGCCCAAAAAAAAACAAAAAAAAAACAGCCTGGCAGACCGGAATGGCTCACCGAGAACCTGACCGGGCAGCATGAGCTCATGTCATGGACGAGGGTGCAAATGCTTATTACTGTATTGTACTGTATCGGATCATGCCGGGGAAGACCAGGCTCTTCGCGTAGAGACAGAATACAACGATGCCTTGGGAGCGAACCAGGTTGCCAGGAACATCAGGGCCGGAGTTTGGCGTGACGATACTGCCAAAGCGTACCCTGGGTACTGTATGTACATATGTATGTATGTATGTATGTAGAAAGTCCAGACTGCAGAAGAGTGCCGCTTCGCGTCCCACCCGGCACTCAGTGACTGCGACACCCTTGACTCTCCAAATCCGTCAGCCACTCTCAATCCTTGCGAACATCGTCGAACCATGATCTATGTATCTGGTTTCGCATGTCGGCAGCTTCTTCCGCCAGAAAGAGCTCGTGAGCTGGAGGCCTGCGATGCAGGATGACCCGGAACAACTGCAGGGCGACGAGGTTCCGTCTTTGGGGAATCGAACGACTGTGATGAAACTGAGGTCTAGGTACTGAATAGCTACGACCAGCCGCACGTCAAAGCTACATACTAAGAGCTGTTGACCGGCCCCAGAAGGACAAAACGACAGGATGGAAAAGAACAACCAACATGTCGAAATGGCCTCACTCTCATCTCGGGTTATCCGAAAGCAAACTCATGCACCCCATTTCACATCGTCGCCGTGTTGAGAAATTTACATATGTAGCACTTGGCCAATGAAGGACACAGGCTTGGCCAACAGGGGGGTGGCGATCTTCGGAGTAAACCCCCTGTACACAGCATGTCGTTAGCGAAAGGGGAAAAGGTCAAGCAGGTAGTAGCAGGCTAGAAGCAGCGGGGCACTTTTCTGGAAGCATTCGAAGCAGCGAACGTCCTTGAACATCGCAGAACATGCCAGATCCGTCACTTTGATGGATTGCGATGTGGAAATTGCACTTCTTGGAAGCTGCATCAGGCAAGTCCCAGCCCCAACGGTCGTCTCTCGCCTGGTCCTCCGTCGCATCTTCCATGAGCTAGCTGCTCACCGAAAGAAGATCAGGAATTCATTCGCCGCTGTTGTGCCATCCTTGACTCAATCATCGACAGTCCCTTTCTACCTCGAACGGTAAACTGGCCCAAACACAGCGGGACCGTGCTTGCTGTACTCGTCCTCGTCCCCGTCGCGGCGGGGATTTGTCCCTGCTGAACGGACACTGATGGCATGATCGAGCCAGCACGACGTCGTTTGCAGATGACAAGTGGCATCCTCATCAATGCGCAATGTGGGCGATGAGGTTGTACGACTCATGACTTTACTCGCAATACCTATGCGATCCTTTGTTTCTTGCAGAGTTGGAGGCTCAACTCTGGCGCATGCCATCCCAGCTCCAACATAGCGAGTCCGTCCATCCCTACATACCAAGGCAAGTCAGGCTGCAACTACACGCCCCTCTCACCACCACAACTCAACCCAACCTCCGCGAATGGATGGATCGTTGGACTATGTATCTCCATCTCTCTTCTAGGTCCAGGGATTTTCAGTGCCGACTAAGGCCAGTGTCTAACCCAAACAACCACGTCAACCGATGACGTTTGGCCTGGTCTGTCTCTGTTGAGCTATGTTCGGGCGGTGGACCGATTCACCGTTCACTCAACCGGCGCATCCATATTCTACTTTTGGTATACCAGTCGCGTCTTTAGACAGCGCTCAAACATAGCGTGAGCATCTGGCCTGGGGCTACGCTAGGGCTCGGAGCTTTGGATGGGCCATCAGGGTGCGACAGAAATTATCCGATATAATCTTATCCCAGTCTGCATATCGCAGCGAAAGCCAGTTCATCAAACCATGTGAAAAATCGGGGTTCAGGGTAACCCGGCACTGTCGATCTTGTCATTCTCTGCGCTTCAATGGCCTCTTGGATATGCAACCGCGAACTGCAGATGCATATCCATCCTTTGCTCGTAGGTGCTGTTGCTTGATTGGGTTACCGTCCACGAGTATTGCACCTCCTCGTGACTCGTCGGCCCCGGGCATTGACAACCTCGGTACTGCATATACGATTCTGTGAGGGTCGCCAACAAGTTGCGCGCCTAAAACGTTACATACAAGTCAGATAGTAGTATGCATCCCGTGTTTTTTTGGTAAGCACCATCCGGCAAGAACAACGCGGTTGATTGGGCGGAATTATTCACAAATGGCCTTGGTATCTATCCTATGTCAACAGCGAGATTCGGTTACATGCAGAAGACTCGCGCCAGTTCGCCAGGCGGTCTGCTGTCAGAATCCCGTGGCCCGGACGACGGTACATATGCCAGTGGCTCCAGTCAACACACTCGTCCTCTCCCCACAGCGCCTTCAAATTATCTACATACAGATGAAGAAAAACGGCCATGCATTCTCACTGACATGCCAAGGACATGTAGCAGGCTAAGCTAGTGCTGGCCGTTAGGTTTCGGAATCTCCTCTCTACTCTCACCCCATCCGATCTGGGAATGGGATGCTTGAGACGACGGACAAGGAACCCCACTGTCCAATGTCCATCATCGATGAAATGACCAAGAAGCGCCGAAGCGGCCATGTCATCCTGTCGAGGCAGGTAATCAAACCCGGGACGCCTTGCGCAGCACTTTAGCCAGGTACTTCTTCATCAAGTCTCTCTGCAGATATGCGCTTGTCGCTCATAGGAGATGGAGAGAGAGGCTGACTTACTGAAACCCCCTTCCTTCCCCACGTGTCGGTTCATTCCCGTCCACATGGCTGTATGGCACGATTCGTCTTACTGTTACCTTCTCCAGCCATCGTGGTCTTTGAGGCAAAGTAATTGAGGTATATGGCAACGAGGCCTTCTAGCTCCGACGCTTTCTCGCGTATACTGCGACCTTGGTGACCTGATGATAAAAATCTCACCCCATCCCCATACCCGTCCCATCCCGCTCTGTTCTTCCTCCGGACCCTGCCAGCCTGGCGCGTTGTACTACGGCCTGACTGGCGTGCCTCCTCCGCTTGCCGGCCCATTGAAGGACCCTGTTGCCTCGTTGGCATCCCAGTCGCAATTATGTCATGCATGATGGCCCAGGGAACGATGTCCGTCGAGGTTATCCCAATATCTAAACGGTATCTCTTTCTACCTGGGATGGTCCCCCCCCCTTGTTGCTAAGATTTGGTGATGCCGCACTTTCTCCACCACTCCGTCCCGCCGGCTGTCTGAGTTCTATGTATAAGGTTTCCCACGTTAAGGCTTCCCCGAACCTCTAATAACGCTTAGGATGTTTGAGAAGATAGGAACGTGAAGTTCGTAGCGATCCCTTGTTTTCCACAAAAGTCATCTTTGTTTATAACTCCGAGACATTTCCATCATGAGCCGTCCTGAGTGTTCCCTCCTCTCATTCACATCACCGACCTTTACCTCGCCGCTCGTAAGGACGAACAAACGGCCAATTTCGAATCGCTACGTTTAACACACTTCAGGTCACTC
Source organism: Xylariaceae sp. FL0016 (assembly GCA_022578815.1). Classification (NCBI taxonomy): domain Eukaryota; kingdom Fungi; phylum Ascomycota; class Sordariomycetes; order Xylariales; family Xylariaceae; species Xylariaceae sp. FL0016. The sequence goes on from MU388777.1 coordinate 3,769, forward strand.
ACGGTCTCATTGCTAGACCGTAACTGGAATTTTGACTTTAGATCCGCTCTCCGTACTCATGCCTCACAACACCTCGATGACTTCGTCCTCGAGAAGGCGGATATCCGCCAGCGTCTCGAGCGTTATGTACACAAACGCCGTCTACTTCCCAAACAACAAGATATACAGTGGGGCCACGCCGGGCCAGATGAACTACAGCTGTATCAACCACGTGTACTACGCATATGCCAGTGTTTCAGCAGACGGCTCAGTATTCGTGAGTTGGGCCAGCCCCTAACCGGATGCGCATTGCGTTCAAGCTGACTGGATGTTGTAGCTCAGCGATGAGTACGCAGATGCGCAGGCGCCATGCGACGGTGTTCAGGGTGGATTGGGGTCTTTGATGCATCTTAAACAAGCACACCCACATTTGCGCGTCGTCTTGTCCATTGGCGGGGGGAACTCAAGTGAAATATTTCCAGTTGTAGCCTCCCAGACTCTTCTACGAGACAATTTTGCGAGATCTGCGCGAGGGCTCGTGGAAGCTTCTGGTCTTGATGGCATCGATAGTGAGTTCTCCTCTCCTATGACGACAATACCCTTTGGCTGACTATGAGAAAAAGTTGACTGGGAATACCCGATGGACTACAATCAGGGCGTCGACTTCATCCAGCTACTTGCCAGCATCCGTTTACACCTTCCCGAGGACGACTACATCGTCACCGCGGCGCTGCCGGCAGCGCTGCCCGTTCTCCGGACCATCAATATCGCGCAAGCCGCCTACTACCTCGACTTCATCAACCTGAAAGCGTTCGACTTCTTCGGCCACTGGACGCACCGGAGCGGGCACCAGGCGCAGCTGTACGCCCTGCACAAGGACGAGAGCTCGGGCTCGTCGGGCGTGGCCTACCTGATGGCCCACGGCTGTCCGGGCCAGAAGATCCTCCTGGGGATCCCGGTGTTCGGGCGAAGCTTCCTGGGCGTCAGCGGGCCCGGCCACCGTCACCGGGGCGGCGGAGGCGACAACGGGTCCTTCGACTACAACCAGCTCCCCCGCAAGCACGCGAAGGAGAGCGTGGACAAGCGCATAGGCGCGGCGTCGTGTGTAGGGGGCGATGGCGGATTCGTCAGCTACGACACGCCGGAGACGGTGAAGATGAAGGCGGCCTTTTGCAAGCAGAAGGGACTAGGTGTAGGTTTTCGCTTTTTGCCCCCGGACACCCGTCAAGGCGGAGAAACAACCTTCATCTACCGGACCGTGCTGACTTTATTTTTCCTTAGGGCTTATTCTACTGGACGGGGCCGGCGGACTCGCGGGAGAAATCCCGAAGTCTGATCGCAGCTGGATTCCGAGCGTTGCATAGTTCGTGATTTTCAAGCGAGCGTTGGAAGCTTGGATGGGAAGGGTTCCGTTCTTGCTGCATTTGGGTCCAGGGCGTGCAAAAAAAATAATATTAAAGTGGCACGGATACATCTCTGCTTTTCTACTTCATTGATGGGCGTTATAAAAAGGACAGGGATTACGATGGCATATACCCGTACTGTGTGCTAAGCAAGTCGAGCATTGGGATCTTATGTCATTCGACGGCGTTGGATGTCTTTTCGTTTATATCAAGACTTAGATGCTGGCTGGGATTTGGCAAGGTCCATTCATGAGTTCAGGGTAAATAGGATGGAGTCGATATATAGACGTAGGGTATTTTAAGCTCGCGATACAAGCTATGGGGTCTAATGAAAGACACACTCTCAAGCCCCTATGGGAGTCATACCAAGGTGGCAGGATTTCGTTTTTTTGGTACCTGTCATACACCTCGTGTGCGTCAGAACGTGGGATGTGACGACTTTGTACGCCAGGTCTCCTAGGTCCGGCCTACGAGAGTCTAGATAACCAGGCCATACGTGATGAAAGTTTGTGCGCTACTTCTATGACATGATTGAATAAGTGATTACGATTGCTCGCTTTCTTTATGAGATATTGGATTCGTCTGGGAAAAGCTGGGAAGGAGCGTGATGTAATTGGCCTGTGTGTCCGTATCGGACCCTATATGCACCTAGAAGGTATAATGTTGAATGCATAGGTGGTAGGTAGGTACATACCTAAGGTACGTAACTTCTTTCGAGACAGATGCCCGTCCTTTCATACCCTCCACTCAGTCAACCTACCGCAATCCGCAACAGAGTTCCGAACATCGCATCAGGCCAATGTGGACACACTAAATACTAATGTGCCACTCAAGATGAATGGCCTTGCCGCCGAGTCGCTGTCGTTAGATGCAGGTTAGTAGTACCTCTGCTAAGCGCCCAAGGCTCAGTGAGTGTCCGACTCCGACTTGGACTGACACAAGACTGCACCCAGCCGACTACGACCCGATCCAGCACCTCAACGCCCTTTTCTCTCACCCCTCGACCGTGTCCTCGATCTCTCGCGTGTCCTCCACCCTCGATGCCGAGCACAATGCCCTCTCCGCCACCATCGCCGCGCGCCAGACCGCCCAGGCCTACGGGCCCGACAGCTCGCTCGAGCGCATGCAGTCTGCGCAGGCCGAGCTGGGCGAGCTCTTCCGCAAGATCGAGACCGTCCGCTCGCGCGCCATCCAGACCGAGCAGAACATCACCTCCATGACCGCTGACATCAAGCGCCTCGACGGCACCAAGCGCAACCTCACCCTCAGCATGACCGCCCTCAAGCGTCTGCAGATGCTGACCACGGCCTACGAGCAGCTGCGTGGCCTGGCGAAGACGCGGCAGTACCGAGAGTGCGCGAGCCTGCTGCAGGCCGTGCTGCAGCTCATGCGCCACTTCAACAGCTACAGAAGCATCGACCAGATCGCTACGCTGAGTCGTGGCGTGGGAGACGTGCAGAGAGAGCTGCTGGAGCAGGTGTGCGAAGACTTCGAGATGGCATTCGCGAAAGGCGAGGTCGGGTCTCGGAAAGCGATGTTGGTCGAGGCGTGTGGTGTTATGGACGCACTGGGCGAGAACGCAAAAGGCAGGCTTGTGACGTGGTATGTAAACACAGAATTGCGCGAGTACCGACACGTGTTTCGGGGGAACGACGAAGCGGGGAGTTTGGACAATATCGGAAGACGCTATGCGTGGTTCAAACGCATGGTCAAAGGGTACGAAGAGGAACACGCCGGTCTCTTCCCGCCCCATTGGAGGGTGGGTGAAACGCTTGCGATGGCATTCTGTGACGGCACAAGAGAGGACTACAAAAGGATCTTGGAGAAAAGTATGAGGAGCGTGGGCGGTGCCAAGATCGATGTCAATCTGCTGTTGTACTGCCTGCAAGAGACGATGGATTTCGAGCAGAGTCTTGAGAAGAGGTTTTCCAATGAGCCACGAGCGAGTATTGATACTCTAAGTTCAGTCGACGAGAGAACGCACAGCTTCAACGGGGCGATATCTGTCGCGTTTGAGCCGTACCTCAGCTTGTGGGTAGAGTCGCAGGACAAGGCCCTCGCAGCCATGATACCCAAGTATAAGGCGCAACCGTTAATACCGCCGGACGAGGAGTTTTCCCCGCAGGCCGTCATTAGCTCTGCCATCGAGCTCTTCCATTTTTACAAGCTGACGCTCTCACAATGCGCGAAGCTTTCTACCAGTGATCGATTATTGGATCTCACCAAAACCCTAGCTAAATATTTGGATGAGTATGCGCAGCAGGTATTGCTCGCCATTCTACAAAGGCCCGCACAATCAGCTGCATCTGTTGAAGATATCGTTTTGGTCTTGAACACCGCCGACTTCTGGCACACAAATACAGGACAGCTCGAGGAGAACATCAAAAAGCGGATTGACGGCAATCTGATCGACAAAGTTGATTTGACATCGCAAGCAGATGCTTTCCTCGGCGTTGCCAGCGCCGCTGTTCTAGCTCTCGTCAATAAGGTTGAGGCGAATTGCGAGGGCGCATGGCGCGAAATGAAGAATACCAATTGGAGCAGGATGGAAAGCGTAGGAGATCAGAGCTCTTACGTTGGCGAGCTGGTCTCGAACGTCAATACTAAAGTTGAGGAGATTCTTCCCATCGTTGTCAAGCAGCAATATGCCAGGGCATTTGCGGATAACCTCGTCGAACACATAGCCAACACATACATATCCAATATTGTACAGTGTCGGCCAGTTTCAGAGGTTGCCGCTGAACAGGTAAGTCGAGTCCTTACATAGTGGCTTTCGTCAAGTTCGCAAGACTGATCATCTTAGATGCTTCTGGACAAATACGTGCTCACAAAATCCTTCGAAAACCTCCTTTCCCACCATAATCCCTCTTCAAACGCCAACCCTTACGTTCCGCCTGCCAATTTCGTCAAACGCGTCAATAGCATTATGACGCGTATTGACCCCCTCCTCAAGACTCTCCAGGTTCGCCCCTCACCCCCAGAAGGTCTTGTGCAGGCATACTTGATTCATATTGCCGACCGCTCCGACACCAATTTCAAGAAGATTTTAGAGTTGAAAGGTGTCCGAAAGCAAGATCAAGGCCATCTCATCGAGCTATTTGGTATTCATCGGGATTCCAGTTCCAACAGTAAGTTGAGCGCACAGAGCGCGTTGCTCACGCCGCTCATGAACGCATCTGGCCTTGGCAGCACGGGCTTAGGCTTAGTTGGCGTCGGTGGCTCTTCCCCGAACCCGTCATCCAGCGCTGCGGTGCCTGGGAGGTTCGACGCTGCAAGTCTGGGCGAAAAGCTACTGAGCGCGGCGCGGGATGGTGTTGAGAGGATGGGTACACCGAGCCAAGGTGGTGCAGTGGCTGGCGGGGCGCAGAATGCGAGTATCAATGAGAACTTGAAGAACTTTGGGAAGTTCTTTCGGAGAGATATTGGTGGCTTAGGGGGAAGATTCGGAAAGAGAGATGGTAGCGTAGAAGAAACGGGGAGGTGAGGGAAGGAAGAAACCAGAACTAGGTGCAGATGTCAGCAAAAAAGAATATAAATTTACTTATACTTGGATGCACAGGTACGACCACGTCGCATCCAAGTAGCATTATTCAAATGCAGAACCAAGCAACGGCTTGACCACTTTCGTTTTTGGGACCTGGTTGTGTTGGCTGGCAAAGTTATCGACCCTGAAAATATGATTATGGGATACCCTGAGCGATCAGCGAAACTCGCTCCGCACTTTTAATGATCATGCATTTTCCAGTGTTGGCTTGAAATCGCGTGGTATATCCAACAGGCCCAGGTAGGCGAACTCGTTTTATATACTAGTTGTATTGGATACATGGACAGGCGCTATGCTAACCAGATACTTGATACAGTGGTCATATTTGACCAAGAGAACTCATGCTAGACAATGAATCATGCAGTTCGTTGTATCATCCGTACGCTCTCCGTCCCCTCCTCTGCTCATTCCTGTCTATATCTTCTTTCTAACAATCTCAAAACCTGCCACCCAAACACACACTTTTAGGCCTTCCAGACCCGCTTAACAGCCTCAGTGACGCCGACGTCGTTGGTCTCAAACTCGTACAGGCCGATGCCGACGAGGACGGTGGCGGCGTTGAGGGCCCAGTGCGCGGCCTTACGTGACTTGGGGTAGCGGCCGGTGGGGATGTAGTCGGTGATGACGTTGTTGAAGCCCATATGGCTGTGGACAAGCATAGTGGCGCAGAGCACCGCGTCCATGCCCGGGTTGAGGGAGCCGGCGGCGAAGGGCGCGATGGTGAGGGGGATCAGGCCGGCGGCGACGCAGCGCTCGAAGGTCCAGTGGTACGAGCCGTGGGTGGGGTGGGGGTCGGGGACAGGAGACGGGTCGTTCACTGTGGTGAGTTTTTGTTAATATGCTGCGTTGAGCGTTATACAGAGGCAAATTTTGGTTGGACCCATGTTGGAGGTCGTCGCCTGATCGCCTGGGCAAAGGATAACTGTCACGTACCGGTTCCTCTGACCACCTCTGCGTGATATTTGTTAGCAAATGTATTTGACCATGTCTTTGCGCACTATGCGCTTTGGAAGAACATACGAGGACCAGGAGGCAACAAACTCCTCCTGCTGGAGGCATGGAACGCAGCGACGCGCACGGCGTCCTTGGCAACAGCTGATCGGACGTTATTCGCAACGAGCGAGGTCGCGGCTTGACGGGACTGCCGAAGCAACGTCGGGCGGACTATGGATGCCATGGCGGTGGCCGGTGGATGGTGGTCCTTCAGCAGATGATTGGAGGCGACGGGCTGAATGGATGAAGCCCTCGGTGTATCGGTGGTAGCTAGAAGGTGCAGTCGGTTTGAGGACAATGAAAGTGAAGATGGCGATGATGCATTGACCTCGAGGTTCGGGAGGTTTGGCCGGGTGCGATTGCCGAGGACAAATACGAGCTTGGTGATTGGTCAATCTGCCCGAAGGGATGCTTCACAAGCTGCTTCTATTTTGCAGCTGACGCCGCAAGACTCTCAGCTGTCACCCCAAAGCCTCTGCCGGTTGGCCTCTGATGAGATCTGGGAGAATCGGAGGTACCTACATCCCTGTACCTCCGTTAATTGTTCAAGTCATCGGCGCATTCCTGTCATGTCGCCGATATTGGAGAAAAAGTTCGAAATTCGAAATCGCCAACCGTCCACACCTTCAGTATTTCCCGTCGACTTGACATGTACTTGATGAACTTACCTGAGATCCAGTCGCATTCATTGTACAACACTTGCATGATTTAATCGGGATCTTGCGGGGCTACATTAGCTCTCGACTCTTTCCTCTACTGCCAAATTGCTTCCCGATTTCCATTGTCGAACGTAGCCACCATGGCCCCTGGGGCCTTCCTGTCCAGATCCCACGGTCTACGATCAAGCCTTTGCCGAACATGTCTTCGTCAGGCTCTTCTATCTCAGCGCCCCACAGCTCGTTTCATCTCGACAAAGAACGTTGAACGGCGGAAGGAGGCGGATGCAGCGTGGGCTGAACAGGCCGCGAAGATCAAGAATGGGGAGGTTCAAGGTCTCTGGGAAATTCTCAAGGAACGAGGCTTCGTGAAAGATACTTGCGGGTAAGCTTCAATAACAAAAGCGCTGTTAGTATATGACTCAAGTATGTTTTAGGACCGATCAAGATATCAGCGAACTCATGCGGCAGAAGCGCATTGGCGCCTACGTAGGCATCGACCCGACCGCCGCTTCCCTCCACCTCGGCCACATGCTACCCCTAATGGCGCTTTTCTGGTTTTACATACATGGCTATCATTCCATTAGTATTATTGGAGGAGCTACAGCGAAAGTTGGCGATCCCACTGGACGACTGACAACCAGGGATGCCGTTAGCAGAGCCGACAGGGCCATGTACACCACCAAGATACATTATCAGCTGAAGCAATTGTGGGCGAACGTCGATAGCCAAGCTAAACGTTTCGGATACCAAAAGGAATGGGCTTGGAAACGTGCTCTGCGAAACAACATGGAATTCTACCATAGCACCCCATTTACCACAATTGTCAGTCGACTATTTACGGGTATGCGCGTGGGGCCTATGCTGTCTCGCGAGACTGTCAAACGGAAGATGACCGAGGGCGATGGCATGTCTCTGGCCGAGTTCATATATCCTATGATGCAGGCTTGGGACTGGTGGCATATGTTTTCCACTCCTCTCGGCGTCCAGATGCAAATAGGGGGTTCCGATCAATACGGCAACATCGTGGCTGGCGCTGAGGCCGTCAAAATGCTACGAGATACTGAGCCGAATCAGGAGATAGCTATGCCCAAAGACCTCCTTCATAGCCCCGTTGGATTCACAGTTCCTCTCCTCACTGACTCATCGGGAGCTAAATTTGGAAAGAGCTCCGGCAACGCTGTGTGGCTGGACCCCTTCATGACCAGCTCGGTTGATGTCTATGGTTACTTCATGCGACGTCCAGACGCCGACGTTGAGCAGTTACTCAAACTCTTCACTTTCCTCCCGCTGAAGGAGATCCAGGAAATTGTCCGGGAACACGAAGTAGAACCCTCGAAGCGGGTGGCGCAACATAAGCTTGCTTTTGAAGTCGTCGCCCTCATCCACGGGATTCAAGAGGCTCAAACGACTGAAAAACACCACAGGGCATTGTTCTCAAAGAATAGTCTCGAGAGCCTGGTCATCAAGGATGACAACGCTACATCCAATACTGAAGATGAAGAGTACTTCTATCCTGCCAGAAATGTACCGAAGAGTGTCGACAAAGCTATGAAATTTCGAACCGATGTACAACTGCCTGAATCGCTGATTCTGGGAAATTCGTCATCGATTGGTCGCATCCTGTATGCGGCCGGGTTAGCAACCAGTGCATCTGATGGGCATCGCCTGGCATCGCATCAAGGTGCATATGTCGGTGGGATGCCTGGTTATGCCACCAGCTTAGAGAGGAAAGACACCACAATGGACGGTGGGCAGGTCACATTTACTCCGGTGAAGAACTGGCACAGGCAAGAAACGCCTAAGTTCTTGATTGATGGCAAAATATTGATTCTTCGCCGCGGCAAACATTTCGTCAGAGTCGTTGAGATGGTCACGGATGAGGAGTGGGCGGCCAGCGGTCAATCATATCCTGGAGAATCCGGCACAGGCAGACTGAGATTGCTTCGTCATGAGTTGAGGGAAGCGTCCTCCGGAGATGACCTAGGTTTCACTGCCGACGAGCTAGCACGAATTGAAGCTACACGTGATGAGATGAAAGACGAAATTGCAGATATAAGCCAAGCGCAAGCTGGCAAGGCCCAAATCAAATTTCCGCCGCCCAAGTCCAGAGCGGCAAAGATTTTGGAGCTGGCGGATGCAATGGAGCGGCCTCCTGGAGGATTTGGGTCCACAGATTGGAAGCGGAAGACAGCTGCGATTGACATGGTTCTTGCAAAGACCAGGAAACGATTGGAAAGAGAGATGAAGTTAAAATATCAAGAAGGGTCCGCTCAAGACACCACTTCCGGCGAAAGCCACAAAGACAATTATTCTTCTTAAAGGTGGCTTTCAATGTAGATCAGCGGCTGGCGGCGTCCAGTCTGTAAGTTTACCTTGTATTATATCTGTAACATCTGTACTAATGTACATAATGCATTGCCCAGCGAATTCAAAGAGTCAACTTCCTAAACCTAAATTATCGTGGACCTATGTCAACGAAACCCAGGGTGACATCTCCCATTTCTCGAGGATTCGAAGTAGACCAAAATCCTCAAATCTGAAAATATTATTGCTGTGATTCCTCCTTACATGACTTCATTAACTCAATCGAGTCGTCTGTGTCTTGTATGCGAGTTTGACTGATTATCGATATAACACGCTCAGATCCCCCGGTTGGAAGTTTTTTAACCCTTGCATGATCTGCGCGTCTGTCACGTTCAGCTCAGTGATCATTTGGTCAAAACAATGTCTCCCATTCGTGTATTTGACCAAACGCGGCCCCAAGCCCTCTTGCCACTGGCCGTCCTGGACTCCATCTGCCTGCATACTGTCGCCCCTTGCACTTTGCCTTATGCCTCCCTTTTGCCCTGATAAGACTCTCTGCTCGACTTCGTGTCCTAGGCCACCTTCTTCATCTCCACGTGGCAGCTTCCCCGTTGCCAAAAGTGATAGGTACTGTTTCGATACCAGATGCTTGTGCACGCGATACAGCAGCCCCTTGATAACACCAAACTGCACCAGCCGACGCACGTCAACGAGCCGCAGGACGTCTAGCCCAGCGTCTTGATGCAGCTTAATCCACTCCATAACGCTGCGGCCAACGCAGAAGGTGGTGAGGAGGCGGGTCAGGATGAACGGGGTGATATCATCGGATGGCGTGGGGTTGGGGCTCAAGAAGGGCTGAGAAGAGGACATGGACGCCGTCGTGCTGGGGGCACCCGGCTTCGGGTTGGGCAGGACAACGTACCCCATGCACTCGTCGACGAGCCCGTCACGGTTCGCGATGAAGTCGTGGATGCCGGGGCGCGGGGCGTAGCACGAGCCGAAGAAGAACATGTCGAGGAGCAGGACGGTGTCGTAGTACAGCAAGTGCTGCAAGGCGCACTGGGTCAGGGGCAGCGAGACGTCGGCGAGCCAGGCGATGCGGCGCACGTCGTTGACGCCGTCAACGTGCGGGATGATCTTCTGCAGGGTCAGGTCCCAGGTCGGGTCCACGATCTCCGTGAGTTTGGTCTTGGGCACGGGGACATGCCAGCCGCGGACGGGAGGCGGCCGTGGGTGGTAGGGAAAGAGCTTCATGTTGAGAGTGTTGGCTTCGTCTGCGGATGGTCAGTATTGATTTTGTCCTTTCAATGTGGTTCGGGGAATTGGAATTGGACGCCAGAGGCGATAGATGGCTGATACAGGTTGAATAGTGGTTGAGCGAAATATATGTATGAGACGACATACCGACAGGTATCATGCACTCTCCATAGTTGTTGAGGTCCTCCTTCACAATCTCTAGTAGACTCTCGATCGGCCTTCTTCCATCGTGCGGTAATTTTCCCATCCCGATGCCCTTCTCTCCGTCTTCGCCGTCACTGCTCAAATACCCGCCCTGCCTTTCCATCTCGGCAAATGTGACGGCCAGTCGCCGGACCAGCCGCTCGTACGGGATTTGGTCTACATCGCTCTCGACGACCAGACCGAAGTTGAAAATGAACTCATTTCGGTGATACTTTTCACTCGGAATGCTGACGGGGTACCCAAGGATAGTGTATTTGTTGTCGGGAGTGTTCACAGTCACGAAGCGGTTGAAAAAGGCTTTGCGCGGGATGATGTACTCCTGGATGATGTCAAAGTCTACCAGAGGTGGCTTGAGATGCGGCGTATATGTTGTGGCCACTATGCATCCAGGTGGTGATTGCGCTACTATTTTGGTTCCTACAGGCGTGTTAGTGAAGTGTGACAGAGGCCGCCAGGAGAAAGGGTGTGGGCGGCTCGACTATGATGCGAGGAAAGGTGATATGAGTGATGGTCATGATGGTGCCTTTATTGAAGCGTCATTTGCAAGCTTGCTCTTTCTAAGTGGTTTATACTGCAATCGAAAAGTGCGAGGGCCATCAGGTGCGTTTTACCTTCCTGCGGGAGGAACCTGGCATAGAAGATGCCTTGGATCATGGTGTTGAGGTAGGAATGAGAGTCAAAGCAAACAAGGGTCCCGTGTAACTACATAACCACTGTTGACGTGCCCGATGATTAAAGTCTCGTGAGTTTTCACTGAATGGGTACGATTGCCTCTTCTATTGAATTGGTCTTACCCAGATCATTTCAACATGCTGATATCTTATGGTTGTCCATGTTTGTATCGCGTTGCTGGTATAGACCGGATAATTGAAGTCTGGACGTGAAGGTACCTCAGGCAGCCAAACGACCAGCCGGAAAATCATCGGGTACCACCCCAAAGTAAACGTGTGACCCAGGCTTCAGGGGAGAAGCTTCCCACTTTCCCGCCGAGCTTTATCGGAGCTTTTATCGGCGAGGTTCCAGGCTCGAAGCTGTCCATTTGTCTTCGCAATCCACGAAATACTAGGACTCTCCGTACACCGCATCTTCAGTCTCCTCTTATAAGAGCTAGAAACACTAATAAGGTCAAGGTCAAGTGCTGTTTGATTCTCGTTTCCCTTGCTTTCTTGATACCCTTTCCTATACTTCGTTTGATTCCTATCACCGGCCATGGCAGACGAGAAACCTACCACGGTTCCAGCTCCAGCTGCATCCGATGTCCCGGCGACCGCCAGTTCTGGCGCCACCGAGCCACCCGCAGCAACGCCCGCAGCAGAGGCGACTGAGACATCCGCCGCGGCGCCTGCCCTCAAGCCTGACGAGCCCTCTACGCCGCTGCGGGAGCTCTGGAAGGCCGCGCAGGCCGCGTCGCACGGCGAGATTTGGGGTGTCGAGCTCGCGGACCCGGCCACCCACGTGCCGTCGCAGATCGTGTTCCAGAAGTACCTCAATGCCAATGACGGCGACGTCGTCAAGGCGCGCGAGCAGCTCACCAAGACTCTGTCGTGGCGTGCCGAGATGAAACCACTAGAGCTTGTGAAGCAGACCTTTAGCCAGACAAAGTTTGGCGGTCTAGGGTATGTCACCAAGTACGCTGTTGGCGGCGGCGAGGAGAAGGGGAGCGGCGAGACTGGAACCTCTGTAATCTTTACTTGGAATGTGTATGGTATTGTGAAGAGCATGGAAGAGACCTTCGGTAACCTGGACGAGTAAGTATTATTTTTCTATGCTCACTACCATGAGGTTTTCTATGAGACTGGACACGAAATAGATGATTGTGTGATGTGCTAACATCACATAGATTCATCAAATGGCGCGTCGCCCTGATGGAAATTGCCGTGCTCGAACTCAATCTAGCAAGCGCGACCCAACCCATCACTGTAGAGAAGGACCACTACAAGATCTACCAGGTGCATGACTATAAGTCAATCAGCTTCCTCCGCCAAGCGCCTCAAGTCAAGGCCGCCAGCACCGAAACGATCAAGGTTTTCGCCACGGCCTATCCGGAGCTACTCAAGGAGAAATTCTTCGTCAATGTGCCAGCCATTATGGGCTTCCTGTACACCTTCATCAAACGCTTTGTCGCTCCAGCTACAGCCAAGAAATTTCACCCTATGGCCAATGGCGAGAACTTAGCAAAGGAGTTCGGCGAAATCGCGGGATTGGGCGATCAGCTGCCTAAGGAGTATGGTGGTAAGGGTGAGGATCTCAAGACGCAAGGCCAGGAGCCTTCGGTTGGGTAAGGGTGGCGATGTAGTAAGATGCGCATTCATCCTTTGTTCGGTATGACAGCCTGTCGGAGAGACGATGACGATAATGAATGTAACGATTAGACGGTAATTCAGCGAATTTGTTTCGCAACAATACGATGAAAAGCTTATGGGTATATTGCTATCACTACTCGCGTAGCTCTTAATGAAGCCCAAAATCCTGAGGCGTTCTCCTTTCTGGGACCACGTCAAATGTTTCCTAGGGTGGCCGTACGTTTGCTCCCTACTGGGTGCTCGCCACGTGCATTTGTCTGCCCCTTCTCATTTGCAGTATCTTGCTGATCTAGCTGTCGATTTTGTGCTTCTATATCACTGCCTGTCTCTTCGTCTCGTTCCTTCTTCCGCCAAAGCCGTGAAGATTTTCGTTCGGCAAACTTGAAAGGTCTCCCTTCAGCCTCGTGCTCAGCCGCTATGTCGTCAAATGTCTTCCCGATCGCTTTCGCATCCTGCCTGATTTTCCGCGTGCGTAAGCGCCAGATAATATGTGATGCGAAGATGCCTATCTCCAGAACCATACTGCGAAGCGAGTCAGCCAAGATCCCTTAGCGAGAGCCGAATAAGATATCCCGTGGAGGACCGTATACTCACCAGATGATGTACAGCACACCACCTAGAATGTCAAAGCTGTTCTGCGCGACTAGCGACATCAAAGAGAAGAAAGCACCCGAACAGTCCATTGATAAGAAAATCCAGTTGATGCCAATGATGCGACCTCTTCGCTTCCAGGCCTCGCCATAGGGTGGTAGCAGGCCCCCAGCAAGGAGGATGGCGGCGATGATGCCGACAACCATGATCGGTGTTCCATTGCCTCTATCGTATATTGGTCGGAGCGTCAGTATCAAGGCGGCTTCAACTCCGCCAAAAACGGCACCTGTCGTAAAGCCCGTTACGAGCACCTACTCGAAGTTAGCGTCTGGCAAAAGATGAGTCGTGTAGACCTCCGGTGCAATACCTTCCAGAGGGCCCAATTACTAAGGCGGATGTCAGTAATTCAGCTTGAGACTTGCTACGCGTGAGATGTAATATAGAGGGAAAGTAACTGACTGGAAATAGAGCAGGGTTTGAGCCCAACTGACCAAGCAAAGAGCCATGAATACCTGTGGCTGCACTTGAATGGGAATATTGAAATTCTGCACAATGGAATACACTCCAAAAGGTACGCCGCCTGGGTAGGGTTAGGCTATTCTGTTATAAAGGCCGATCTTGTACTTACATAAAGCCCAGAGGAACATCATGCTACTTGGCAATCCATCTGTCTTCTTGGTGCGCCAGTTCGTCCAGACTTGAGGTACTAATTGAACACACCACTAGAGCACCAAGGATTAGCATCTAGGCTAGATCAATAGATGGGCATATAGTTGAGAGCCTCGGCCAGTTCAGAAATATTCCAAACTCAAGGAAGTCTCAATAGTCGTAGAACATATGTCGAAGCTACTCACTAATACTGTGCCGATGGTCTGTTCTCCTGTCAGTCGTGGCCCAACTATGGCAAGAGCGGTTTCTGAACATAACTTACACCAAGTACATTGGCAGCTACTGGAATGCTCTCTTGCGGTGCCATATTAGCACGCACAATTGTTGAGCTTTTCCCCGGGTTCAACCCCAAGAGTCAATTGTTCGCTGAGTGTAGACGAGGGAACAAAATATAGTATGATTGTGAAGTTGAGTGCTCTTTTGCAAAGAATCACGCTAACGTCGGGTATTAGACCGAGGAGCCGCAGTAACTAATCAATAGGCTCTAGTTCTTGACCGAAGTCGATCTCTGGTAACGATTCTGTCCTGATAAAATTTCGCGTCATATATACAGTCTTGGCGCAACCAGAAATCGAGAGAGTTGCGGTGGCGAGGAAAGAGAATGGGCACGGCTTCCAATGACATACTTGCAGTTACCGTTAGATGTAAAATCCTCACACGACCGCCCGGGTTGGTCCGAATCGGGCGGCGTAGAGAGGATACCTAGGTGGAGGGTTCTAGTTGCCAGGGTTGGGGTGAATCTAATTGGTAGATCGACCAGCAGCCATGCCGACTTAATCATGCTCTTGCTAATGAAATAGTTCCCATGACACCGACTTAGACTCGGGTGGAGGTTGACAGTCCACCACGACTCGTGATCGACTACAAGCGTTGGTCCTTGTCTGTGAGATTGGCGAGGCGGTTGTCTGAGATCTCAGGCCTTTGTCTGGAATGGAACAAAGGTTTCCTCATCCGTAACGCATCTATCACGCCCGTGCCGAGGATTGAACGTCATGGACCAAAGGCACACCGATGACCCAGGAGCGGCCGGGGCCACGTGGGCATGGTTCATCCTGCGTGGCCAAGTAAGGTTCTCAGTCACTGCAAGCCCAGATCAGAAGCAATTGAATTTATTAGTTGCCGCATGTCAAGGCACGATGCAAAGAATTCGGTAGCGTCACGTAGCGCCCTGAAGGTACCTAGCAATAAATTGCCACCTGTCAGCGACTGTTGGCAGGGTTTGCAGGGCCATTGGAGACCAAGCGCTAAGTATCAGACATTTGGGAATCAAGGGTCATTTGGTAAAAGTCCCGGTGTCGGCGGTCGTATTTGAGTGGATTCATATTACAACGCCAAAAGCATGTATGTAATCACTGAATGGATGGGAGGTAGTAAGGTTTCAACAGATTATTGTAATTATCAGCTGCGTACCTAAAATAGAAGCAGTCATTCAAGTCGACAAGAGCCTCAATTGATGAGCGATTTGGTCCAAAGCTTTGGTGCATCTGCACCCCCAACTCGGGTTCCATCGCTAGCAGCTAGTACCTTATGTAACTATCGGGAGTAATGGTCGTGCCGGGGTTATATGAGCACCCGAAAGCTGCTGAGTAATGCGGGGTCTGCCTCTCTGCAGCGGTTTGGCAGGCCAACAACGAAGATTCAACCCCGCCACTGTTAGCGTCGCAGGCGTTTCGGTGCGGCCGCGTCGATAAGGCAAGTCTCTTTCCTACGAAAATATTTGGAATCCCGCCTTAGAAATCCAAAGGTGACCTCGCGCAGACGCGAATCTTCCACTACTGCATACGCCATCCTGTCTTGTCTTCGAAATCGGACTTATAGACCCTCACCTGCCTGCCTTTATCCTCCATTTGCTTGCCCATAGACCCACCCAACACCGCCAAAGTGTTTTCCTCGGCCTTCAAACGATCCTTCCTCCGCGCAGGCGCACCCACTATCTCTATCGCAGCCCTCGCTACCGCCAGCCTTCAGAAGAACACACCTCCGTCCTCTCAGATACCCAAAATAGCAACCAGAAACATGCACAGCAAAGTTGTCATCATCGGCTCAGGGCCTGCCGCCCATACTGCCGCCGTCTACCTGGCTCGCGCTGAGCTGAAGCCGGTCCTGTACGAGGGTTTCATGGCCAACGGTATCGCTGCAGGTGGTCAACTTACCACTACCACCGATGTCGAGAACTTCCCTGGCTTTCCCAAGGGTATCATGGGTGGCGAGCTTATGGTACGTTGCTCTTGACTTGGAGATCTAGAATTATTTCGTCAATCGACCGGCTTGCTAAGAGACTCTCTGGTGAATAGGACGAAATGAAGAAGCAATCCGAGCGATTCGGCACTGAGATCATCTCCGAAACGGTTGCCAAGCTAGACCTTTCGGCGAGACCCTTCAAGTACGAGATGGAATGGACACCCGGTGAAGTTCACACTGCCGACGCTGTTATCTTGGCCACTGGAGCTTCGGCGAGACGATTGAACCTTGAGGGTGAGGAGAAATACTGGCAAAATGGTGTCAGCGCCTGCGCTGTCTGTGATGGAGCCGTCCCTATCTTTCGCAACAAGCCCTTGGTTGTTATTGGTGGAGGAGACAGTGCGGCTGAAGAGGCAACCTTCTTGACCAAATACGGCAGTCACGTTACTGTTCTTGTGCGAAGAGACCAGTTGCGAGCCAGCAGTATCATGGCCAAGCGACTTCTTGAGCACCCCAAGGTTACTGTCAGGTTCAACAGTAAGGGTGTGGAGATCAAGGGCGACGGCAAGATCATGACCCAACTTGTCGTCGAAGATACCACCAACGGGAAGCAGGAGACGATCGACGCGAACGGTCTCTTTTACGCCATTGGACATGACCCAGCCACGAGTCTGGTGAAGGGCCAATTGGATACTGATTCGGAAGGCTACATTGTAACCAAGCCTGGTACGCCATGCACGAGCATTGAAGGCGTGTTTGCTGCAGGTGACGTGCAGGACAAGAGATATAGACAAGCTATTACCAGTGCTGGTGAGTTATGCATCAATCCCCACAAATGACTTTGATATCTTGGCTTGCTGACAACGCACAAAATGCAGGCTCTGGTTGCATGGCTGCTCTGGACGCTGAGAAGTTCCTCTCGGAACATGAGGTGGACGAGCGCGAGGGCGCTGCCAAGGGCAAGATTTGAATACATGCGGCCTGCTTTGACGAATCTCGTTTGTCATAGAGATGTATATATCGGCGCACGCTGACCCCATAGACAGCGACATAGCGAATAGACGCGACATAGACGCAAATAGACATTCCAATGTGCAGATGATATATCATTTCACCAAGAAGCGCCGCAACTTCATTGTCACATTTCGGTTTGTACGAGTGACGCGTACCTGACATGTTTCTCCACGGCAGGAACGGAATATTGCGCTGAAGTCAAAGCAGTTTCCCTTGACCGCCATGCTGTCACCCATGGCTCGGCCCCATCTGCCATGATGACAACGCCACTTCATCTTTCAGCATCAACCAAGTTCGCGGCAGCTGTGTCTGCAAACCCCGCCTCTGAAACTTTAAAAGAGTGATCGAAGTCCGATTTCACAAGACGCTTTTCTCTCTCTCTTTCTTCCTCCCTCTCTCTCATCTGATACACTACTCTCAGCATTGTGCTGCTGCTGCTGCTGCTCGGCAGTTGACCAACTTCGGAAGTCCTCTCATCTTCGGCCGCTCACTCTACCGTATCGCATACTACATCGTTTGAAATGCCATCCAACCAGGGATACTCGTACAAGAGCTCCGGCACCAACAACCAGGTCAGCATTATTCCCAATCTCTGCAAGCACCATTCTGGCCATGTCTAAAGGTCTCACTCATCCGTACAGAGCAACCACTACTGTTCGCGTGACTACGGCAGCAGTGCTTCGAGCTCCAATTCGTACCATTACTCTAACTCGTGAGTGTTTTTCCTGCTCACTGGTCGACCTGCCCTGCTTGATAAAAGAATAGATGATGAGGAGCAGGCTGAGAAGGAAGCCATGTGCTGGCTGAGACGTACACAGTGATGGCTCTTACTACTACTCCAACCCCAATGGCAGCACCTACTACAACAACGGCAACGGCGGCTCAACCTATACCTCGTCTTCAGGCTATCGCTCGTCATCTGGTAACGGAGGCAAGCAGTAAGCATCCAGCGATCCTGCGAGCGACGCTAGCCATGGATTTTGGAAGGTATTGTCAAATGGGGCTTTGCGCTCATCATCCGTAGTTTTAAGCAACCCGAACAAGGTTGAACATTAGTAACCAGATGGCTTTCACCATATGATGAGAACGATTGTGTCTTTGTGTATGTCATAACTACTATTGAAGTGAGTCGTAAGTTTGAACGGAGTCAGGACCATGCTTTGGCTTTTGGTATGCGCTATGTGCCTAATGCCAGCTAGTGTTTACACCTTCATGATCTTCGTGTGAAGCTTTCGCGTCATAGAACATGCATATTGATACCAGCATCTATAACAATATCTGCAGGCACCGTTGAACCGTTGAGCGATTTGTTTTCTTCCAGATCTCATGTCGAAAAGCCAGTATATGTTGCCGCTGACCATGGGTATAAGCTCAAACAGACCCTGTGTAATCGCGCAGGTGCTCGCTCTATCATGTCAATTCTGGGTACTTCAAGTCGCTCAGAAGAAAGGTGGAAGCTTGAAAACATCGATAAAGTCCCTACGAGGAACGTTCTTCAAGGCGGTGGGCCAGTAAGATCCATTGTCAGTCGGAGGGGCCTGAGAGACCCGTTCCTCGTCTAGGAGGATGGAGGTATCTGCCTTCTAGGAATAGCTCTCGAGATAGGTCTGTATGGACGGTCAAATTGACCGGGCTGGGCTTCGTCATAGAACAGCAAGGCGCAGACAGCCCCTTCCTTGTTATCTGGTATATCTGGGGGGTGGTCTCCGTGCTTTTCGTCCTCGAGACCTTCTTGAAGCAGGCAGAGTAGCTAGAACTGGAAGCAACGACAATGGAACATCTCCCACATAAATATAGAAAACTCTCCCGAGACCAAGCTGGTGAAACCCCTCCTTTCTCCCTCATCCAGCGTCAACCAAGACATGCGCATCGAACTTCAACAAACATCAAGAGCGATACCATTAAGATACTCACTACTGACAATCTTCCAACATTAATAGCGATACATTCAACATCCCTGACTACCAATATCAATAACAACAGATCCGATTTCGTCCTCATAATCATTATTAAATTCTTAAAATAGTAACAAGAATAAGCGATGCCAATTCACCTATATTCAGCTTCTTAACACGAACATGGCTGCGCGCGTTGATTCAGCGCTATTGGCCACTACAGACCCCCAACATCCCATACTGGGTTTATTCGGAGCCGTTAGATAAGTCCGAAGAAGCTCAACCAACCTGTAGGTGCGGCCGTCTTTCCATTTTCGTACATCTAAGAGGTCTTCATCTCTAATCTAAACCTAAAGACTGACGGAGAAGGGAACAAATAGCAATTATCAATAATAAGAATACACAAAAGATGGCACAATGGCAAAACATACAACACCGGGGATTCGCTGGTCGTCACCGACCCAACTACTAATCCGGCGGTACCCAGCTTGTCTAGGGCAGAGCGGACGGGATGCCGAACTTTCTAGGTCCTATGGTCGTATGTGATGAGTTAATCCCAAAAGATGAACTATATTCATGCATCTTAAAATCTGTAGCCATGTCTTCGAGACTGCTCACTAAAAATTGTGTCCTGCCACAGACAGGGTGAAAGCGACCTCTCCATTGGAAAAGTAGACCATACCCTACAAGAAGTCACATTCAAGCCATTAATCTTGCTTGCCTTAATGCGAGAGTCAGTTCATAACAAACACATATTAGTGTGGATACAGTAGTCTATAATGGAAAATGATTCTGTGAATGGGGCATCGGCACATGAGGCAGTCACTCATGGTTAAAAAGCTCGACCAACAACATTATAGAGTGAGTCAGCCGTTGCCTTTCTTATTTATTCGAGCAGAAACGAGAGACAGAATAGACTCACTAGCGACGGAACGTTGGTCTGGATGTACCTTACGATGATTCATCAACGTACCACGTCCCTCAGCTCTTTCGCGCGCCCGTTCATCCTTGGGGCATTACCACCATCACGACCTCCCTTATCCCACTTCCATTTCTCGGTTAAATCCTCTCTCAGGACTCCCAGCATGGAATCGAGCACCAGATCCCCTATACTTGGTAAGAACTTCCAAGCGTGAGCAGAACCCCCTGTCGCAACGTGAAGGCCCTTGATGTGCGGGTGGGGGCATATGATAAAATCCGCCGAGGGAGTTTGGGATAGCCTAGACGGGAAAAGATACATTTCAGTTCCAAATCCCGTGCAGAGGAGTCATGCTGGAGAAGGGGGAGGGTTTGATATATACCAGCACAGTTTCGTACGATCGAACGGGCGGCTTGCAAGTGATGGCATCAGTTCTCTCAGGTTATCTCGCAACGCGTCTTCTGCTTCTTGAGGTATGACGTCGGTTGGGTGCGTTACTTTTGTTCGCGGATACGAGATTGCTATGGATTTTCCAGATTGTTCAGGATGCGATACGGTAATCGTGTTACAGTATCCCGCAGATCGCCGTAACATCTTGATCTCTCCATTGTGTGGTGGGAATATGTTGAAGCCGGTGGACAGATTAGTGGTTATTGACATGCATTTCCATTTCTCGGCTTCTGCAGGCGTTACCTTTACCCATGCTACCTCGATTGCAGTGGAATACATGAGATCTTCGAGGTGCACAAGCTTGCTAGACCAGCTTCCGGCTGCTACCAATACCACGTCGGCTTGGAGCTCCTGGTCGTCTTCAAGCACTATGCCAATAGCTACCCCATCTCTGCAGATGATGCGATCGACTGCGCTGCCACAGCGAAAGGTGATGGACTCTTGCGCACAGCATCGGTCATAATACACTTTGATCGACTCTTCTGCATCGATAAACGCATCTTCGAGGTTGCAATATCCTTGATTCCATCTTGCCGGTCTTGTCAATTCTGCCTCTGGTACGGGCTCTAAGTCGTTGCCGTGGATGCGGGCAAAAACCTCTTTCCGCGTCCTCATTTCAACCAACGTGTCCAAAGTCTGACGACTCCGGACATTCTCGAGACCTTTCGTCCAGATATCGTGGAATCGCCCAGGCTCGCCATCACATACGAAAGACATGCCCTTCTTGAAATAGTGCTTCTGGAGATCAGGGTCCTCCTCGATCCTCTGCTGGGCTTCTGCTGCCAGGTCGGCGTAGATAGGGTCTGCGTAGTCTGCGCGAATGCATCTCGTGGTATCGACACTGGAGCCGTCCGGCACAGGAGGCGTCAGCCTGTCTACAATCGTAATGTGGGTGGCTGGTTGGCGGCGCGCGATTGCGAGTGCGGTAGACAGGCCGAAGACGCCGCCTCCGATGATGAGTATCGACTCGGGGACGACAGTGGATATTTGAGGCATGATGATAAGATTTACGGGCTTTTCGATGACCACAGCCGGATGGCTTAGTCTACGCTTGCTACATAGCTGAGCGAGCGTCGTCATCCGGATTTTGTCGGGATCATACCGGTGATATGCCCGTCCTGCATTTCACGATGTGGGGAAGCTGAGGACTCCGTTTTCGGGAGGAGGCCGACCGATGCTGACCTGACTGAATTGTTCCCGACTTAGATAGCCTGATGCAGCATAATAAAATTGAGCACCGTATTGGTCGAGCTTTCACAAACCGAGTCTGCAAAAATCCTTTTGACGTGAACGCGCCTGATATGTCGTCTGGACTCGCACCCAATTCCAAGATCCTCATTGTAGGGTCCGGCGTCTTCGGCATCTCAACCGCCCTGTGGCTTGCCCGATCCGGATACCAAGATGTCACCGTTTTCGATATGCAGGATACCGGCGCTGCAGGGTATGACCCAGGTGTCGGGATCGACTCCGCTTCCGCCGACATCAACAAAATCATTCGGTTCTCGTACGGGAGCGAGATTGAATATCAGCGCCTTGCCACACAGGCGGCGGCCATGTGGGATGAATGGAACGAGCAAGTGGCAGGAGCAGAAGACGTGCCAGAGGTGTTGAAAAAGGGCGACCGAAAGCTCTGGTGGAATAGTGGATTCTTGCGCATGGCTGCGGGGAGTGAGTTTGGGAGTTTTGAGCTGGAGACATTGGCGAACATGGAAAAGGAGGGAATACGACAAACTCAGTTCAAAAGCGACGATGCCAGTGGCAAGTCATCACTCGAATTCTATGTGCGCGACACCAGGCCTCCTCGCATCCCTGATAACTGTCGCTGAGCGTCTATCTCAGCTGCCATAGAGTACTATGAGTGGATGACTTTGATGCTTTACTTTGCTTCATCGGGCGCGAGAAGGCCATAAAGCCCAAGCTGACCACCTGACAGATATCCAAAGAGCGAAAGACAGCGGCTGGATTCACAAGCTAGATCCATGCCGACGCCGCGAGAGATTTGGAGTTCACAAGGCCGTCCTCGATTCGAGCGCCGGATTCACAGTTGCTTACAAGAGCTGCGCCTGGGCGCAACATTTGGCCATGCAAGCGGGCGTGGAGTTTGTTCTCCATCCTACCGGAGGTAAAGTCTTGGACATCAGCAACGCTCGAAGGAAGCCTACGGTCAAAACCGCCGATGGCCAGACTCATTACGCAGACCTCGTGGTCGTAGCTGGTATGTCTCAACCAAGGTGCGACTCAAATGAGAACAACGATTGACCAACCTAACAGGCGGTGGGTGGACTGCAGGGCTCATTCCTGAAGTCGATGGCCTTATCGAGACGACGGCCGGCTCAGTAGCAACCATACAGCTACCAAAAGACCGCCCTGATCTGGTGAGTTATTCCGCCGGTAGAGAAATTCTAGTAAAGGGAGTATTGCAAAGCGATCCCATTGTCTATGGGAGATAGTACCTCGAAGACTTGCACCAAAAATGAATTGGAGTCCCTTGTCTATTCAGACGGAGTAAGTGCTTACTTGAGAGCATTTTCTAGTGGGAGCGATTCGCGCCGGAAAACTTCCCGGTAGTGACTTGGGGCATGCGGGAGGGTAAGGGCATTTACAGCTTCCCTCGGGATGAAAACGGTGTGATCAAGATCGGCTGGCGAAAGACGAAATGGACCAACTATGACGATGTGAATGGGAAGAGGATGTCGACGCCGAAGACTGCACACGTCACACAAAGAAAGGAGACGAATATCCCGTTTCCCGCCCTCGACGCAATCAAAGGTAGACATGCAATGGCAGTCGTTTGATGTCGGTAAATATGTAGCTGACATGGCGCATAGAGTACATCTCGGTGAACTTTCCCGAGCTGACCGAGTTCGGCATCGGTTCGACGAAATTATGCTGGTATATGGACAGCATCGACAACTCGTTCGTGGTAGATTTCGTCCCGAACCGTCCCGGTGTCGTGGTTTGCACGGGCGGGAGCGGCCATGGGTTCAAGTTCCTCCCGATCCTTGGCCGAGAGGTGGTGAATATACTCGAGAGAAAGGGAAGCCAGTCAGTGTATGGAGACATGTGGAAATGGAGGACTAGTAAAGAAGTGAGGAGAAATGGGCTCGAGGAGGGTGAATCTGGCTGGAGGGTCCTGTCAAAACAGCGAATGGCGAGCCCGGCTGACTGGTCGTTCCCAGACAGGACTTCAAGGCTTTAAGTATTTAGCATGCACGTGTAGTTCATTTAAGACCGCAAATGTCATACAATTCGTCCAACACAGGCGAGTCATATTCTCGGAAGCACATGGTCACGGGTGAACACAGCAAGTATATGTCAAGTCAGGGACAAGTTACCATCTCAGTCCCAAAGTCACATAAAAATCCCCTGTAGCTTGCACCTTGTGTCACACCAACAAGCTATGCGACAAGCTGTTACAATGGTGATAACGGTTGATTTGGTACTATGGTCAATCTAGCGCTACGACCTGAGTCCCGTGGTAATCCCATAATCACGCAAGTAAGTTTGATACGGGTTCAATAAACAAACGCACAAATACTATATAAACCTCTACCAACCCAATTGACTTCCACTTGAGCCCTACGTGACCCTAAGCATCCGATCTCACACAGCAGCCACGTATTCCAACACTAGGCACCTACCACAACAGCAATCGAGCTACTTCACCGAGGCATTCACTCTATCACGCATCCTTAGCCATGCCTCTACACCCGAAGATGATCGTTCCGCTATTTGCGCTCATCCTGGCACTCGCCAGTGTAGGCTCTGCCAACATTCCATCTGCTAGCGAGGCGCCCCTCCCTATGCTCGAGGACCTTTCCGACAACTTCAATGTCTCTGACGGGGATATTCCATGGGCTGCTGTCAGAATGTACAAGGGGCTAGACTGCTCTGGAGGTATGACGCACTGATCAACGCACACCCGCGGATGGACATTCTGTGATGTCGCTCCGGCTGGCACTCAGTCGGTCATGGTTGAAGGTTGGGGCTGGAGAACGTACGTGTACCAGGATGCGAAATGTAAAAGCCGACTAGACGAGGCATATCTAGTCCCGGATTCCAAGTGTCATCGAATGAATTTTGCGAGTGTGGGAGGTTTCATTTTCGAATGAGCCCCCTACGAGGAGATACTGAGGGAGGCAGTGGTATAGTGACCAATTGAGAAGCTGGAACAAAAAGTATCCAGTCACAACGTCAGTATACATTGGCTATGTTAATGACACCAACAATGTAGAGCTAGCGTATATATCAGAAGTTCACAAGCAACAGACGAGTGCATAACTTTTCCCCAATCGATCATATCTGTTCTACCGGACCTCTCAAGATCTTACAACGAGCAAAAGAGTATTATGGACGATGTGGCTCGTCCATTTGTCATAGTCATATTGTACAGTACAATACCCTTTCATTGACCAAACCCATGCGTTTGGTTAAAAGGCAGTGAAAGCATTTAACTCACTAATTATCGTTTGAAAAATCGGTAGAATGAGTAAAACCAAAACTACCAATTTACCTTTGAACGCTAATGACATAATTACGCGAGCTGTGGGCAATCACAGATGCCGATGTGTTGGCCTTGAGTGACCCGGATGCTGATAGAACCATGGATCAATTGGTATGCTACTTGGCGTGTGGCAGAGTCTGTAAGGCAATCTTGGCTACGATCATCAAAGTCTAAAATTCAATTCCTGGGCTACCCATGACCTCTAACTGGAGGTCTTCCCCCCGAATCATAATCCTCGCTGTCCTTCGTTGCAATTTCCCCGGTCTCCTCTCATTTTGAACGTGAAAACACCGTGCCTTCAAATCTAGACTGTACCGCCTACCCGAAACTACATTCTTTGCCTCGTACTCTGTACTGTAGTCTCACCATCGCAGCCCATATATGCGTTCCAGGGAACATCAGTGAACGGTTTCTTGGATTTCAAAGCCACAGGTACCCACTAAGGTTGAAGCTGGGTTGATTCGAGATGCTTGCGTGGCAGCTGCCGAGATAGGGGAATAGAGGGGCAAGTGGACTCTGACAGATAGTTCTCTCAGTTGCTGGACCTAGCCATAGACGGAGGATCGTCAGTGAGAAGATTTGATCGCGACTAGGTCAAATCTCACGTACTCTGGGATATTTCCAGATGCTGTGACGAACTTCAGTGAATAGTAGCGATTACAACGAAATACCGGAGTCTGGTGGCGTCCTCACCGAAAAGAGGCTATTGGAAAATAGGATGCAAGATTCGTAGTCGAAATACTCGTCCAGATCAGCAGTCCTTTCGTGTGGCAGCTGGGGTAATGGCTTGTTAACATTTAGCGACGACTCGGAATCTGTCAGCGAGGATGAGTCGAAGCTGTATCTACAGTCTAGGATTGGCAGTTAGCTTATCAGGTAGAAATTCTTGGGCATCTTGTACTGACTTATACCAGGGACAGCCACAAAGCCATATCTTTTCGATGCGGTATTGGGTAGGATATCAGCTACGGCACTGTCAACCGACCCTGGCCTCGAATCTGGAGACTTCCAAAAAGAAAACGGCTCTTCGTTCGCATTGAAGGAATCACTGGGTATAGGTTCCTCGACATACCGCCGACTGTGTCTGTCTGGATTCGGATAGTTCGTCTCTGTGCTGTCGCGAAACGGAGCATTAAAACGAGATTCGGTGGAAATGGGCGTGGGAGTAGGATCACGTAGGGATATGACCTCATTGAGACTCTCTTCAAGATACAAGCGCTTGAGTTTCTCTCGCACCTGCGTATCCGAATGCTTTGGCGCTCCATGACTTAGAATGCTCAAGAGCTCAAACATCCTGTCGAAACTCGACTAGCATATCTTTGCTTTAGCTTGTGTTCTTATAGAATGAGTGACGTACCGGTAGGGAGGGATCTGGATTAATATACCTTTGAATATGGTAGCACACGGTTCTTTGACATCCACATATTCTGACACCAGAGGATGAGGTCATAGTCGTCGTGATTCGAAACAGCGACTTCCAACCTCTTAGGTGTGTCAAACTCCTGATCCGTAAGGTCTCTGAAGTGGCAGTCGATCTCGTTGAGCCACCGTTGCAAGCCACCTCTAGTATATCGCTCGATGCTCAGCCCGAAAGTCCGGGCGAGCCCGTCCAGGTATCGCTTCATCGTCCGACTGTCTCGCACATGTACAGGCGACGGTAGCGTCGATGTTGCATCGAAACCGACATCTACGAATATCATAGCTTGAGGGCCGAGACTAGGCTGCTTCGCAGAAAGATGACACAGCGCGGCCTTCAGGATCCAGGCACCTAGGCCATGTGCCACGAAAATAACACCGCGGACCGGGAACCTGGAATCATTCCCACGGTCGTCGCGGGGCGACAACGGGAAGCGCATTGCTATGGGCGATTGTGGCTCATGTGTGCGTATCATGGCGATCTGACTGCAAAGGTCCTCGACGAGCTCCTTGAGGACCTCCGGGCCCTCGTATAGAACACGGCACATGTCAAAGGCGAAGACACGTAGATTGACTCGATCCCGCATGGAATCAGAGTTGGTGGAATTCATAACCCACGATGTCAAGATATCTTTGCATCGCTTGAAGCCTGGTGGCGCCTTTGGGTCGCATGACTCGAAGCCATGCACCAGTATAACCCTGTGGTGTTGGTTGGCTGACGACGACCTTCATAATGATACCTGACGAGGAGAAATAGGGTCTTACTCATGGCTCACATCATTCCCACTTAGATCTTTTAGGGATGGAAGACCTTCCTTGCGCTATCATATTATGAGTAGTCAATGTAAGTGAAGCATGGAAAAGGGATAAGGAATAGGGAATGGCTTACACCGCGAACCATAATTGTTCATCGAATGAATAGTATAAGAACAAAGCTACGGTGTGTCGCTGTCTAGGATTTTGGGTGCGTGACCGAATATTGAAAGAAGGCGACAATTTGATCGAGACCGATGACACTCCTCGTGCTCTCATTTATGGATACCATAGCGAAACCAGACAAAGGCGATGCCATTCCGTTGGACCAAGATGCCAGCCACCAACACTTGGGATCGATTGCCATGGGCGTCCGGGGCCGAACAGAGAATACTCAAGACCTCTCAAGGCATTGTGGTATGTGCAGCCACTGAAAGGGGCCGAGGACAAAGAAAGCATCGGCCGTCCCGCCAACACCGCGTTTCGGAAAGTTGTGGTGGGTGTGACTCGCACCACCAACCTCAATTCCAGGGTGGTTCGAACAAAGGAAAGACGTTTTGAACAGCGACCAACTCGACGCGACGTTCGCCATTTCATCATGTACTACACACACCGGGCTATGCTGAAATCACAAGAGTTCGCGAAGGCCAGTTACTTGGCTGAATGCGTCCATCTATTGTGTAAGCCTTGATGAGTCCTCTTATCCACACTGAAACGGTACTGACATCCCGCCATGAAGTCGGTCGTCAATGTCGTACCGACCAAGAGAGACATACGCGATTCATGAGTGGGATCGGTTACTAAAAGTGGTTGCCTGCTCGACGTTGGTTGGTCCAGACGACGACAAAGAGACCCCGGCAAGTGCGCGTTATCGCCCGATCGACTCCAAGATGCCTCCGCGCGAGCGCGACCGTCTCCGATTCCGAACTCGGGGGCAGTGAGGATGGGGATAGCACCACCGGCGTGACGAATGTTGCAGATAAAAGCAACAGAAACCTGATGATGAAGACATCGGAGGAGATAATTCAATGCCCTAGCGCGGTAGAAAATACTGTCTCTACCCGTACCTCGCAGTGTCTTTTGTGCCTGGATGCTCACGATCCCTCTTGGATTTGACTCGTATCGTAGACCTCACATCTCTACCATCACCCGCGGAATCTCACCTTCTTACACTTCCTCGCCCCGTCTCTTCAAGCGCGCCCATAGAAGCAGTAGTCATCATGGCCTCCCACAGCCTCGCCCTCCCCGAGCCCTTCGCCAGCATCCCCCGGGAATCCTTCCTCTTCGGGCCCTCCCCCATCCAGCACCTCCCGCGCATATCGTCCGCGCTCGGCGGCCGCGTCGCCATCTACGCCAAGCGCGAGGACGCCAACTCGGGCCTCGCCTACGGCGGCAACAAGACGCGCAAGCTCGAGTACCTCGCTGCCGACGCCCTCGCCCGCGGGGCCGACACCCTCGTCAGCATCGGCGGCGTCCAGTCCAACCACACCCGGCAGGTCGCCGCCGTGTCCGCCGCCCTCGGGCTCGCCGCCGCCCTCGTCCAGGAGCACTGGGTCGAGTGGACCGACCCGGGCTACGACAGGGTCGGCAACCTGCAGCTGTCGCGGCTCATGGGCGCCGACGCCCGCCTGGACCCTAGCGAGTTCGGCATCGAGCACAAGGGCACGCTGGCGGCGCTCGAGGCCGAGCTGAAGGACAAGGGGAAGAAGCCTTATTACATCCCAGCGGGCGCTTCGGATCACCCGTTGGGTGGGCTGGGTTTTGCGCGCTGGGCGTTCGAGGTCGCGGCGCAGGAGAAGGAGATGGGTGTGTTCTTTGATACTATCATTGTATGTGCCGTGACGGGATCGACGATGGCGGGCATGGTGGCTGGGTTCAAGTATCTGGAGACGAAGATGGGGGCGCGCAAGAGACGGGTGGTGGGTATTGATGCGTCCGCCAAGGTGAAGCAGACGTTCGACCAGGTCCTACGTATCGCCAAGAACACGGGCGCCAAGATTGGGTTGAGCGAGGGAGACATCACAGAGGCAGATATCATTCTGGACGACCGGTATCATGCGGGTACTTACGGCATACCGGATGAGACAACTTTGGATGCGATCCGGTTTGGCGCGCGGACTGAGGCTTTCATTACAGATCCCGTGTATGAGGGGAAGAGTTTGGCTGGAATGATGGACATGGTTCGCAAGGATGAGATCAAAGAGGGCAGTAATGTGTTATACGCCCACCTGGGTGGCCAGTTGGCATTGAACGCGTATTCAGACATCCAGTAGTCTGCTATATAGCATGTTCCAATCATGATCGTATTCATTAAGTCGATTAAGCTATACTCGTGTCTCTCAACGAGTAACGGATGATGATGATGATGATACATAGAGATGCATAAACATACGATTACATCAATCCCTACAGGCAATCTCGTTGCCCTCCTCTTTTCTGAAGACGTTAAGACCTTGAAAAGTGTGTACTCGCTTGGGTCTTCTTCACAGGCGACAGTACCTATTTCCGGGCTTTTGAAGTTTATTTAGAACCTCTTTTCACCTTGCTGCCTTAATAGCTCGTCCCTGAAGAGGTTTCCGCTGTCAGCTTGATCGTTGCCTTCTCTGGTGGTTGACCTGTGGAAGTCCATCCGTCGGTCTTCTGTTGGGGTGCCTGCGAGGCTACCCAATGCATCGCTATCTCGACGAGGTCGATCTGGAGCTGGATAGTCACGGTAGACTTGGCCACCATCAGCTTCAACCTCTCGTTCCATCAATTGAATCCGCTCGTGAGCCTTGTTCCTTCTCTTGCCAAGCCCCATGCGAGACCGTCCACTTTTGCCGACGCCATACCCATGGCGACTTCGAGACACAAGATCTCCAATGTCGATCTTGCGGTGCTTGCGGTTCCAGATACATCCTCCGACGACAAACAGAACAACACAACCGAAGACAACGGGAATGGCAATGTAGAGCGCGGCACCGCTAGGCGCCTTGCCCTGACTTGGCTTGTAGCCGGGAATCTTGGAGATCTGGATCATAGGGCCCATGTGTGTAGTAGCCTTAACAGCGCCAGTAGGGGCGCTGGCCAGATAAAGCGAAATGTTCTTGGAGGACTGGTATCTTAACATGTCCGTAGTGATTTTCAAACTCCAGAAACCCCACGAAGCAAGAATAGACCCGGAATCAAAGGCTGGGTCGGTAGCTTCGCCAGTAGTCTCGTTAAGGTAATTCCCGACCACGCGAACCGAGGTGTTCTTCTCGACGAAATAGTCTGGGTCCCATAGGACTAGGTGCCATTAGCAAGTGTAGCCGGCGAATAGAAGCAAGAAAATCCGGCTCACAGTAGTAGGAAGTCCCTGGATATAAAACTGATCCATTTGTGGGCGAGCACCAAGGGGCATAGTCCCCTTCGAGGTTGTCACAAATAGCGAAAGAACCTGCAGCGCCGCTCGTAGCAGTGGCAATTGGCGCGCTGCCAGTACTCGTCGAAACCTTGCCATAGTTCGTCTGGGTGTATACGGAGGCTGTGACATCGTGCGGCGCGCCTGATAGGATTGTAGTGGTACCGTCAACGGTCGTGAGAACCGGCGTGACCGTAGAGGGCTTGCCGTCATCGTTCACCGTGACCCATGGCTCGAGGGCAGTGTCGGTCGCCCTGCGATGGACGACTTTGGTAGCGGTCGGCTGGGCTGTTCTTGGTTGCCGGAAATCGTAATTGGGGGCAGCCGAAGCGGTAGTCAGCAGCAGACAGGCTGCTGAGACTGTAGATAACGCATACATGGTTTTTCCAGGCTCGAACTTTGCTCGCTTCGTGTTGCTCACAGAAGTAATCGATGGATCTAGAGCGACAACACAATGCAGCAGCAAGCCAAAACCATTCGTCCACGACAGAAGTAAGGCCAAGGAATTTGCCCGAACACTGTTCTACCCACTGAAAACGAGGGAAAGAGGTCAATGAAGACCAATTGACAAGAGCGAATGCGATATCTCCAAGGTGGAAGATTCAGGCGAAAAAGAGACCTAGACGACTACAGTTAAACAACGCGTGCTCTCGGCCGATCCGAAGCTACCGCTCCAATTTGCTTCTGCTCAAAGCATGTACCTAATCTCACCGAGCGCCCACACGCTAATCTCGCTCGCGCAGGCTCAAGCTCCCCATTCCCCCCCTGTCAGACTTGTTTATTCCCCAAACTCCCCTGAAGGATTCCCCGCAACGATCATTGCCCGTCCGTGGCTCGCTATACCTGGTACCTGCATACCACGTGCATAGTGCATAGTGCATCCAACCATAGGTTGGGCCATGCAAAGGTCATATTTGGGGAGTTGCCCTGCACTTCACCACCGCGGCAATCGAGGTAAGAAAACTCACAAGAAGCCGCCCCAATCATACATGAACACTGTCACTCAAGTTAGGTGGTTTCGAATCGAGGTTACCGATGCAGACTCGTCGATAACGCTCATCCGACCGCCATTCTCTCGTGTTCAGATCCAATGCCGCTCTCGCCAACCTGTCACCAGTTCTAGATCCTGCTTGGTGCCAGACTGCTCCCTTCAGTAGACAGGTACCGATATCTCTGCCTACCTGTCTGGTCTTCCGACTCCCCTCCGTTTTGTAGAAGGTGGAGCACAATATCCTGGCCGACCCTCCGACTCATTTTTTCGTACATGTCTCTCAGAATCGCCCTTCCATTATCGTTGAGATTGTCATCAGGTGCGCGACAATGCGGGATAATCTTGTGATGAGTCGCAGGCGGAACGAACCTCTTCTGGTGTGTGCTGAGCCAGTTATAACAAAAATAGCAAGCGGGCTTACTGCAGCCGACGTATTTATCCCGGCCTACAAACTCAAGATTGTCTCGGCTGAAACGATCTGCTAGTTGGAGCTCAGCATGGACTCTAGTCTCAATGGGCTTTCGAGACCAAGATTGAAACCTCCTCCCGCGGAGGGAATTGCCTGTGTCGTCGTGGAGAGGCGAGTCGAGCTCGACGAAATTGTGAAGAACTTCATGAACGTCCTGAATTCGGGAATTCGAGTCGTGGCTGATACTCCAAACGATTTCGTACGGTACCATGTCTGTTGGGTCTAGGTTGACGTTTTGAACTCCAGGTCCTTCATCCAGCACACGAATGTCCCTAATTTGGCGGAGAGCTTGAATATGTATCATGCCACGTACAGCGCTGATCACTGAAGCGCGGGTAGCGCCCAGGCGTCCTATATAATGAGCCAGTGTGCCAAAGTCGTCATCTTCTCGTAAAGACTTGCTTTTGATATAGTCGACTTCACTTCCTCGCATGTCATAACACAGGTTCACCATGCTGGTCATGTCGAAACCTGCAGGAGGTTCGGATAACTTCTTGAGCTTCTTGCGAATCTCGATGGCTACGCGTGGGATTAGCCGCTAAGAGTCACAATTCATGTCTCTCGACATACCTGTGCTATTCGGCAGCTCCCTTCTCAGCTTCATTCGACATATGGTTGCGCTACGTTTTGCTTTATCTCCATAGAACGACAGCCGTGGTGCGCACCCGTCGACTACAGACCGAATGACTACGTCGATGGTTGCATTTTTGGTTCCCTCCTGGACATTTTGGATCAACCTTAGCAGGTGTTTCGCGTAGTTCTTGGTCACAATATCTATCCCCTCGTTCGCTGCAAGCCAAAGAATGTTGCCACAGGGCAATTTCTGCAGTGCAGCGGCAGTTACGGTTGCTCCGCCCTTCTTATAGTCGCAGAGATACGCAAATGAATCCAGAAATTTTCTCCGAATTTCCGAAGAGTCGTCGCTTGAAGGTTGTCGCGGCTCTGAGGTGCTTTTGTAGCCGGCAAGGGTCGCGTAGAGGAGAAGGCGTGGGTAGAACGTCTTGCCTGCCTCATCAAGGAAAGAAGTCATTGCTAAAGTCAAGCAGCTAGCAATAAGTACTCACAGCAAGCCCTGTGGGTGAACGTTGGATTAGATCGCCTGGGCCTCAGCAGTTCTTGGAACTTACTTCAGGCTTTGAAGAGGGGTTTCCTCGAGGCCTCAAGTGAACCCCCTCAACCAATGAGGCCGTCGACAAACGTGTGTCTACTGTGACCAACCACAGCGCTGCACTACGACCATTCAGAGGGCTTCGCCTGTTTGTGCCGGATGACTTCCTTGCTTTTTGTATGCTTTAGGTAAGCCCACCCCTTCCGGCGTACGAAAACACGTGTCCAAATGCCAACAGCCATCGAAAGCGCGCAGGACACCTTCCAGGAGCCCATGACTGATCAATATAATTCCCTAGGCCAATTAAAAGGCCAGAAACGGGTCGGATTCTCCAAACCCCTTATAAGGTCCCCAAGTGCGCCTAGATGGATTGATAGTCCTTTGCTTCGCTTCGGAGTGAATCAAGTCAGAGAGCAGACAGTCGAAAAGAATTTCATACAGAACGCACGCCTCTTTTGGGCAGGGGTTTGCGCAATAGGTCCGTACCTGGGACCAGGTTCGTGTCCTTTGAATGAACATGAAGTCCATCCTATTATTCGATACAAAACCGCTAGGGGCGTAGACAATTGACAGCCTCTTGCAGTGTCAGTGACATCCCGTCTTGCAGGCCGTCCTCCAAATCCAAGTCACAGGTAGTCTTTGATGCCCACCATCCACATTTGTATTGGTATCCCTCGTACACAAAGCTCATCGCATGGCTCTCCCCAGACTCTCAGTATATTGGCCTGTTCGCCCATTCCCACCATTCATCGTACTCGAAAGGAGGCACGATGACGCCCGGCTTTTTATAGCCTGCGAAATCCGATTTGTGGGCATGTTCGACGGACCTTCGAACACTGTCCTTGCCTGCTTGTGTGTTCTTCGCTTGAAATTCAAGGTAGATTTTCTGTCTGCGCTTCTCTCTTCCACACGGTGGGTTTTGCTCTAGGTCTTCGAGGCCCTTGGTCAAATACGATGTGTTAGGAGAGTGGCCCTGGACTTGCTCTCTTGTCGGTACGGGGACTTTCGTGAAAACGAGAGGCTTCGAGCTTGGCTGTGCTCTTCGATGAGTATCTTGCCCTCGTAGGGTATCTTGGATACGACGCAGCACTTGAGGCTTGATCGCGTAGATATCCAGGGCGGCATTTGCTTCGGTGGGGCCGAGACGTTTAAGGGGGTGTTTCCGTGTGGTATGGTGCTGTGCTCCATGACCGTGATGGTTATGTATATCATGGCCGTGATGGTTATGTATAGCATGGCCATATTGATCATGCTTGGCATGCCCATGTTTCTTGTGCGCTATATGCTGTCCCGCGTGATGCCGAGCCCCCTTGTTCTCGCTGCCGAAAATATCGATTGCCTGCAAGTTATCGTCGCTCTCACCGTGTTGCCTAGCGTCTTTGCAATCCTCATCATCTGATCCTGAGGCAATGACTTGGCCTGGGAGACGACTGGGTTGAATTGGTCTGCTGTGATGGTGGTCCACAGGTTTCTTTCCATTTCCAGAGGCTTCCTTGCCCTTGTCGGCGTTGCCTTCATAGGCGCGTGTCTCATTAAGAACAACATTGGCTTCTCCCGTAAGCCATGGCGGAGGATATCTGACCCATTCTTCTTCGCAGCTAAACTCGAACACTTCGTCCGGGTAGCCAACGGGTACAATTCTCTGGGGATTTGAAACTCCTGGTTTCGTGTCTTTGTCCAAGTTGATGCGTCTTTCCTCGACAGCGTGACTTTTAGTCTCCTTTGCCGCGACTTTGCCTTTGCCGATATCGCTAGCTTCAAGTTGCTTGTGGTCTTTTCCGGTCTTCAATTCGTGGCCCTTGCTCGGCACTCTAGCCATCTCGGGCTGCGCGATGTGAGGGGGGTTCCTGGTGGTTGTCTTCTTCAGGATCGACTTCAATTTCGGCTGGGGCTTTGTTTCAAGTTCTGGCTTTGGCTGGGCTTTTGGCTTCTGAATGGCACCATGCCCACGAGCCACTTCGCCATCTGTCGTGTCCAGACAAGCACGGTGGGTTCTGTCGGGCTCAGGTAGTGCCGAGACAGCGGCCAGTGTGGTTGGCAGGTGTGTATCGTCTTGAGGGACATCGGGCTGGCTGGCCTGTTCTTCCGGGATTCCACTCAATTTCGGTTTGACACACAATTCCCTTCCTAGGTTCAGTTGAAGTTGACGTTGTGATTGCCGAGAGGTGTCCGGCAACCTAATAGAGGCAGTATGTTTGCCTGGTTTGGCGTAGCTATAGGCCTGAGGGTGCTGTTGAGTTGCGAGAGTCATTGGTTCATCGATTAACGTCGTGGACGCCACGGTCTTGACAGCGTGGACTGTCTGATAGCTTACGGACGGTGGCAATGGACCGCATCGCGAAATAGTCAAAGGTAACCGGATGAGTTGTGAGGGTTGGCCCATATCATAAACTGCAAACTTGATGACTATTGAAATATTGGACGATAGCACAGTAATTCTGTGAAAAGAACGTTGTTTGGAGGTTAGAAACGGGTAGTAAGAGTTCTGCAAAGAAACTCGGGACAAGCTGGAGAGCTTGGGGTACCCCTTTTTCAAGTATCTGAGTGTTTTCTCCAGCGAACCTTGTGGGTTAGGCACATTTGAGGCTTGGCTGAAGTCAAATGACTGAATCGATTAGTTATCTAGGTTATGAAGGGACTGCCTGGTTGGTCTTTATGTTTCGTTGGCGAGAACTCAAATGTAACTCTGGTCAGTTCCGAGATATTCTGACAGAAACCTGTAGCATAACTAGTCAACTGTGGGCTCGGTTCAGGCTCGATTACCTGCCATATCATTTAACAGCCAGCTCTCGCATGTTTCAGGCAGCTTCCTCGACTTGATAGGCTCGCGATTCAAGGGCTTGCAGACCAGAAAGTTAGTCTATAGAGTTTGAAATATCTTACCAAATGATAGCCCACAAACCCCCAAAATATAAAATAGTTTGAGCAAATTTCAGAAACCCCCGCGTAGTAGTGGCTTAGGCAGTGATTGTCATGCCAAGGTTATGTGAGCTGAAATCTGTAGCCTTCTGGAGTGATGAATTATAGCTGACTACTAAATAGAACCAGTTCTTGTTCAGTAGTGTAGTTAGTTACTGTATGTTCGCGTAACTAGTAAAAGTCCAATGCCATAGGATTCTCAAAGCCGCCTCGACATTACTCTTGCGTATCTAGTAGTTATGGCAGGTAGAGCTTTTTGATAAGCTGAGTGCACGAATTTCTTTCTTATATACATGAGCATATTCAAATGCCGCGGCGAACCTCTGAGCGCGTTGTGACTTCGTCTCCTCTCGATGGACATTGGATGGTCCCGTGACGTTTGAAAATACCGGGGTTCAATTTCAAAGTTCAGAGTATTTGTACAGCCCCATATCTCACGATAGTATGTAATTTGTGTCTGAGCTCAACTAACAGCGTTTAACGATTGACCTCCTAAACCTCGATGCTGCCGTTGTCGCATTGAGCTCTACATTGAGTAGACCACTCACATAGAGAATGAAAAACAGAAAAGAAAGCAAAAGCACATTCTTCGCGGCGGACTTCATTACTCGAAGTATCGAAGCAATGCTCTGACTTAGTTGTACGAAGCTCGCGCTTCGGAGAGCCCACCTGCGACCAAGAGAGCCAAAGGTTGTGAAGCGTTCGACTAGACAAATGATCTCTTACATGCACTTGGAGCTTTTCTTCTTTATAGATAACTAGAGGACTGGTGTAACTGACCACGTTGGTCCCGCAATAACCAAAGGTACCACAGACAACTAGAAATAGCGACCCTTCGCCCCATGTGAAGGTCTGTTCTCTTGATTCCCGTTACAATGGTGCTTTCTACATATTCTTGGTCGACATGTCTGGTTACTATGCTCAAGTCGGCTGTGAATGGCCGAGTAATCTTGACAGAGTCGAAGCCATCCTGCAGTGATGGGCTTACCTCAAATGCTTGGCGGAACTGTAACTAGTAGTTATAGGTTCGCGGAACCTCGGAAGCTTCCGTTGAGCCCGCCTCATCATATGGTGGGCAGTATACAAAATAGTTGTCTGTCATGTGACTAGCCGGTATCAATGATCTTGACAGCGCCAGATACGGAGTTGGATGCATAGGATAGTTAATGACCGAGTGTCGAGTACTGCTGGTACCGCCCGGTCCAGGTACATGAGTAAGCCGTAGTCGTGGGAATGAGGCCCGAATCTAGGGAGCGCTTTACAGACAACCAACATCTGCGGCTCTATGCAAATTACGGACTTGACCAATCATGACCCATGTCGTTGACAGTCGCATGGTGCGCTTCTCGGAGGAGATGCAGGTACGAAAATTAGGATCACAACGAACGTGCAGTATTCTTGCAGCTTGCAGCCAACAGTCAGGTCACAGTAGCAGTCGCATGCCTTTATGGACCAACCTTTATTGATTCCAACCCTGCTCAGCAAGTCACAGACTGGAGAGGCTGAGATCGCTACCAATGGCAGCTTGGTATGGTAGGTGTTGCAGACTTGAACGTCGCCTCCGCGGGTGTCCGGTCACGGTTTAGATATTCCACAACAGCTCCCGCATGCCTGCCTCGAAGGTCATCAAATTTCTTGCAGAAGAAGCGCTGTACTCGTCGCGTTTCTACTATGTATCTTGAGACAGCTTAGATCTCTCAGCCAGCGGGCGCCATTTAGGACTCGACGGGGATTGCGGCGCAGCAGCGGGGACTATGTCTGGGGTGTCAGGGCCCGTGTTGGTCGCCTTGTTATTCATCCCAGGACAATATACTGTCCCAGCTTGCCGGAACGCAGGAACATGCCTGATTTCGCCTGCCGCCGGCGGTTGGATGCGTTCTCAAGAGTCACAAATGGAATGCATTGTGCAATCCCATGAGCCGCTATTGAATTTCGTCCCTCTCCAATCCAGTGCGGCAGTAGCATGGGTCGGAACCCGGTGCTCGACCCCATGAGGCAAAAAAAGGAAGGGATGTAGCGAAACCGAAGCCGCGAGCGCACGTCTCATTTACCGACAGCGAATACTGCTTTTCTTTGGGCTGTCCCTCGCATTCATGGACCAACGGTAGCATTGAGGGGAAGAAACGTGGAATAGGGGCATGGACTGGAGGCCAAGATATAAAGATGCCACTTCGCATAGCAATCTTGCGAGACTTGATAGTCAACCACTTGAGGTAGGGTTTGCTAGGCTAAGCAAGAATCATCCTCGTCCAGTCCTTCATCTGTCTGTTAGACACCACACTCGTTCTTTTCCTCGATTCAAATCTCTAATATCATAATGTATCCTTCTTCATTGACGCCAGTCTCTCTGGCTGTGCTCTGCTTCGCGGCGGGCGGAGCTCGTGGCTTGGTAATGCGGTCATCGAGTTGTGATCTTACTTTGAAGACCAACGGCGCCGTCGACCTTCCTGTGGGCCAGCTTAGCAGTGGTCAGGCTCGGGGTGGGAGTGGCCTGTCGACCACCTTCACTCTGACCGACAGCTCGTTCATTGACCAGCAAGGACGCGGATGTTGGTGGACGCCTCCGACCTACCTCCTCCAGTGTGATATTGGCCAGTTACCCGATGCCGGCTTCACCGTCGGCTGCGATGGCGTGCTTTCGTTCAACGGCCAGACCACCTTCTACGAGTGTGCCACAGGAGAGGGAGATCAGGTGAACATCTACAAGAACCCTGATCAAGGGGTTCGATGTGCCGAAATCACCTTGATCGCCAGCGGATGCAGCACACTTGACTGCACGCCGACCTCTCTGCCCGCCACGAGTAGCACGATGAGCTCTACCATGCAGTCCTCTAGCTCATCAGTTCAGTCTTTTAGCACTTCGAAAGTACTCAACACCAAGCCCGCCGTTTCATCGTCGAAATCTCCCAGCAGCTTTTCCCACATTCCGCACACCACAGCGTCCATGAACTCCTCTGTGAGCCCCGGATTCACTTCATTCCCGGCCAGCCCGTTCCCGACAGCTATCCGATACACCAACTCTACCTTGAGTCACTCGAAGACCAAGGCCACCACGCTTCGTGTTGGGTACCCAACTGGCGCTGCTTCAAACACCCACCCTGCCGCGGGTCTATCGCAGACGCATGCCATGGGTGTCGTTCCTCAGGCCACGTATACCCAGACCCTTGCGAACGCGCCAGCAGAGGCAACAGCTTCCGTCATTTATGTGACTGTCACAGAAAAAGTTGAGGGATGTAGCGCAGTTGAGACATCGTGTGCCGGCTGTATCGAGAGTAGCGGCTCATCGGGTTCAATGGGCTCGGTCGGTACATCTGGTGCCTCGGGATCGAATGGCTCACCTGGAGCCCCCGAGCTTTCTCAGAACTCTGGGTCCGGGATGGGCTCGGGATCCAATTCAGATTCTGGGTCTAGTTCAGGGTCAGACTCGGGCTCGGAGTGGAGTGAAATTACAACAATTGGTTCTCACGTCAAGCCGACTGTACCGGGCGCTCAGCCTACAGGGTACCCGATCTCGAAGCCCGTCTTCATGAACAGCTCGATCAAGGCTATGCCTCACTCAACGGGGACGTCTCTGCTCTGGTCTCACTCGTCTCATGCGGCGTCGGCGACCGCCAACGCCTCGTACTTCGTCTCCCATGCCAGCTCTTCGGCTGTGCCAACATGGTCCAGTCACATGTTTAGCAGTACATCTAAAGTGGCTGCAAGCAGCTTACCCTCTTCCTTCATGCCGACCTGGTCCAGTCACTTCGCCAGTAGTACATCGGTAATGGCAGTGAGCAGCCTGTCCTCTTCGAGCGTATCAAGCATCGTGGCGACACCTACCACACCAACCACCGTGTCACATCATCTATCGACAAGCCCTAGCACTCAAATGACTTCTAGTACATCGGCCACCTCCAGTTCATCGACTACATCAAGCCGAGTGGCTCCATCGACCACACTGCCTCCAGCCACTACTACTGCGCCGATTTCTTGCGCTGGCGAAACTCCCGCACCAGCGTGTGTTGACATCCCAACGTCTTGCCCAGCCGCTGGCGTCACGAACGCAGGTCAATTCAACCGCCCCAGGCTGATCATCCCAGTCGATAGCTCGAGTCCGGACACTGCTGCCGGAACGTCCTACAACGGAACGGCGAGCCCCAGTGTATCCACCATCTTCACGTTCGACATCCCCGCTAGTGCCGCCGGCAAGAAATGCAACGTCTGGTTCCTCTTCCCGGCCAAGAGCACGCTCGAGACGGCCGGCTTCGATTTCTCCGGCTCCGGCGCGCTCAACTTCTCGCTACTGAACGGCGGCACCACCACAGACACCACGTACAGCAACATGCCGTCTCCCGTCGGGGACCTGGGCCAGTACACGGTGGCACCGGGTAATGATTACCTGATC
This sequence comes from Xylariaceae sp. FL0016, assembly GCA_022578815.1. Taxonomy (NCBI): domain Eukaryota; kingdom Fungi; phylum Ascomycota; class Sordariomycetes; order Xylariales; family Xylariaceae; species Xylariaceae sp. FL0016. The sequence goes on from MU388777.1 coordinate 44,063, forward strand.
ACCTCGTATGGGTGCCCGACCGGCTCGGCCATGAGTGTCGAGATGGCCATTGTCTCGGGTGGCGACACGCGTCTTTCGTTCTTCCAGGACTACAACCCATGCCCCCTCGGTCTGTTTATCACAACTTCTTAATTTCCTGTAAAGAAATGCTTTTGGCGCGGGTGATTCAATCTTTGGCCTAGGATGGGGGACGGCGAGCCTAGTATACATGACAGAAGGCTGTATTGCAGATAATCTTTGAGTCTATCCATGCTGTCCCAGTTAAGACTGCTCGTGTCTGACACTCAAGTCCTAATGAGAAGATGAACACTATATTAATATAGCTTTTCAAATAGTTGCAAGCGTCTCTCTTTGCATGCCTTTAGCACAAGTGACATCAACTAAACCTGCGGATGCCTCCCACTTCGCTTCCAATGAATACTAGGTTTTGGTCTCCCTCAGAGTTAAACCGTATGCGATAGCGGAGAAGAGTTCTGCCGAAGGCGACAGCTGGTTTCTTAACGGATCCAAGAAGCCATGTGTCAAGACTTTCAACTTCTCCCGTCCCAAGAAGCGGCTATGTTTAGTAGTCGAAAAATCGATCGAACAGGCATCGAGCACGATATTGAACAGCACAAGACTGACGAAACACCCTTGTTTCGTCATTGATTGCCTGTTATCTGCCATTGTAGAGTGATACGTCTACGGTTCGGCGGTGAGCTAATGATTTTAATTCAGCTATCGTGGCTGTGTCTTATGCGTTTAGTCTCGACACCTCCTTAAAGGAGGTCATCTACAAATCCCAGGCTGTCCCGGTTGATATCACAGACCCTAGCGAACTCAAGAAGCAGCCTCCAAACGTACAGCAGCATATCGTCCCGCTTGAGTACATTCTCGGCCCAAAGTCTTCCAGTCTCTGCTATAAACTGGGCCGCTGCATCTCCCTTTTCGTCCGCCAGGAAATAGTCGAGTACACTATAGAGATCCTGTAGCGTGTTGTCCAGAGAAACGAAATGGACCCAGGGTGACAGCCGATCGTCGTGCCATTCAGCAAAGATGGTGCTCTTTAGCGGCAGCGAGGTTGAGAGCAGCTGACTCCGGAATCTGGCACTGAAGGAATTCCCGTCTACATCGGGTAGGTACTTATAGTGATACTGATTCGCCATGGAGACGCCGCCCACCTTCTTGAAGAATGGTTCGAGGTACCCGCACTCATTCTCCGGATAGCATTGCAAATATATGAACCCTGCGTCCGAATTATCCTTCAGCCATGACTCAATGGAACTTGAACGAGACCAGCTGCTGTTGGAAGGCATCGTAAAAGTCAAAGCTGCGGACGGATGTTCTGCCATCTGGGACACCGTCGTGCCATTGAGCATCTGAACAAGCCGAAAGCGCTGAAAATGTGACCAGTTATCCACCTCATGACGACCACCGGACGCGACGCCGCGCCATATGACACCGTCCCTTTTGTCCTCCCACAGCGGTCCGTGGTTCCATCCACCAGTGTAACGCAGCTCGTGCGACAGATACATGGCCCCTGGGATCAATATCTCGTTGTTCATGGTGAGCTTGCATCCACCGAACATGGGGATGAGATCCCGAGTCACATTCATTAGGGCCCATTGGATAAAGGCACCACTCATATCTCGGAGGTGAGGCTGGAAGCAAGGATTCATTGACGCCGTGTAATTTTTGACGAATCCGTTCTCAGAGAAGGCCGGATGCCAGTTTGTTGGGAATCTGGGAGGCACAGAAAAGTCCTCAATAGCTTGTGCATCGTGTGCAGGTGAGTCTGGCGGGCAAGCTGCTCTTGCGATGTCCCACAAATGGGAAGCTCCAGTCGTAATCCACTCCGTCTCTTTGGCCTTTACATCGTCTGCGTGTAGGTGCGCCAATCCTGTGAACTGCCGTATCGTGTTGTCAACAGCCGTCAACCTCTTTTCTCGCTCAGCCTCTGCGACCCACGAGCTGATATTCTCCCAAGGCACGAACACCCTGCTCTCATCCCAGTAGTTTATCGGCATGTCCACGTCAGGTAGCCACTGGGAAACTCCTGATACCAGACCAGTCCACAGCTGTAGCCATGGCACGTGTCCTGGGATATCGCCGGTACTATGAGCGACGCCGCCGCGCACGCTCACGACGTGATCGCCATCCGCAGCGAGCTTCGACACAAGTTTCGGGTCTCGTGCCCAAAACGGGCGCAGGTCGTGCTCTATACGATCAAAGAACTTTTCGATGACAATGGCATCGTTTTTGGACGCATACTCGAACCACTTGTCAAAGCCCGGCGGCGGGTGTCGTCCCCGACGACGACGATACCTAGCTGCAGCCGTTTCGAGATCATGAGAGCGCTCAGTCAGTAGAAGGTCTTGGGTTCTCTTTGCATCTATGATCAGATCATCTATAGGGTGGCGTGTGGAGTTTGGGCTCTTGAGCAGGTTGTAGTAGTTGTCAAACAGAAGTCGATTGCGAGAATAAGAATATTGCAAGGCACTGGGGCCAAATGAGGACAGGAAAAGAAGGTAGTAAAGTGCTATGAATCCCAAGACCACAGCATAGCACCCAAGCGACCGTAGTGCACGCAAGGGCCGACGCGACAGGAGTAGTGCAACCCGCATCGTGAGACCATGGATGTGTGAAGCATTTTATCGAAGCGGCCAGCACTCCCTTCGTAGTTGGATTGACGGGTCGATTGTGCCACATGCAAGGTAGCTTTTACATCGCGGCTGCATGCATCCTTCAATTCTCTTAAATTGACTCGGGGTAGTCAAGCAATATCGAAAGGCTGCGCAGGCAGCAAGATCTGACCAAACATAGCGGGTACCTACACAGCCTCAAATCCGCCTTCGAATGCGTGTCTCAGCTCGGCCAACGAGTGTGCCGCAGGACATCAGGCAGTGAGTGAGTGGTATTGATATTTGGCCCCAAAGGTGGCCCACAGCTATGGTAACGATGCAAGGCAAAATCCACCGTGTGGTCACTCCTGCCTTCTACCACCGCACATACCTTCCTTACCTCTGAGGTGTTTTGTCCCAATGCGTGCCAAGATTGCCACCGACCCTCTGAGTGGTACTGCCAGACAATGGTATACATACATACTTCTTATGTACTCAGGTATAGGCATCTGCAGACGAGATGGAATAGCATGTCATTGCCAATATCGAAGTCTACTACCTCTTTAGGTACTTAAGCTGTTATGACCATGGACACCAATTGCCTCACCAGATGCTCGATCGCGCCCAAATTCAATTTTGACGAAATGTAAGTAGTCCACCTATTCCTTGATCTTCAACACTGCCTTGCCGAAGTTCTTTCCTCGAAAGATTTCAGCAAACCCTTCAGCGGCATGTTCGAGGCCATGCGTGACATGGAGTTTTGCAGTGAAGCTCCCTTCTGCAATCCACTTCTGCACATTCGTCTGGTGCTCCTTGGAGTATTTACGCCCGAAATCCTCATCAGAGACGACAAAGCCTCGTATGGTAATACGCCTTTCGAAGGTCTCGATGAGGTTCCTGACTGGTTCGCGTTGCTCCAATGGGGTGTTGTAGCTACCAATCTAGTGAATCGTCAGAGCTCTATCACGCAACACAGAGTTTTCCGGTCGGGAGTCCTACCATTCCGCAGACGACGATTCGGCCCCGAGTCTTCATGTGTGCCAATGCAGCTTCCATATGTGCGCCACCTACATTCTCGTAGTAAATATCGAGACCCTCCGGGACAAGTCTCGCAACAGCGTCCATGGGCTTCTCCTTCTTGTAATTGAAACCGTCGTCGAAACCGAGATCTTTCAGGATGAATTCAAGCTTGTCATCACTGCCCACAGACCCAATCACTCAGAGGCCTTCACGCTTGGCGATCTGACCAACGATTGACCCAACAGCACCCGCGGCTGAGCTAACGAATATGGTCTCTCCCTTCTTGGGCTTCGCAATCTCGTAAAGAGACGAATAGCCGGTGAGACCTGGCATGCCCAAAGGGCCAAGGAAGACGTCGGGGGGCAGGTTGAATGGGTTGTTTACTTTGACAGCTGAAGGTGCCTGTTCTGCCGAGATCGCAGCATACTGAGCGAATGGCAAGTGCGTCTGCACCAGGTCTCCGACTTTGAAGTCCTCATTGTCCGACTTGATTACACGAGAGATTGTACCATTGACGATCGGTTCGTTCGAGTTAAAAGGCGGTGCGAAGTCTGGGACTTTGGTATCACGCATTCGAATACGGAGATACGGATCCAAAGATGCTGACAGTACCTCGACGATCAAGCCATTCAGCGGGACGGCATCGAGGTCGAATGGAAGTTCCTCTATTACTAGGTCTTCTCCTGGGACTGGGATGTCCAAGGGGACTTTCTTGTATATAAGGGTATTATTGGACACCATATTCGATAGTATTGGTAAGATAGCGGACTATCAAGAATCGAAACTCGTTGTAAGTGCCTGATGCTTGACGACGGCTAGGTTGTGATACTGCGTCGAATCTGACTTCGAGGCTAAGGCCGCTCCTGAATGCCTAGAACAGGATGCCAGATGTATTAAATATCCCTCGCAGCCCATGTCAGGCCTGGCTATTTTGACATATCTTGTTGGTCGACAAAGACAATGTGATCTGTTATCCTGGTACCGAATCCCGTGGATCATGATGCATCTCGTTATTGTTCACGGTAATACGGAGCAACGGAGTTGTATGATCCCTCCAACTGCGAACGCCCCAGAGTGTCAGCAACGCCGCTGTAATCCATTTATCCTCAGCATGGATGTGACTCACATGCCGACATACCAGGTCTTGGTGTACAACCAAAGAGGCTTGAGCTGCGGTGACAGAACTCATTGTCAACTGGGTGCATTTGTGGAATTGAACACATGCTCGACAGCCGAATCTTGCTCCATCCGGGCTTAACGACTATGTACGCTGCAGCTGTCTGAACAACAAATCAAGAACACACAATCAGGAGGTCAGTGACCTCTAGGAACACGGGATCAACACTGAAGAGGTCTGGTCGGACTTCGAGCTAGATCCTTGGGGCACAGGAAACAACTGACCTCGGTGACCTCCGGCTAGTTTGGGTAACCCGCACAGCTGCGTTTTTACCTGAGGTTGAACCACGAAATCTTGATATCTGTATTGTGTATGAAGGGTTCCTCAAGCTCTTTTCGCATTTACTCTACTTTCACCACGACCAGCCTACTCTAGAGGGATTGAGGATCTCATGGCCCAAACACCGAAGGGATGAAGTCTAAATGGAGCTTCAACATGAAGCATGAAGCTGTACTCAGCGGCCAAACACGCAAGTAGGTATGTGGCCAGTGCTGAGCGCCCATGAAGCACCCAGATGAGCCCATCTGGGCTTTCATGCAAGTGACTTGTGCATGATAAACATGAGCTGCTGCAAGCAGTCGCAAACCAGGTAAATGGAGCCGATGAGAAGTTTCGATTGTTTTTACCAGATAGTCTCCATGATTCATAATAATAACGCTTCCATCATCTCGCAGATCAATGCGGAGAGTGGGCTCGCCTTGTAAGTGGAGAAGCGACTTCAGCGATCTGATCCTTATCGCCGATAGACCACTGACGGGATCCCATCGTATCAACAAAAGTTCCAGAGTCAAGTCCGCTGCTCCGGCATCTTATTCTTCAGCAAGTAGCCAGGCTGACCAATAGCTCTATTATTCGCCCTCACGACTGCCTCAATATCGTAATACCTTAATCAAGATGTCGGCCGATGACCAGCAGTTCCTGGACATGGTAAGTGTTTAACACACGCGTCCTAGCGAGACCTATATTCCTTCGAGAAGAGGCGCCGCAGCTCACATGTGACAGCTCTCGTCCATCCCCAACCAGATCAAACGGTATTCCGGGGATGTAGCCGAATACATCGACAAAGCTGTCGAGCAAGCTGCCGACAATGTACGAGATCAGATGGCCTCGGCCGACTGGATACCAGAAGCTCTGCGTCCAAGACCACTATCCCGCCCACCTCCCGTCCAGGTCATCCCCATGTCTACTTTCGAAAGGGTACAAGACTGGGTGTCCCGTCACAAGATATTGACTGGCGTCGTTGTCTGCACATTCGGATATGTCACGTATAGAACAGTGCGCCATAGCAAGTTGCTACGAAAATCTCGGAGGGCGAAGCGTGCCCGGAATGGAGGGCGATTGGAGGTGGTGGTGATTGCTGGGTCGCCACAGCTTCCCCTAACGAAATCGTTGTCACTGGATATGGAGAGGAGAGGCTTCATCGTCTACGTTGTCTGTAACACGATCGACGACGAGCTCATGGTGCAGGGACTGTCGAGGCCAGACATCAAAGCTCTGAGCCTCGATATTACTGACGTAAGTGCTCATTCACGCCGTGCTTCAAAACCTCTAGCGAGTACGCAGCCACTGACAGTTTCTTTTGACAGCCTCCTAACGCTGGCGCTGCCATCGAACGCTTCGCCTCATATCTCCAGACCCCCCACGCCGCCGTCCCTCGAGCGAAGCCTAGCTACCTCACCCTGACTTCCGTCATCCTTATACCATCCCTCCACTACCAGACCTCTCCCATCGCCACCATCCCACCTTCCAGCTTCGCCGACCTCTTCAACACCCACCTCCTCCACCCCATCCTGACAATCCAATCCTTCCTCCCGCTCCTCACCTCGCGCATCACGCCCTCCTCACACTCCCACTCCCCCTCCCACGTCCACGAGCCGCCCAGGGCGCCCAAGGTCCTCGTCTTCACCCCGAGCATCATCAGCAGCATCGCGCCGCCCTTCCACGCCCCCGAGGCCACCGTGTGCTCCGCCCTGACCGCCTTCACCGAGGTCCTGCGCGCCGAGCTCTCCCCCCTCGCCATCCCCGTCACCCACCTGCAGCTCGGCACCTTCGACTTCTCCTCCTTCACCCCCGCGGCCCGCGTCGGCCCCGCGAACCCCGGTCTCCTGCCCCCGACGTGGCCCGAGGCCGCGCGCGCCGCCTACGCCCGCAACTACACGAGCCAGAGCGGGAGCGCCATCGCGGCGGGCCGCGTCCGGGGCCTGCGGGGCAGCTCGCTGCGGGAGCTCCATAACGCGGTGTTTGACGTGGTGGACGGCTCGGACGCGAGCTCGGTCGTGCGCGTCGGGCTGGGCGCGGGACTGTATGGGTTTGTTGGGCGGTGGGTTCCGAGGGGCGTGGTGGCGTGGATGATGGGGATCCGACGCGTAGATGAGCTGAGTACGTGGGAGAGCTCGGGATCGTGCAGTGGTAGCGTGGATGAGAGGAGTGGGAGTGACAGTGAAGGGCAGGAGTTCATTTCTGTCGGGAGGGAAGACGAGAGCCAGATCAATGTCTGGAAAGAGTCGCCGATCTAGACCTGTGATGTATGGGCAGGTAGGCCTCTGATGTCATGAAAGCATGGCTCACAGACTGTGGGTTTATGGACATGTATGACCCCTTTCGGTGGCTCTTGGGTAGATATCACGACTCTGGCATGCACATATTTTCACCTCACAAAATAGAGACAAATCGAAAAAGCAAATAAATCACTAACATGGTGATTAACTTTGTTCTTTATTCTGAGACTCACAAGCCCGTGCTATTCATACAAGATATATTGATGACACGAATTCCTGCCTCTGGACAGGACCGGAAAGGGTTTTGCCAGGTGACATTGCTCAGCAAGCGCCTGTTCTCGTCTCTATGTCCGCCTTGTGTATCAACTCTCTGCCCGGTGTTGAAATATCCCCAGCAAGATCTTTTTTTTTTGTCCACCAATTTACGCAGTCCACAGTAAGATTTGCTCTCACCAAGCAATCCTGTGGTCCATCGTAGCCTTGATGGGCGGGTAGGCGGCTGTGTTCGGGAGAAGAACCTGCTTTATCCTTTCGGTATAGGACCAACTACCGGCTGGGCGATTTGTAAAATGTCGTAGATGTCTGGTTATCCACGTCTTAGTCTCTAGCTCTAGTGATGTCCCCGGCCCCTGAACTTCCTATCACCACGACCTCGCCATCTTCCGCCGCGACCGCCGCCGAACCTTCCACCTCTTTCGCCTTTATCGTCCCGATCTCTTCGACCGAAGTCCCTCTGCTCTCCGTCTTCCATATTGAAATCTTCCCTCCTGGGCTCCTCGTGCACAACCTCACTCTTCGCCACCGGCTTCTCCAGATTCTTCTCCCATCTCGCGTGCGCGCCCTCTTTGCAGGCCTTGCCCTCAGGGCAGAAGCCGGCCAGGTAGTACGGGCACAGCTTCCTCCGAACGTGTTTCTTGCTGCAGTTGGGGCCCAAGGGACAGAAGCCCATGTCGTAGTGCGGACACGGCGGCAGCTTGCTCATGGGGTCGATGTGAAGGTAGAGGCACTCGTCGCCGTTGGAGCAGTAGCCGTTGCGGACAAAGAAGTTGCACTCGGGCATCTTGCGCAGGTTGTACTCGTGCAGGAACTCGCAGCTGTCGCCCTTCTTGCAGAGGGCGCGCAGCCAGTGCTTGCAGACCAGGCTGTTGTAGGAGGCGTTGCCCGACTGGGCGGCGCTGGGCCCGGCGGCATGGCGGTCGGGGCAGGACGAGGCGCCGGCGGGGCAGTGGCCTGCGAGGAAGGCCTTGCAGACGGGGCGGTTCGGCGGGAAGCCGTGGCCGTAGGTCTGGCGGAGGAAGGGGGTGAAGGCGAAGGTATAGGAAGGGGCGCGGTGCTCGAGGATTTGCTGCGCGAGGGCGGACGACGAGTGCGGGTTTGGCGCGACAGGTGCACTGGCAGTCGTCGCCATTTTGGGCCGCTGCTGGTCGGTAGGCTGCTAGTTTGAGTATAAGAATTTTGCTCTACGTGCGTCTGTCGATGTAGACTTGTGTATGATGTAGATTGCCTGTCTATGCTGTGATAGAGGCTGGCAGTGGTGATGTATTGGAATTCAGAACTTGGGCTTAAAATGATAATAGCAGCAGGAGGCGAAGCTCTGAGCTTCAAATCGCAAACCTCATAAGCTTTGGAATTCTAGTGGGGCAATTCTCGATTAGTCAGGTTGTAGGTTCCAGAATCTGGGGAAGATGGGTAGAGCGAGTTTATGCAGCTAAACGATATTTGATAGCTTCCCCTGTGCGGGGGGAAGAGGTGCTTCTCTCCAGTGCCTAGGTTTCGACATCTTTGTTAGGTAATTGGGTACCTTTCAGTCTCTTGATGCAGCGCGGTCAAGAAATATTCGGCGGTACTATATTCTGCCCAGTTGAGTGCAATGCATTGACTTGCATATCGTCATCGTTTATCTCGATGAGCTGCAGCTGTACACAAAAAACATCTGAAAGTCATTATGGAACTCCGTTGAGGGGAAGACTTGTGGAGGCGGATTGGTTTCATGCAAGTCCAGCCTCCCGCACTTGTCGATTGGCACATTACATGGCTGGCATTCCTTACCGACGAACCCTCATAGCATGCCATTGGTCTGCCCTCTACACAATGCTTACGAAATAGGTATACACATTCTTCCGGCATCATCATCTCTTACACCTCTAGTAATACTACATTCACCGCAACCTGAGCCGCTCAACTCCGTCATTACACTCCGCAGTCGGCCCTGGTCGTGCCCACTGTATAGTACAAGTCTTTGCCTTCAATAACATCTTAGAACACCTAGTACCTGCCTTGGGAGGGGGGTTGACGACTACCGAAGCGCACCTCATGCACAGTCACCTTATACTGCATGGATATTATTGAAAGGTCATCTCAACTTTCCACACGGACGAAGGCAGATACGGTTTCGGTTCGAGATGGGGGTTACACACTTTGGTGAACGGCTCGGGTCTCTCGAGTTCGGAAGGGGTGCATCAGCAGCGCTACACGAGCCTTCCACCTACTCCTTTGCAGGCATGCCATCGCAGCTTCTAGAGATGTCTGTAGATGCGTTTGAAGCCTGGTATGGCAACCTCGCGTATACATCTCGTTGTCTCTTTGTCGCTAGTCTTCTCTCCTCATCAGTATTCGCATTCTACCGTTCACTTGGATATCCACGACGGCGCAAGACAGTTTCTCGGGCTATGCTATTGTTGCTCGCTTCGTTCATAGCCTTACTCAGCCTTGTTGTGGCAAGAAAGGCCCCCGTCGACACTCTGGTTGAAGGCAAAGAAGCTACTGTCATCCCAAATATCATCGATCCGAATGCTATTAACGCCCAGTCGGTGTGTCCTGGGTACTTGGCCTCGAATGTGGTTGAGACCGATGGCGGTGTTACAGCAGACCTCATCCTTGCTGGTGAGGCTTGTGATGTGTACGGTATCGATGTCGAGATTCTGAGTCTCGTTGTGGAATACCAGGCTGTCGACCGTCTTCACATTGAGATATTACCAAAGTATATAGGACCCGCAAACGAGTCGTGGTTCATCCTGCATGAAAGTTTGATACCTAAGCCGAGGGTCGAGGAAGGGTCTTCTGCATTCGGTGACCTCAGCTTCTCCTGGAGGAATGACCCGACGTTCTCGTTCATGGTGACAAGGAAGAGCACAAGCGATGTGTTATTTAGCACCGAGGGGACTGTCCTTGTCTACGAAGACCAGTTCATCGAGTTCGCTTCATCCTTGCCCGAGAATTACAACTTATACGGTCTAGGCGAAGTGATACACGGATTAAGGCTCGGTAACAACCTCACCAGTATGTCATGATTTGCCATTGCCCTTTATTTTGGTGCTTACCACAAGCAGGAACATTATATAACGCGGACGTTCCGGATATCATCGATGCGAATGTCTACGGATCTCATCCGATTTACTTGGACACTCGTTACTTCGAGGTCAGCGACAGTGGAGACATGACATATGCTCCTAACGCAACGGATAAGAAAATCCAATACAAGTCGTACACTCATGGCGTATTTCAGCGCAATGTTCATGCGCAAGAGATTCTTTTACGAGAAAGTAATGTCACTTGGAGGGCATTAGGTGGCACCATTGATCTTTATTTCTACGAGGGTCCAACCCAAGATCAAGTCACCAAATCTTATCAGACGAGCGCTATTGGTCTCCCCGCCATGCAACAGTACTGGACGCTTGGCTACCATCATTGCAGATGGGGTTACAACAACTGGTCTGACGTCCGGGATGTTGTGAACAAGTTTTCGGAGAATGAGATACCGCTCGAAACTATCTGGAGTAAGACAGTTGTGGATGAGATGTAAATCTGTTTCACCACTAACAGGAACACAGATGACATTGACTACATGAAAGCGTATCGAGACTTCGAAAATGATCCGGACCGGTATTCATATGATGAAGGGGCAGACTTTATGGCAGAGTTGCACGAAAACCACCAGCACTATGTCCCAATTATCGACTCAGGAGTCTATGCGCCTGATCCTACGAACGCGAGCGATGCATATCCCCCTTTTGACCGAGGCGTCGAGCAGCAAGCCTTCATACTCAACCCAGATGGCTCTATATACGTAGGCGAAGTTTGGCCTGGCTTTGCTGGTACGTTCCCACCCCTTGTATCCTACTCGCTATGCCATACTTACTAAACCTAGTCTTTTCGGATTGGATTGGTTCTGTCCTCAAAGGCACTGGCGCCATCTCATGGTGGATTTCAGAAGTCACCGATTACCATAAGAAGATATCTTTCGACGGTATTTGGATCGATATGTCAGAGATCTCCTCCTTCTGCAATGGGAGTTGTGGTAGTGCGAACCGGAGTTATGGGGTTGGTGACGAATCATTAAACGCTTCGACTGGCCCGTTGGGATCGGGCGATGGCTCGACGTCAAGTTCCCGCAATATTAACTACCCTCCCTATGCTATCAATAACTTCAAGGGCGATCTTGCTGGTAATACTTTGAGTCCGAATGCAACACACCATGATGGAAGCCTTGAATATGACTACCACAATCTGTGGGGTCACCAACTTCTCAACGCCACTTATCATGCCCTTCTCAATATCTTTCCGTCGAAGCGACCGTTCATCATCGGCCGATCTAACCTATTCGGCTCTGGGAAATTCGCTGGACATTGGGGGTGAGTTTGATCCCCAGCCTTGACTTCGCATCATACTAATGGCAACAAAAGCGGCGACAACTACTCTATCTGGCCCTATCTTTATTTTTCTATCCCTCAAGCCCTCTCATTTTCTTTATTTGGCATTCCTATGTTTGGTGTTGACACGTGTGGTTTCGCGGATGACTCGAACGAAGAGCTCTGCAATCGCTGGATGCAACTCTCTGCTTTCTTCCCATTTTATCGAAATCACAACGAGATCAACGCTATTGGTCAAGAGCCATACCTTTGGCCATCGGTAGCAGAAGCCAGCAGGGTGGCTATGAAGATCCGATATGCCTTACTCCCATACATATATACCGCCTTTTATCTTAGTCACTCTACCGGTTCAACGACAATGACAGCTTTGGCATGGGAGTTCCCTGATGAGCCGTGGCTCGCTGATGCAGACAGACAATTCCTTTTGGGCTCTGCGCTTATGGTCACGCCGTGTCTCGTGGAGGGTGCCACTACCGTCGACGGCGTCTTCCCTGGTACAGGCGTAAGCACTACATGGTACGATTGGTATAACCAGAGTGCGATTACCGATGTCTCTTTCGGCCAAAATGTCACAATCGACGCCCCACTGGGCCACATCCCAATCTATGTCCGAGGTGGACACGTTCTGCCCATGCAGGAACCAGGTCTGACGACCGCTGCTGTCAGGGCAAGCCCCTGGTCCGTTCTTGTCGCGCTTGACGATGCCGGCAATGCAAAAGGTGGGCTGTACATTGACGACGGGGAGAGTCTGACGCCGGAGAGTACATGGGTCAATGTGAGTAGTTGTTGTCTTTATCTATTGTATGATGTGCGCGATACTAATACCTACTTAGTTTACTGTTACATCGTCCTCGCTTACTGCCAAGCCGTCTGGTACCTACATCGACACTAATACCCTGGGCAACGTGACGGTCTTGGGCATCCAAGGACAGGTGACAAAGGTCGAGCTGAACGGATTTGAAGTTAGCGGAGACAGCTGGAGTCTGAACTCTACGACTCACGTGCTGAAGGTCACACAGCTGGATGAAATGACTGCGGACGGAGCGTGGAAAGATGAATGGAGTCTGAGCTGGTCTTGAACGGAAATAGGAGGTCATAGATGGACACAGATCATAATATAGCGAGTTTATAGGGTCATCATCGAGATAGTAGGCGATGAGTTCAATATATACATCTACGACTAGTTTTAAGCACGCTATACTTACGACTCCGAGCTGCTATGTCCGTGTCAAGATACCACACTCGGTGCGCGAATTTAAAGTAGAGACTCGATTCTAAGGAGATTCTATTTCATGTCTGGCGGCGAGTATCTCATTTCACGTATCACAAAGCTGCGCACACGGTAGGATAGACTGCACTCCTTGGTATCGCTGAATTACGAGTGTTCCTTTTGAATTTCATTCTTCTCCCGTCCCAACATTCCCTACAAGATCTCAAGAAGTAGGCTGTCTCAAGGTCATGTAGTACTGAATACCTAACTTGTTATCTGGTATCCTATGATCATTATCTCATACAGTGCTTCATCCGCCGTGGGATATACCCAGCAAGCCTTATGCTCGTATTAGTTGTGTACCCCGTGACCATGCCGTCCCCAATAATTCAAAGTGATATAGATGATTGTCAAAATGCCATCATCAAGTGAACGCCGTATGGAATAGTGCATTGGACAGTCTCTGGGTCTGAGTCACTGCAAATGCTCTACAGATAGTGTTGTAGCGTCTGTCATGTAGAGCCATCGAGCCCGGGTAGCATGTCGCTCACTAGCTTTGCCCATTGAAGGTGGCGGTTTCGCCAATCGAAGGCATATATATAGAGCGAAGATGCAGTCCTGCGCTTCTTTTACGTCTTTGAAATAAGTATCCTCGAGGGCGAGATCGATCGGCTTCGATGGCTGCGAGACTGTACCCAACTCTCCCATGTCACTTCTCACAATGGGGGCCATCAGCCGCCCGCCACACTGTTCTAGAAGCAGACGTTCCGATGCCTATGAGAGCGGAGAATTGGCAGCACCACCTCAGTCGCGCAGCCGCACCTTGACGTCCTTGGCCAGGCGGTCCAGGTCCCGGACGCCCCGCACCTCCGCCGTCAGCGAGCGCTCCGCGTGGCTGTACCGGTGCGCCAGCACCGCGAGCGCCGAGGTCTTCCAGGCCGGGAGCCCGCTCCGCCGGCTCTGCAGCAGCACGTACAGGACGAACAGCACGGCCAGGAGCTCCTCGAGCAGGGGCAGCGCGAGCCAGGCCCAGCGCACGCGCACGAAGATGACGGTCTCGACGCGGCTGCCGGTCCCGCGCTGGACGTTGGGCCCGGAGGACAGCGAGCGGACGTAGTTGGTCATGGAGGCGGCGAGCGAGGCGAACGTGGCGTCGAGGTCCGTGTTCTGGAAGGCGTTGCCGATGCCGACCTGGCTGTGCTTGACGCCGTCGCCGGCCACGATGTGCGAGGTGAAGGCCTCGGACTCGAAGAAGAGGACCATGTTGGCCCAGTCGTAGAGGTTGATGACGAGCGGGGGGTCGATGGGGCCGGCCTCGGACCGGTTGAACTGGACGGTGAAGTTGGCGCGTTCGTAGGGGGTCAGGCCGTCGGTCGCGTTGTAGTAGGCCGTCTCGAGCTTCCGGACCTGGTGGTTCCCGATGGTCAGGGTGGAACCGTTGGCGGCGATGTCGGAGTACTCGTGCACGGCAAGGGAGACGGTGCACTCGGTGATGTTCTCGTTGATGATCTGCTCGTCGTTGAAGAAGTTGTCGGCTCCGCTCGTTGAGCTGAAGATGGCGGCCCTCAGGAAATTGGGCGAGAGGGCCTTCACGTAGTTCGTGACGGGTACGTTCTTCGCGAACATATCTGGATAAAGAGTGTCGTTGGTGGCGACTCGGAGGGTCGTTGCGTATTCTGTTAATACGTTGACGGTGTTGAACTGTACGCCGCCGGGTGTTGTGTAGTTGCAGCTGTTTTCTACCGAGGTGACTCCTTCACCACAGACCTTGGTGGCTGCGGTCGCTTGCGTGACGTTGGAACAACTACTGGAAAACCCTAATGAGCGGTAGGTGTCGCTCCATTTGCAAGCACCACCACACACAAATTCGTCCCTCTTCTGAATCTTGAATATGCCTTGCATGATAGCGCCCTGGATCCCTGGATCACGACTCGAGACTGTGACTTGATTAGCGTGGGGATCTCCAGCTGCTGGTGACCATATAACTGACTCTCGGGTGCGCTGAAACCAGAAAGTCCTGTCTGTTTCGGATCGGTACTGTAATTATGGCTGAAGCCGAACAACACCGTGTCGTCCGGCGTCGTGACATTGCGAGGTTCCAGCAAAACGACCTGCTGCGTGAAAGGGTCACTGGCTAGTGCTAATAACGTCACCAACGCGCCGATAGTAGCGACACCCCATCGCACTTGGAAGATGAATTGCAAGGCACCTTGAGGTCCACGGCTTGTCTCATCATATAGGTTGAAATTGTATAGTGGCTGAGTCCTCGTCTTGAAGTCAACCCATTTCAACTGACCGATGGCGGCACCTACGGCGTGCAGTTGCGCCGCTTTATAGGCCGTGGTCAGGATAGCAAGTACGGTGTTGAGAGAAAGAAACACCGTCCAGCTTTCATAGTATCGCTTGCCACTCATGAAAATAAGGATTCCGACTTGAGCTGCCACCAAGAGGATGCTCAAGGTGAGTGACGTGATCTCCCAGCCCCACGCCCATCGCTTCGACTTGGGCTGCTCCTTCGCCGGATTCTCATCCTTGTTGACGATTTCGTACGTTGGTGGAGAGGCAAGGTGCTTTGTTGGTGCCCACCCATTGCTCTCGAATCTCGGATCTCTATCCATAACTAGCAAAGACGTCCCGGTCGTATTTCTCGCATCAGTGAGGGCGATACTGAAATTCTGGCCCGCTGCAAGGGAGCCGAGCGGATGATATACTTGAGGTAGATGCCCTCATGGCGCGGAAACAAAGAGATTTTAGGACTGAGCCGGGAGGACTGGGATATGGCCTGTGTGGTGGCTCCGCGGCTGAAAGAGCCCTCCTCGAAAAGTGAGGGATGGTCTTTTGCAGCGTTCAGCTGCTGTGCTGTGCCTCCTTCATGTTGCCCAAATTACAGGGGATCGGCGGCAAAGACGAGGGATTCAGCCCACGGACTGGGATACAGCGACATGGCGCTGCGGGTTTCCGGCACGGATCGCTTGGCTGGCGCTTAGTTCTTAGTGGTTGAGAGCCGCTCTTGTACGGCAGTGGCACGGCATTACCTTGGCAAAGGCTGAGGTACGCACCCATGAGTGACACCAGTCAACGAGCATTGCCGATGATTGTGATGCCTTGACTATCAGATATGACATTAGGATCGCTGCCTTCAAGCAGAGGTGCAGGAAACGTGACTTGTGATTTCGGCGGACTTATTTGTATTGCTTTCACCCCAGAAGCAGATCGGTCCAATATCAATACGATTTGTCACTCAGAGCGCGCTGCCCGTGGCCTTTTCATGTTTCTGGTCAGAGGAGCTAGTATACCAGTAAGCGCTAGGAGCGGTGTCTATTAGCACTACCAATGACACCTTGACGGCGGCATTTTGGACCCTTTCCCAAGCATGGGTTACCAGTAATACCAGGTGTACTGGCAACTGAAGAGTCCTTCATCAACTCTACGATTTAGCTGGGTAATGCAAATATCACATTCCAAGCTTGGGATCGAGCCTGTGATGAATCTGGTTCATACTTTATCAGTTCACGTGCAACATTCAGTTGAGAGTTCTACGCTTTTCACAGTGTCCACAATGTCAATGGGAAATAAGTGTTGGAATCATAATCGTAATTCTTTGTTATGCTATTTCCTTCAACGCCCCTCGCTGTATTGAAATCACATCTCGACATCATCTGGTATACATAACACGCCGCCGAACATCCACCCTCGCAATCAAAAGAAACCGACATGCCCAAGGAGCTCTACTTAGGTGTGGCCAACGAGACCGGTCTGGGGAGCATTATCGGGGTTGATGTCCGCCCCTGCGAAGCCCAGGGCCGAGTTCCAGGCATCCGCCGTGGTCGCGTCCTTGGCGCCGCCGCCGAGCTGGGCCTGCGCGTCCGTGCAGGCGGCGATGGCGTCGTCGGCCGCGCCGCAGACGTTGCCGAGCTGGTCGCAGATGCGGTTGAAGATGATGGCGGGGTTGAGGGCCTCCTGCTGCCCCTTGTTGACGACGGGGTCCTGTGCCTGGAACGTGAACTCGCCGGCCTTGCGCCCGTTGAGCGACTCCTCGAACTTGACCGTCGGCGTGCAGGTGCCGAAGTCGAGCCCCAGGGACGACGCCTGGAAGCCGGCGAAGGTGCCCGTCACGGGATCGTCGACGGCGCCGGCGCCAGCGGCTTCGGTGGCGGCGCCGTTACCGGTGGACGCGGCGGCCGTGGTGGTGGCGGCGGCCGTTGACGAGGTGGTGGAGGTGGCGCTGGCCTTGCTGGCCTTGCCTGCGTTGCAGCCGCTGGTGGCTGTAGCGGTGGCGGCGGTCGTCGTTGCGCTCGCGCCAGCATCTGCGTTGTTGCTCGCGCCTGCATTCGCTGCGCCGTCCGTGGTGAAGTTGCTGAAGCCCTGAGCGATCATGACCTCGGCTACGCTGAGGCCCGTAGCGTCGAAGGGAGCTGTCAGGGATGAATCTGAGTTGGTGTTCTCCTGGGCCGCGCCTGTGACGGCAGGGTCTACGAGAGGAACAATGCCCCTAAGCGACTCGGTGGCAGGCAGGGTGGCATCGCCGCAGATGTTGGGCACGGAGACAGCGAACGGATTGAAGTTCTGCTCGGCAGCCACAAGGGCTTGGGCCGCCGAGATGACTTGGGCATCGGTGCCAAGGGTAGAAACGATGTCATCGGCGAGGGTGAGCTTATCACAGGGATTTGCAGCAGCAAGTAGGACACCGGGCACTTGACCGGAGAGAGTGCCGGCGTCACCGGGGCTGCCGAAGTCGGTCAGGGCCGAAATGGCGGCAACGGGTACCTGCTCCTGGCCAAAACGAGCTTCGGCAACGGCCAGGATGGCAGAGATGAGAGTGGCTTTGGTATACATGTTGATAGGATTTGTTAAGAGAGTACCAAGTTACAAGCTTCAAGTCTTTCGAGTATGGTATTGAGAGAATATCTAGAACGATAGATGACCGGCTGGCGGTATGGAAGCGAAGGAATGGACTGAAAAGAGTGTCAAGAACGAAGTGTTCGCAGAACTGAAAGAATGTCAGAAGTCGATGAAAGAAGTGAAGCTTGGGTGGTGATCTCCAAGGTCAAGATTTCCGCCGTGACGGCAGGAGAGACGATTATATACATGATGGACTTGACGAGGTATTCTCAAGCTGACCCGCAAGGCGGCCGTGATGATGGGTTACTTGGATCAGGGGAAGCATTGCCGAGGCCCCTTCCGCCAATCATACTGATTTAGATCAGATGGCGGAACAGTGTTCGTCCTTCAAATCGCGCTCATAAACAGCACAAAATCAGTGCACGTTCGTCTCATCTTGGGCAGGTGTTGGGGTTGCAGTCTGGTGAAGCTGTTCTAGTGATGCGAGCAGGGATTATCAGGAGCTATATGTGAGCTCTGCTACGACCATGAAGCAGCAGGGATCCATCCACGACTAGGATATCGTGTGCAGACTGCCCCCTTGAGCCTCATAGTCCAGACAGAGCCCCGGCAATGGGGTATTGTCTTTTCGAGCGCCTGGTTGCATCATGTTTTTTCCACCTATAGGGAAATCCTGATTGATCTTCCTTAGCGAGACAGGCTTCAGAAAGTAGGGCTTAAGAGTTTCTTTGCATGTATCGCCTCAAATGCGTGAGTATGTCTCCTGGCGCCATGGTCTGCTGGTTGACATAGGGTCCTTCAGGGTTTCCTTGTTGTATGTGAGGCTCTGTCGGTAGCGAGGGTAGGATGGATGTCTTCTCATTTTTGGGGTCTCGATTGATCGGGGTCGTCACTGCTCGGTGTGTTCCTGTTGATCCAAAGACACCTGGTTGGAACTGGACGCACTACCTACGGCCCATCAGGATGCAATGGAAACTCGGGGAATGACATCCGATATTATTAGTTGTTTATGTTCCCACTCCGACTTTTGAGTACCAGAAACCGCCTGTCCGAACGGGGAACACCACCTTCTCGCGAGCAGAGTATGAAGAATACATACGTACTTACCTAGGTATTGATCAGCCTCCGCAGCCGCGCTCACTGCGCCGCCATGGGCTGCCCAAGCTGCTGGGCTTAAAAAGCTTGGCCTGTAAAACCCACTGTTAGAGCGTCCCCAGGCGGCTATCTGCGATCCCTAACCGAGCCCCAGCTGAGGATTCAGTCCCCATATTAGTCTCTGGACCACTCGCTTGCGAGAGCGATCAAACGGCGTCGCAGGGGCCCTTGAGACGATTTCGCGACTCGACGAGTTTGATCTGACCTCAAATCTTCAAGGGCGCCTCGATCTTTTCGCTTAGTTCCGAACCACCAATCACTATGTACCTGTAAAAAAAAAAAAAAAAAAAAAAAAAAACCGACTTCGACTACATACTTATTCGGCCAAAAGCTCCGTTTGAGGTAGGTCTTGGAGATGTCGAACAACGGCGATAGCGCTCTCGAGTCGCTGGGCTGAGTGTGTAGCTGTCTGAGAAATGCTCTCCAGCCCCCCCTGTCGCAAAGCCCTCCGGTTCTGGCGAAACACGCGAAGCAGCTGACCTTGCCCGGAGACTAGGGCTACGATGCAGTGACAGGACGCATTGTGCATTGCATGCTTGAGCCACGATGCCAACGTCGATTGTAGACATGCAATTAGATACCATATGCACACGACGTAAGTACTTAAACCTTGCGTAGAGATTCAATCCAACAGGGCAACTTCATCAGGCTTGCATAGGTAGGTATACGTGAATAAGAGTCGCTACAATGCGCGCTGCTCCAACACATGTAAACATGTTTTTTACTTAAATGTAGGACACGGGCGACGTCAACAACATGAGATGACTGCGAAAATCATTTGATGGGGAACAGACCTCTCACATCGATTACCACAGGGAGCGTGATCTTCTTCGAAGGTCGATCTGATGTTGACAGCTCGGTTCGAGTAGCTTCCCCTTGACTATCAACATCCATGCAGTTGTTCTTTCTCATGCCTTTATGGAGCTTCACTGGGAGCTCCGCCTGGGGTTGGCATGATGCGGCACTGGTTTCATCCGATCTCTTCGACCCCCTTCATTCTCCAGCCACGACCAAGCGCTTGGATGGGCAGGACAAGCTGGTGAAAATTATAGCACGCGGATCTTATGAGATTCTCACCATTGCCTATCGCTTGCTCTGTTTTCTTACCTGCAGCCTCTAACTCGATAAGACGGTGAATCACCCTGGAGCTAGGTGCGTCAGACTCTTTCGATTTACACTTACTTAGGATGCCCATACGGTACAGCATAGCGAACGACAATTGAATGTTTACAATCATAGATCGTGGACTTGATTGTTGACAAGTACAGGTTCTCTGCTTTGAACTCTGGTAATAGTGTTTGAATCATATGTCATTTTGACTTCAGCTTGGAGCGGGTCTCATCGTTGGTTGTAGTGTTGGAACATCGAGGCTCGAGTACCTTTACCTGTCAAACAAACTGAAAATGATTTGGAATCAGAAATAGAAATCAGAGCAGTCTGAGAATGGAGCACTGCCTACAGTCTGGCAAGCAACAATTGTCATCAATGACTTCGTAAGAGTACTTGCAGGTAAATAGGTCCTGCGGCCTCCAGTACCCGACTATCGACAGTTTTGCCGTTACTCACTCATAAACGGATCGATTCATCGTGCTCAGCATGATGTGTTGCGGACATTATTATTTTTTTTCTTTCTTTATTTGAACTAGGACACTACAAACTTATTCACCACAGGTACTACCTCTTCCAAGTTGACCAAATTCAAGCAGCAGCCCCGATCGGCTCCCAGCTCTCCTTGACAAGTGGTTTCGGCGGAATCGGGACAGAGTCGCCTCCACGTGGACCGACACTGGGACGCTTTTTGATACTCGCATGAGACTCGCCGCTCTTCATCCTCCTAATCAGTTCCTCCGGATCGAAGTCCGCTCCGATGGGGTTCTGGGCGAAGTCGGCACCCAGCATATACTCGGTGGTCTCCTCCACAGAGTCGAAGTTGTCTACCTGAGTCTCTATCTGGTTGCCATCCGGGTCCTGTACATTTGTTAGAACTCTCCAGATATCCGGGGCACAATGTGTCACGAATCTCACCTGATAGTAGATGCTCGTCGTTGGACCGTGGTTGATGGACCAAACAGGATGCATATCGCGCGCCTTTCGCGCCTGGTACCCGGCGACCAGGTCCTCTAGAGTGTCGAAAGTAAAGGCCATGTGGTTCATGCCGACGCGGCGGTGATCCTTCTCCGCCAAGTGGGGAATAGCTACGATCGCGATACGGTGGTGCTCATGGTCGTACGTCAGGAATGAGATATTCTCATTCTCGTAAGATGCATGAGCGCCGAGGAACGCCTTATAGAATGAGACCATAGCCTTGTAATTCGATGTCTGCAAGACGACATGGGCCAGGCTTGTGGGCGAAATCACCTTGCCTGAAGTGGAACCGTTGGATGCCATTGTGATTGGGCTTTGGAATACGGTTTATAAGATAACAAGCCCGTCTGGACAACGACTCTTCAGTGTTTGATAGGTAGGTACCGGTATACTTCAATGGCTCTCTAGAATGAAGCACTTGAAGTGTCTGCAGAGATGTTGATGGGGATGGAGATGACCAGCAAGACAGATCGAGCTTAAATAGGTTGACCGTACGGACGCCATTATATATCATACCTACTCCAATATTCTGCGATCTTGTCCCTCATACCTACCTACCACCGTCGCGAAGATGTGATATCGGTGCTTAGTCACTACCGCGCGGGGCCGTTTATGCCACACGGGACGCTGTTTCAGGTCATCTGTTTGCCTTGGCCTGCCCATCTCGCCTCATTGGAGACACACTGCACTACGGCTTCTCGGTTTCTCTCGGGTATACGGGTTAGTTACTTTAGCTCCCCGCGCTGAGTGTGTAGGTTGTGGTGAAAGCTCATAATAATAAGACCTAATGTGCTGCCAGCAGAACAGCTTTGACTACGCTTCCGCCGAGGCAGATATTAATAAGTATCGCCGTATTCATGTCAAATCAGGGTCATAGTTGCCCTTCTTTCCACACCTCTTGTCTTGTCCCCAACCTGACGAGCTAGGTAATGGTCTTCCGTTATGCCCCAGAGTTCATCCGCCACAACTCGCAGCCGCCGCCGCCTCTTGCAAGGGAAGGCCTGATTGGTAATTGGCGATACCTACATCCAGATACGCAGGTGACCGGAATATTTAGCAGTCGTTCCTATATATCTTGAATCCCTCCGCGGACGTACAAGGGAGCCTTGATTGGCAGAGCACAGACGGTAGGTAGCATAAACGTGCTGGAGCATCTCCTCTCATCGTGATTCCGCTCGACTCTATCGCCCGAAGTGACGAGTGCCGGAGCCCGAATAGGCCGACCTGAAGGTACATAAGTATGGTTGTTTTGCTGCGGCTTTTCGGTTCCATCGGGGAGCTAAGTGGCGCGGCGGATCAACTCGTTTACGTCCGCGCGCGGAACGTGGAGAGTACATAACCTGACGGAAAGGACCGACCAATGCCTCCATGCCTACCTAGCAGCAACACGGACGTTTGTGCCCGGCCCAATGGACTACCTAATGTAATGGTCCTTCGCTTGAGTTTGTAATCGATCTGACAAGTGCCATACTGATCTCCTGAATCTGATGAATGGCCCAGAAGCCATAGTAAGATACTCCTATTATCTTTGAGCAGTCACAGCAGCAACAGAGCGAACCAGTATCCAAGATCCGCTGAGTTGATGACGAGCCATGAGCTCCATTGCCATGCGCCGTGCGGCTTGTCTTGGCCGATGCAGCCCGATGCACCCTCGTGTCGGTGCTTGTCGGAGTTGAGACTTAGCTTCTTACACCTATGGTACGGTACCAAGCTTTACCCAGCCAAATAACATTACCAGAAGCTTCGTCATACCATGAGCACCTTTCCGACAACGACGACTCTGCTGAGGTTTGGCCCCCAAGACGACCAGTGGGTGTACGACAAAGGTACCAGGCGTTACGATCTCACGCGTGGTGCCCCTGGTCCCAAGTATGCCATCAGCGCCAAGCGGGGTCCTCCCGACACCACATTGTGGCTGGCGCCAACCCTGACGGCGCTGGTGGTCGTCGACATGCAGAACTTCTTCTTACACCCTCGATGCAACGACCATCCGTCCGGACTGGCTGCCGTAGACCGCATGCTCGAGGCAGTCAAGAAATGCCGTGAGAGCGGCGTCAAGGTTGGTACTTTGCGAGGTCCTTGCCTCCTTATTCATGTGTTCCAGTCTACCTCAGTCGGCCTAGGATCAGCTGACCGCTGTGCTATTTGACCGACATGCGGCTTTCTCCATGCCATTAAGATCGACAGTCCATACACGAAACTCGTCATCTGCTCTCGGCAGTGCTCTTGCTGACAACTCATAACAAAATTCAGATAATCTGGCTGAACTGGGGGCTCACGGATGATGACGTCGCGTCGATGCCAGCCGCAGCCTCGAGAAGTTTCTCGAGCAGTCTGATCACCCCGCCGCTGGATAACAAGCAGGCGAGGTACGGTTTCGGATCCGACATGGGCGATGATCGTGGCCGACTTCTGATTTCGGGCTCGTGGAATGCGGACCTTTACGACCCGTTAAAGGAGGTCGCCGAGCCCGGTTCCGACATCTTCTGTGACAAGGACCGCATCTCGGGCCTTTGGAATAGCAAGACTTCGTTGGCAAGGACCATAGAGGCTCATGGTTTTCGGACACTACTTTTCGCCGGAGTAAACACAGACCAATGTGTTCTTGGCACCTTGACTGATGCCTACTATCGTGGTCTAGATTGCATCATGGTTGAAGATTGCTGCGCCACTAAGACGCCTGGAGGACAGGACGTGACTATTCACAATACTTCCGTAAGTAGATATTGATGCGACTGCTCATATTCATCACCATACAGAACCGGCGTTGGAACCATACTCAGTCTTTGCCCATCACATTCATATCTAACTTTTGATAGAGAGGCTACGGTTTTGTAATCGACACGGAGAGTTTTGTTCAGAGTCAGCCTGTTCAACCAGACTGACTGAGCTTACGTTCTCGAAAGCATGGTAGATCTCAAGCCTACCCGATCGAATCTGCGTTTAGGTAGGAAAGCAACATATAGTCATCAATAATATGATATCAGGTACCTATATCGTTATGTGCAATAGCTTGAGATTCGAATAACAATAGTGCTGCTGGCGAGGACTTATATCAGCCTGACATGACAGCTGACAGAGGTGTGCCTATGCTAATTTCACGGACACCTGACACACAGATGCTGACGCGAGACGCTATTTATCTGCTGCCCAATCATAGTGGCATTCTGTTGTTGATGTTGGAGCAAGATCGCGGTGTCTCTGTGCTAAAGCTGGAAGATGGGAAGTGGGAGACTGCGCAGTATATGGGTCTGATCAGCGACAATCCGAAGCTGGATCCCGAAACGCTCGTCGTAGCGCCATTGGGCTCGCAGATAGTTTATACATGGTGGAAAAATGTTTTGACGATGAAATCGTGCCGGGAACGTCAGCAGGGAATCGGAGGAGGCTTCCCTTGGTTGTCATTACGCAAGCAGTTGAGGACCTCTTGGTAGAGTGAAGCTATTTAGGGCTAAAAGGTCTGAAATGTTGTGTACACAGTATTGAAGGAAAGATATATGTCTGTTGCACAGGCCGCTCCACGGCGTATTGGTGACAGTGAAGCAAGGTGGTGGGCGTGAGCTTTTCCCCTCCATCCTACTGGATGCACTATTTCTTGAGCCTCTCATCGTTTAAACTCAGGCACGAACTGCCTCAAGCGAGCACCTTGAGCTTCTCTGCCCAGTACCACATCGCTGCAAACCCAAGGCCAGCGGTGACCACCAATCCGACCGCCTTCAAATAGGCAGGGCCCATGATGATCCATTGCACCTTGTTGTGCTCTGCTCTCTCGTTGCTCTTGGGATATGGCGTGTTCGGTGCCGGTTTCTCCAGGAATGGGCACAGCTTATCCCATGTGATCCCTTCTTCCAGTTGCAAAACGAGCAGCTGGTTTTCAGGTACGATTTTCTTCGATGTCTCATTCCTATGCTAAGATCAGCACATCGGCTCTATGCAGATTGGCAAAAGAAGAAATATGAGGGGTCTTACAAAGCCAAATATTGTGCCTTCAATCGCAACACGCCTTCTGGAAGGTTCAGATCTACGTTCCATGCTTCCATCATCGCCATCACTAGAGATTAGGGTTCAGCATCTGCAGTATGGAAACGAAATAACTGACTGCCAATACCGGCACGAACAAGTAGGTGGGAGATGGTGTCCGGCTTTACTCACTCAGCGTGCAATACTGGTTCGTCTTCGCATCTAAGTGCCGCACGGCCTTCAGCGGGTAGCGTTCCATTCTAGAGTAGGCCTGCCACGCCGTCGCATGCACCGACTTCACCCACTTGTCGGGCTCACGCTCCGTGAGGATGAACTTGGCATCTGGATACGCCGCGACGAACTCCTCGACGAAGAATTCGGGAATCTCGAGAATAGCCTACGAATCAAATCAATCAGCCACAGAAAAGAAATAAAGAGGAAGTAACCAGTGCAGAACTGACATCGAACTCCGCGAGCCACTTGTCGAACTCGGCTCGTCCGTATGGCTTGCCTTTGCCTTGGTATTTGCAGCGTAGTGCCTCCTCGAAGAGCGTGGCTAGCGTTGGATCCTGAGGCTGGCCCATGGCAAGCAGTCTCGCTGCCACTTCCGACATATGGACAACCTTGTAGCCTAGTTGTCGGAGAGCCAGAAGTAATGAGTATGAGCCCGTGCTGTTGAGAACAGGTGCAGTCAGTTGTCCGAAAACCACGTAGTAGATGCCTAGCTCATGCTCAACCTACCGCGAAGCGCCGAGCGATATGATCTTCTTGGGAACGACATGCTGCGGCGCAGGCAACGTGTCAATGAAGCGAGACATCTTGTAGGTAAATGGAGCAGTCAAAGATAGCGTTCTCTTTCGATGGACTGTGGAAACAGCCGGGCCAAGTTCATACTTATATTCGAAAATGAGGTTAGATAGATGCGTGAGAGACTCAAAGGGCGATGTTGTGATTTTGCTGTAGATCGCAACATCGACCCCGGCTTACATGGGTCGGCAGAAACAAGGGCATGACCTCACTAGCAACTGCTACAATTCACAGACGAGGGGCGCATGTGAGATACGCGCATGCGATGACAACAGCCTGCAGGCATGGGTGCATCCAATCAATGGAAAGATGGTCGGCGCCTCATCACCAAAGAAACTTACGCTCGATCGCAAGGCAAACTGGTGAGATGTTTGCGCAACAGTTGTCGCACAGAACCATACCTTAAGTAGCTTTGTGACCTGACTCAGGTCATACTATTCCACCCCGAGATGCTCAAGCTCGAACCCAACTGACTCGGCAGTCGTTTGGAGCTGTCGTTGCGTGGCCTAGGTATCGAGTACCAACCTACCTAAAGTAGGAAAGTAGGTAGGTAGGCTACCTACTGTCAGCACCGCCGCATCCATGCATAGGTACATACTATGATTGCCTTCCAATTCCCATTTCTCCCTACCTCGACCGAAAAGGGGGCCGCGCGCGCAGGCCTTTTTACGAATCCGTCTTTCTGTACGGAAAAGAACCCCGATCAGTCATATCTCCTCCTGTGCCAGCAGTTGCCTGCGGTGACACGTCGATCAGCAGGACGTCGTGGAAGGCTTTGAAGGTAGTGATTGCCGACGTGTTGCACACTCTTCACCGCCAACCACGGGCCCATGACTTCCCCGAAGCTGTGCACAGTCGGAGCCGGACTCACTAGGCTCTATACAACATAGAGTTATTGTTTCATGGGCTGTATGATTCACCTAGGTGTGGATACACGCCAGACTCATCTCACGGTTCGATGACAAGACAGAAGTTCCCTTTTCTAAGTTGGAACAGGCTCTCAAGAGTGTATGACTAGCTTTGAACTCATCGAGTATCTGGCGTCAGCTGTGGAGGCAAAGAGATAGCCCATATATTTCACCATGAGAGTTCGCCGGTCACCCCGTCGGCGAGTGAGGCCATGATAGTCGCAGAATATCACCAATGAGCAAATGACTCCCGTCAGTGACTGCCTTACGCGAGAAGTATGTGACATCTCATTCCTCGCGCGGCTCAAACATGCGATCTGCTGCCATTCGATTGAAAGGACTGTCCTGGCGTTATGTAGCCGGATTCTCATGGTTATTTACTATCAGTTTTTTACGTGGCCTGATTACTATTCAGAGCTTTGCAGGGGAACTCGAGACAACGGCTTGAGTTCACATGGTTTAAGTGAGTTAAGGTATCCTGTCTCACATTGCTGGCCACCACTCTGACCACCAAGTGACGTCAAGTTCTCTCTTTTCCGTATATCAAGGACGACATCTCGAGATTGCAACTAAGCAGTGATCGTAAGCTCTTCCTCCGTATCACGGGAGAGCCTCGGCCCGATACATGCATTCAAGCTTTGCGTGAGAACCACCAACATGTCCACGGCATTAGGTCCACGGGAAATTCAACGGCCCAAGCCGCGTCAAGAGGCTGATCTGCGATCGGTTTGCTGGACGTCGGTGTTGACCTACGACACGACAAGGCTTACCATGGTTCGATGCGATCGACACAGGTTTGTCTTCATCAACCGAAATTCACGTTGATGAAGTTGAGTTCACGATTCACCATATGTGTCTATTGAACAGTATAGCTTTCGATACTCCTGCCTCCATATCTCGATAATGTCGCACAGCTCCCTACCAGGAGTGGTACCGTGCGAGAGGTATTTTACGAAGATACAAGACAGTGTTGCTATCTATGTCGTAGCAATAAGAACGGCGTTATCCACGCTTACGTCGATGATTTACGAGCAGTCAACTTCTTGGCCGATTCGCCGGTCTTTTGGCACAGCCAAGGGGCACACTGAAACCTTTCATCTGGTATCGCATACTACAAGTCAGAGAAGGATAATTTTGCGCACACGGCTGATACAATAGGTAATGGAGAAGCATTACTTTCATATTTTGTGAGTGTATTTGATGTCCTGATTATGATTCAGCCCTTGTGGCCCACCCATGCACTCACCTCGTCGGTCATCCCTATCTACCATCGACCTCAGCTATCACTTAACGCATCCCCAATCTGCGCCAGATTCTCTATACCAGCAAGACCGTACAGCGCGGCATCATTCGTCGAGATCCACGAAGCCTCTTCGACAGGTACGAGCACCTGGCTTCCATTGAGCGACACAGTACTCCACGGCTCATCGGGCGCCAATCCATCCATGTTCAAGAACTCATCCCAGGCCCGGGCCGCCAAAGTGGCATTGCCCGTCTTCCGCGCCAGATACGCAGTCAAGCGCGAGTGTCCCTGCCGCAGGCTCAGGCTGCCGAAATCGACCCCGTACCGCGCCGCCTGCTCCGCCGCGCTCGCGCCGTAGTAATAGCAGTAGTCGTCCCAGGCGCCGACGAAGCCCGCGGGCATGTCCTCGCCCAGGTACTCTATGAGTTGCGCGATGATCTCGGGGAGGCCGAAGCTAGCGGTGAGATGGGACACGGTGACGTTGCCGAGGTTCCGTGGGTCGGTGGCGGGAGGGGAGATGGCGCCGGTGTACATGTTGTATGAGCCGAGGCCCGTGACGAAGCCGTTGGTGAGGTTGGCGATGCCCTGCATGCTGGCCATCAGTTTTGTCTTGGCTTCTTGCCACCTTGGGCCCCGCCTCTCCCATTCCAGGAGCCAGGCGGTTGCGAGTCCTGCCCAGTCTAAGCCCAAGTCAAGGTCGATGGCTGTTGGGCTAGGGACGTAGGTTTCGCTGTCGTCTCGGACTTTTCTTCTTGGGTCCACTACCAAGAATGTCTCGTCGGCATCTATCACGTATTAGCATTCTGTGCCAACATGTACATCTGAATTGCCCCAAATCTTGTGATGGGCTATGGGACAACCCAGAAAACGTACTAAGCACAGATTCATATGTTAGCATCAACACGGTGAATGTCTTGATAATGGATCAAAATGGCGGCAGAAAAGTACTCTTACGTACCCGACAAGGGAGTGAATGATCTCGCCAGTACGCTCATCACCACCAGAGACATAATAATATATCTGGCGATATATGGGTGTAGAGACACGTATTTGTTTGCTGCTATCACTCCAATGCTGCACACCATGTCGCGTTCCGAAGCCCTTAAATGGCCCGATGTGGTAGACATCTACCTCACTTGTGTGGCGTGTGTGTGCCTCAGTAAAGCGGTACACGTCTGAGCGACCGGTTCGCAGGAAGTAGTTCCAGAAGAATAGGTTGGGGGATAGCTCTGAGTTGTCCCATGCATATCCGCCAACGTCGTAACGCCAGGTGTGCCTGTCTTCGTCATACGTGTGCATGATGTCGCCGTGGTCCCAAAATCCGTACCACTTTCTCTGCTCTACTTGTCCCTGGTAGAATCTGTTCAGAAAATCTAGATGTGTTTCGATCGTCTGTGCTGCCGTGGTGTTTGTTAGGGGCACGTCCCAGTAGGTTCCAGCTGCCTCCGTACTTCTGATGTACTCGGGCTCCGCCATCAAGACCGGCGGTTTGTTGGTGTACTCGGTGAACGCCGCGAGGGTCTCTGATGAGGGTGTAGCATCAAAGGCTCGGATAAACAATTCGTGAGTCGTCGCTATTCCATATGGGGTATTCCATCCTTCCTCGTAATCTTCGTATGTTATTTCGAGAGCGTCTGATTGCTTAGCGTATGTATCCTCTCCCATGCCATCGTGGAAAGGCCGCTGGTCCATGGGCTCTGCAGCTGGGCTGTATAGCCAAAGCGTGATCGAACCCAAGTCCGATGCTGCGTTCGTGACATCGATGCTTGTTGGGTAGCGCTTCCAGAAGTCGCGGAGCCCAACGGCCAAACCTCCCACCGTGGCACCACCGAGATAGGCTAGCCCACCAGATCGACTGCCGCCAGGTATTTTGATCCAGGACTGGCCTGCCTTTGTGCGTTTCTTCAATGTAAACCCATCAGGGGACAGCTGGGTAAGACTGTAGTCATTCCAAGTAGGAATCCATTGCAACCTGGAGGTGACTCGCGTATCCCATGTTGAAGTATCGGGCGTTTTCGACCCGTTGAATTGAGCTTGGCGAACCTCTTCGCCAGGATCTCTCCTCAACCCTGTGATACCCTGGACAGCTTCGCTCAAGAAACCACCATCGCTTCCTGCTAGTCGGATATGTCGATCGTACATTTCCTCACCAGCAAGTGGCACATCAAAACGCAATCCAATCCCTGTGATGAAGTCCTTGCCAGTGTCACCGTCGTAGATCAGTGTGTGAATGACTCTGATGGATTCGGAGTCGGCGTATAGATAGAAGCGAAGAATAAAAGGAAGCCAGTCAGCGTGCCCAGCAGTGCTCGATCCGGTATCATTGATCTGGTGAGTCCCCCTGACAGTGATCAATGTTCGCGCTGGACCGTCGTCGTCCACCGTAGTCTCGTTGACTTTGCTCTCGAATTGGAGGAGCTGTGCAGCGGCGTCGCTCGATGTCTCTACATCGTCATCGATGGCAGACTGAGATCGCAATACCAATCTGCCGTTCTCTCCCACAGTCTTCCCATTGGATGCTGTGAGAGAACGGACGATAATGGCTCCCGATTTCGGGAATGATGCAGTGAGCTTCCCAGTGCTCACGGTAATCTCATTTTCGTCGTTGATGACTGTCATATTGGTGGTTTGTGTCGATCTAAGCCTGAACCGTGACGAAGTCAAGTTACCGCTTGCGCTTGCTGTGACCTTGAGGCTTTCCGGTACCGTGTCAGAACCTGGGATGGCGTGGCCAGTCCATTTGACGGTGCCGTCTGCCCAGGAAGAGGTCACCCAAGACTGGAGCTCGAACTTGCCGCCATCGTCTGTGCTGCCGCTGAAGGCAACAGCCTCCGATGGGTATCTCCCACGAGGCCATGGCAAGCCGAAGGTCGATCCGTGATTAATGCTGGGTGTCCCTTCAATCCATCTCACATTGACGGCATCGGAGCTCGTGTTTCGCAACGCTGTCGTGGTGGAAACGAGAGATGAAAAAGTGAAGCACGCAAGAAGCACCGCTGCCAGCACTCTGAGAGTCATCACTGCTTAGCAGATAGATAAGTCCCTAGGTGTACTCGTATCTTGAGCTGAGAGGACGGCATGCGCCAAGCCCAGCTCCAAGGTGACAGTGCCGCGGTACTTGTACATGTCCTCGTTATTCCCCGCATGCAGCCCTAACGATGCTTCCCCATCAAGCTGTTCGGGCAGAGCATCATCAATTTCAAGATCTCGGCCAACACTATGCCGGTGTTTTTAAAATTACGTCTTTCATGGCCTGTGACGGATGACATTATTTGTAACGTATCATAAGGCGTCAAAGCTATAAAAGCAATTACACCGAGAAAGTCCACGAATAGCAAAGAAGCAGCCAGTATCACGCAATGCATGTAGCCCTAGAGGTTTATCAAAAGTACGGTAGCGAAAGTTCTGCCCACGCATCGTTCAGTGGAGTAGGTAGGGGATCGAACGCAACGACAATACCTCCAATACATGCCTGGCTCTTAGCATACTGCGTAGCAAGACCGGGGGTTTTGACAACGACTGAAGCAAAACATCGTTCATGCAAGATCGAAGCCGTGTGCGTGTGGCTGGCGAATCTGATGCCGATGCGGCATAGGTAAAGCTTCGCGCACCACAAACATAGACGGTGATTTCCAACGACACAAGTGCTCTGCCAAATGATTCATATCAATTGGACTAAGCGATGGGCGAAAACTGTCACAAAATCCAGTCACATTGCGACGAATAGCACTGAATCACCGGTTGTAGGGAAAGTGGTTTAATGCTAGCTCACTGAGAGACCCTGCCGACATCTTCGTATTCAAGTATTCGCGGGCAGAACTTCCGCGCAAAATACAGACTCATTCCGCGAGAAAAGGCCAAACTTTCATGAGATAACGCCAAAAGCATAGCATTGTCACGTTACCGAAGCCGGCGTTAGCTCAACCTCTGTAAATAAGGAGGGTTCAACATCAGCCTGCTTGCTCCATCGCTTGTTAGCCGGCGTTTGTAAGATTACATGCTAACTTTCGAAAGCTCAAAGACACCGAAAGCCAGCTCCCTTTTGTATTTACAGCTATACTCTAATGCACTCTATCGTGCTTGTCCGCTTATCTCTCGCATTCGTCAAACACACCCAAGCGCATTAAACAACTTCGAACCAATACGCAAAACTAGGACACAGCTCCCGGTCTCTCTAAACAGGCTGAAAACGGTATGGTAAAATTCGGCACAAACTGCCTACCATCAAATTGATAGCACCAGGCACCGTCCCGGCAGAATACCCCGACTTCAAAAAGACGCGCGTCGGTTCGACCTTCGTCCTGCCAAGCCCAGCACTGCTTCGCGCACCGCAACAGCACCTCCTGCAATATGCTCATGTCCCGATGCTCGACCCTGACCCGCCCGACTCCGCGTTGCGCACCCCGCGCGTCGTTGTTGTCGTCGTCGTCGGCGTAGGCGTACACCACGTCGCTGGCGCCGTCCACCATCAGGCCCCCCTCCAGCATGGGCCGCAGTTCCTCCGCGTCGACATCGACCATCAACCACAGCATGCCCTGATTCCCGAAGCGGCCCAACAACAGCTCCGACATGCCCGTCGCCGCCTCGGCCACCTTCTCGCGCCCGCACAGAGGGCTGCCGGGCGGGAAGCCCGGGAGCGGGCCCCGGACCTCAAATCCTATTAGCGCTGCCATCTCGCCATAGATCTCACGAACCAGCTGTCCCATCCGCGGCTCGTCGCCGGCGGCCCGCGCGTCGAGGATCTCTCTGTACCTGATACCGACATTGTCCAACGTTTGCGCCAGTTTCTCTTGGTGCGTGGCGTTTTGGTGGATGTACGCCCACTCAACGTACTCGTCCCACCCAACAATGCCAACAAACGTGATCACCGAGCCAAGACCGGCTGTACAAGACCAGAGTCAGCGGCCGCGCTCTTAAGCCGTATCCCAGATTTGATAGAAACAAGCCCAAAATGTAATCAAGATCACGACTCACTGTATAGGAGCCTAGAACGCCAGGTGGGACGTGGTGGAGGAGGCGGAGGCACATAATATGGTGGCATTTGCGGCGGTTTATACCGTTGTCTTTGATAAAGCCGTACAGCTCCCTGTGACCAATTGCTGATGCCGGGCCTGGTAAGGGCCTGTACAGTTCGTAACATGACTTAAATCAGTCACCCAATGTTAGCGTGAAATATCTATGTTGCTTGCAAGACTCTGGAACGGTGTTGAGGAGGAGATGAACAATTAATTTGACTCCGATAAGTGAAAGCAATGGTGATCTCGATTGCTGAGTGATGAGATCTGAAATTGTTGTTTTGTTGTTTGTTTGACTTGGAGCAAAATACAGCTGGAAGGACCCGCTGCCAGCTGTTCGGGGTGATGTGGCTCAAGATGCCGATCAAGGTTCTCTCATACCTATCAAGGCTATTTATTGATGTCGTCTCTGGCAGCCGCACATCGTCATGCCTAGGCCAAGTATGCCTCCCAACTTGTGTAAAAGCATACCTTCAGCCTAAATGGTGTGAATTTTGTGTGACCATTCATCATCTTGTAGTATCGCAGAGGTCAGTGGAGGGACCATCCTCAACATTCAGCCATCACCTAGCTAAGCCAACATAACATGGCGAATCTCACCAACTCTGCCACTTTAAACAAAACAACACAGCATGCAAACCGTGATGCTATGAGACAAAAACCTGCGGCATGCATCTTCAAGCTAGCTTCGCGTTGAACACTAGGCCAAAGACCACTCAGCACTGACATTGATTGTTAGGCGAAAGCTCGAGAACCATTGCGTTATGCTGGATCGTGTGATTAGGAGCGAGAGGGGGCTAGATATGTGCCATTCAGTACTTAGATCGTATGCGGAACCTAACACAACGCAAACCTGACAGACTGTCTACCTAATAATTCCCTTAACCCTGTACATTAGGACCACCAGTCAAAAGAAATGCTGTACCAGGACCCCAGGCTGCACAGCCGAGACCGACGGAGGCGGAACAGGAACCATTATCATAGTGGGAGGAGGAGGCGGTGGAGGCAGAGGAACCACCACTGGGACCATCGGCCGGCACATGACGACTGCTGGCGGAGGAGGAGGAGGAGGAGGCGGTGGCGGAGGACACACGAAGTGCATCGGGGCTACATGGCAGCGGGGCCCAACGAAAAATCCCGGCATCGTGGTGATATCTAGGGTCTGGCGCTTACAGAGGTCGTCGTCTTCCTCCTTCGACTTGGTTTCCTTTGGTTCCTTGGGCTTTTCAGAGGGCTGGACCTCTTTCTCAAGTTCCTTGGCACGTTTTCTGGCTGCTTCCTCAGCAGCACGCTTGTCATCCCCCTTCGAAGGAGGAGCTGGAGGGGAGGCTGGAGGAGAAGCAGGTGAGGGAACAGGCAGTTCGCGCAAATTAACAGTAAAAGGCTCAACAGTGACCTTGTATCGGCGAAGAAGCTCGTGTGGTGCAGAAGACATGATGGGCGAGTAGATCGGAAGTCGAGGTCCAGCACGCTGTCTTTGTACTGATTTTGCTTGTGGATGATGAATGCTTCTCGTTCAGAGAAGACGGTTATATAGTAGTCGTGAGGAGGAAAAAAATGCCAAAATAATTTGTCATATATTCAGGAAGTTCGTATGTGAGTCAATATGGCGATCTCGAGACGCCGATTATGTAGTATGAATCTAAAATAATGCAAAAAACGTCCATAGCCGGACTAAATAAGTGACTCCTGTTGCGAGAGAAAGCCATGGAAAGGTAGTGAAAAGAACCAGAGCTTCTCTGATAAATAATTTGTTCAATGGTGACGAAGACACAATCAGTCTCCTTGTTGAGATCGAAAGACACCGAGGGTAGAGAGTTAATAATGCATAGCCAACGGGCAGCCGGGACTACACCCGAAACAAGGAATAAAGTTGAGTGCCACGCCATGTTGAAAAGTTGGCGAAGAAAAATGCGAAGTTAACTTGATAACATTTTCGACATGGCAATTGATGAGTCGTTCTTGGTACCTCGAAGCAAACACAAACACAAACACAGATCCATTTGTGACCCCGGCTTCCTGAACAGCCGAAGCAGTGATATGAATTCCCATTGTGGTGCACAGGTCATCGCTCAACTGAAGGAAAGGTGACACCGATCCTGCAACTATGAACAGGACATGTTACAATATATGGCGCCAGTCAGGTAGCGCGATTCTCGGGTCCAATATGCCTTGGATGTCCCCAAGCAAGCAAACCGGGAAAACGAGAAATTGTGCCAGCTGCACATCGAGTATAGCTACTCACCCTTAATCGGATAATCTGCAAACAATTTATTCAATAAGCTTAGGGACGCAGGTGGGTAAGCAATATTGCAACTGCATGATCGGATTTGAGAGCAGCAAAAGCAGACGGCCGATGGTCCAACCACTCCTTCCACATCCGATTTTCGGTAACTGCTTCACTAATGCAGCTTGAAGCGCCATATCAAGGAACGAGACCCAGCAAGCAGGAACACGAATGAGTATTTTATTACTCATATCATTTTCATGGTGGTAGTCGCGAATCTGTATTTTCCCCCACCAAAACCTTGACGCCGTGCAATGCAAACCCAAAACTCCCCATATCCCTCACGCGTCTAGTCCCAATATCGAATGACACCATCCATACCCGCCGCAACGACCTTGCTCGTCTCCTGCGGATGCCACGCCACGCTGGTGATGGCTTGGTCGCCCGCGGACAGCTTATGATACATCTTGCACGTCTTCCAGTCCCAGAAGCACACAAAGCCAGCGCTGTCACCGCTGGCCAGGAACTGCCCGTCGGGGCTGCAGGCCACGTCGATACCTGTACCGGCGTTATTGTGGCCGCGGTAGCTCTTCTTCCGATTCTGGCGGAACTTGTCGTTGGCGCCATAGACGACGATCTGATTGTCGGAGGACTGGTAGGCAACATACTTGCCCGAGGGGTGAAGCGATGCCCGCGTCATGGGGTACATATAAGGCTCGGCGATGTACTTAATGGGCACAGGGATGTTGTAGTCCCACGCTCGCAAGGACTTATCGTCACTTGTGGTCATGAAGCGTCGATTATCGTCTACAAATGTGATAGTGTTGATGGCGTTCAAGTGATGGTCGTATTCTTGCACCAGTTCTCGCGTCCTGGTATCGAACTGTACGATCTTCTTATCCGACATGCCAGCTAGGAATTCATGCGAGTGCTCTGGCGATGGGTTGAATTTGATGACGTGCGGCGTCTTGCCAGTTGTGAATTCGTTCAGACATGTGCCTGTTTCCACATCCCAGAGCTTCATCATACGATCATAACTCGCAGATAAGAATTGGGTACCTGAGTTGTTGAAGCATATATCGGAAACAGCCTTCGTGTGGCCCGAATAGCTCCGCAGGAGTTCCTTTTGATGATAGACATCGAATATTTTGACCGTCGTGTCGGCTCCGGCAGAGAGGAGCAGATGTCCAGAATTCGGGAAGAACCGCAAAGCTGTGACAGCCTTGTCGCCATGATGTTTCCACGTATGAACCAACTTCTTGGGTATGTAATTCGTGATGCTGCCAACCTCTTTCCGTAGATCGACGTCGAGGTCCTGAGGTATGTGCATATACGTGCGTCCTTGGTAATCGTACTCTTGCGAGCCGTGGAATGTGGTCGTCTCATCGCCCATCTCGTCGACCTCTTTTCTTTTGGCGATCGCGGCTGCTGGCGCTGAGACCACAGCACCGCTCTCGACCACATCCTCCTCTTCATCTTCGTAGACGTACTCTACCTCCTCGTCACTTCCTACTTCCTCTTCTGCTATCTCCTCGCACTCGTCCTTTTTGTATTTTGCCCAAGGTCCGACATATGCGCCGTCGCCGTCAGCTATCGTGGCATTGCCCTTCCCCTGGCGAGACGCTCGCAGCTTGGCAGCTTCGTCTTTGACGGCAGTTCCAGACAAGTATTCTCTCTCGGGTCCACCTTTGCGCTCCACTGCGCGGTGCTTACTGCGGAATGTGTGTTCGCTGACGAAAGTCTCTTGGGCGGTTCCGGTGAGAACGTTCTTGCGCTTGAGGGTGTTGGCCTCGTCTTTGTAGGGGTTCAGAGGACCGTACTTGGGCCGCGCCAGGTCCTCGCCGGTATATGGTACGACTGCATGGTCAGGCTCGGCTTGTTGGCGGACAATCAGGGCGTCCTGCGGCGCCATATTAGGCGGGTATTCCCCAAAGTCGGCCATTCTTTCGCATTCGGGATCGGGAGGGAATCAATAGGCAGTTGAGCGTGAAGCTCTCCAACTGTTGTCAGGCTTGTTTGGTCAAGTTGCGACGGCAATAAAATTCCGCTTAGTCACCGAGCGCCCCACATCAGGTACCCCCTACATATGTCGTAGCTCCCGAGCAAGCTCCTCAGGCTCTATCCATGTGTCCATGGTTGCTACTACTAGAGGGGTTGCTCAGTCCGAGTCATCGAACAAGTCATAACTACCTCTCACTGCTGTAACACTTTGGCAATTACTTTTGGTATTCATTATTTCAAAATCTGGGCAAAACACCAGTCGAACAGGCTTTGCCAGCGTACATCAAGCGCGCCCAAAGATCTTTTGCGTGCGCCATCTGTACATCTATCATTATCATCTGCTTTGCCCCTAGTGAACAATAGAGCAGCCGCGCTTCAGCCATTCCTGTGTCGTACTTGCATTGAACAGTATCAATGCATCTTATCCCGTCGATTCATCACTTCATCCACGTCAACTTTCTTGTTTTGTCCAATCACATACACTACTACCACTGGTAACTTCAAGATCATGCACCAGTTCGACCCAATTCAAATATGGCCGCAGCTTGGCGCGGCATGTTTCGAAAAGCGTCCGTAAAGGGGAAGCTCGTATGCACTGTGTTCGTGTCGCGTGTCGTAGCTCTGAACAGCTTATTTGGTCTCGTCCTTGATGAGGGCGACAATCATGCTGTAGAGGTAGAAGAAGAACATGATTAAGTGGAAACCCAGTTTGACGAACGATTCCTACAACCGCGTTAGCCAAAGCCACCATGAGGCTTCAAGTGGAACAGCAAGCGCTTACCTTCTTGTGAACATTTAGCTTGCGGAAGATCTCCGTAGCGTCCAGCAAGTGGGTGTTGTCGACAATTCTGTATATCTTATCAGCGCCTGAATGTCGTCCACAACTTGACGCAACCGGGCGATTGCATCTTATTGGCAACGTACTTCTTTATGTTCCAAGCCAGGAGAGGTAGGTTGAGGATCAAGGCAACCCAGTATCCATTGATGAGGAACAAGAAGGTCAGGAATCCATGTACGGCGGCCTCGGGGATGATATAAGTGTTCAGGCGATTGCAAAGGTCGATAGGGTTAATATAGTCGCTGTTCAAATATCAAAAGATCAGCAAAGGTCAAGGCCATGTCCTGCTGGGCTATGGAAACAGATGACGTAGATTGTAGAAACATTTGCGGAGCCAGCTTGAGCTCCTGGAAGCTTTGGCAGCTAAAAAAAAACGTTGTCGAGTCAAGAATCGGGAGCTTACCATTCCAAATCGCTGTACATGATGGTGAAGAAAACTTGGAGGAACAGGTTGACGGCATTTATAAGCACGGCGAAGAGGTATAACCACGCTTCTCCCGACATTTTGGCGGTATAGATGAGAAGCCTAGAAAATGTTGTCGTCTATTGAAAGCAAGAACGATGTCGAGACAGTGACTGAGCGGAGCGCTGGGGTGCCTTTGAGATTATATCGAGCTCCAGCGGTATTTGTCGCGCAACAGTCAAATATTCGGCGGTTGTCGAGTAAGCCGTTGCGATCGGGCAGCCGAAGAAGCGGATCGAAATGTTGTAGCACGAGATAAGGCTACAGGAGAGGTTACGCACTAATGATTTATGAGAATGGGTGAATTATGCGTTATCGGTATTGGGATTCGTCTCGGGACTCGTCAGGCTGTCCTTCTGAAGCAGGCAGATAGGTGTTTCGGGAGGAAGAGGCAGAGATGGCAGACAGACGGGATGTGCGGTTTGTGGAGGTAAAGTCGGGGTGGGTGTTGGATGATGACAGCGGCTCGCCCTAAAATTGCGAGAAAAAGCTGCTCTACGAAGTAGTTCGAGGCTGGGACTTGACCGGGGGGGGGGGGGGGTTGCTGGCTGCTGCAAGTTTGGGGCTTGTCGAGCTTGGGCTCGGGCTGGCTAGCACCAGCTAGCACCTTGGCTCGGAGAGGAGAAAACATAGGCGGCTGTGGAAGAGTGGATGCAGGATTTTGGACCTCCCAGCATGCTCGACCACTTTTCCAAAGCACGCCCCCTTATCGGGGCTTATCCTCGGGTCAGAGCTACATGCGAGCTGGCTTGGGTACGTACCTGGCAGCACCACTTTGGGCAGTGCCCATCAACACAGGCGCTGCATCCAACCTAACAGTACACATTTGTTAACGCTGTAACGATGTCACAAATATAGATGAACGGGGCTTCTATGGCTCGAAGCTGTACACTGTAGTGTTTCTACTTTCGACGTGCACCAAAAACTTTGCGGCCCAATTCAATTCCACAATCATCACAAATCCTTATAAGAATTCACAGCTTGCAGGTGAAACTTTGCACTTATCGAGTTGAGGTATACAGGAAGAGGTCTACAACGAGCTTATAGCACTTATATCATCGGAGAACTGAACTTACCCTCGTAGGGTATGTTAGTGGCCGACATCTCTTAGGTGCTAGATAAGATTGATCTGAAGCAGCCATACTACCTAGAGTTAGAGATATCATAGGATCGAGCACTCCCAATTGTCACCTATTGATCCTCCCCATTCGCAACTGTTGGCATCGCTATAGGGCCACCAGGCGAGCTCTCTGTCCTCGCTGTCAAGACTTCGACACCCGTCTCAGTGACCAGGTAGGTGTGCTCTGCAAATATTGGTCAGTAAAATCTCCAATAACATGCCCAAGTCCATGGCAACATACCGAATTGCGCGGTTCTCTTCCCATCAATGGTTGTACTTGTCCAGTTGTCTGGCCATGTGATATCACGGTATTTGCCTAGGGCAATCATAGGCTCGATTGTGAATGTCATACCCGGCTTGCACTCTCCTACTGCCTTGTTCTTGGCATAATGCGGCACATTCGGCGGACAGTGGAAGAGGCTGTTGACTCCATGACCACAGTATGTCCTGATCACACTGCAGTTCTTGGATTTTGCGTGCTTCTCGATAGCATTTCCAAAGTCGCGTATTAACGCACCGGGCTTGATAAGCTTGGCTGCTTCATCTAAGCACTCTCTTGCGGCCTCAACCACTCGTACCGAGTCTGGGTCTGCCTTTGCCTTATCACCCACGTAGTATGTCTCGTTCAGATCAGCATGGTATCCGCCGTGGTATAACGACACGTCTAGGTTGATGATGTCGCCGTCTAGGAGCACACGCTGATCCGGGATACCATGGCAGATGACTTCGTTTACTGAGGTACAGAAAGACTTCGGGAAACCATTGTAGTTCAGTGGAGAGGGGTAAGACTGGGTAACAAACGTCAGCAAGTGCTAATCCCACGAAGGGAACCAACAATACAACCACAAACAGCGACTTACATCTCGTTCTATACAGGCCTTGTGACAGACTTCGTCTAGGTAGTCTGTTGTGACGCCAGGTTTTATCTCCGCCGCTACGATGTCGAGTACTTCGCGCCCATATCTGCACACCTTTCGCATAGCCTCTTGTCCTGCAGCATCGAGTATATCGAATTTGTGCCTGTTCATGATTCTCTCGCTCTTAGGATAGCCATTGTCGGCATAATCGGGCTTCTTGATGAGGGCGGGAACAGCGCGCTTCTCGGAAAGCGGGTAGACTGGTCGCAACGGGCCAGTGTAGGAGAAGGAGGGGAACGGGTTGAAGAGACCTGTTTCTGGGTCAGGCTCTGACACGACCTTAGGAGTTCTGATGTGATCAAGGATACCATTCGCTGATTTGCCTGAAGCGACCTGATGTAAAGCCTTATGGCTGCCCTACGTATAACGTGTTAGTTATCCAGCTTCATTTCCAGACAGTGCTCAAGGAAGAGATGTTGCCCACCCAGTTCTTCTTGAAGCATTCCTGGGAGCAGAAGATGCTGTCCTTAATACCAAGCTTCTGGCATGTTGGACATTGTAGTGCGCCAGCCTCGTTCTCGCAGTCGACGCCCACACATTTCTTCTTGGTGGGTGGTTCGGCAGCCATGGTGGATGGAGGGGCTAGGAGAATGCGTTGATGACTATAGTAGTATGCTTGCTGAGGAGGGGTTCTCGGTATGGATGCGCGAGGACAATGCGACCTGCTGTGAATGCACACGGAACAAAGGCAATCTTACGATTTATAGAGTAAGAGGGCTCCCAGTCGAGGCTGTACTATGAGTCTTCTATCGCGGGCCAACGCAGGCCATGAATTTTGTTGTTGGAAAGGCGCAGATCAAAGTCGGCCCCCACATTAAAATTGGAATGCGACGCCGTAGCTCCCAAGGATGTGCCTGAACATACTGGAGGTGCCTTTAAGGGTACATAAAGCCAAGGTATCTACGTACACTGGTCCGCCGTTAACCGCGGGGTCTAGTATTACAGCCTTTAGTAAGGTATTCTTCAAAGCCATCTTTGACGTCTTTGCGTCATCACTTTAAGTGAATATTTGCCAAATCGCTGATCGCGTACCGGAGAATCGCGGCTGCAAGACAGCCCGCATGTCATCCTGTTCTCTTACGAGTATGAGCTGGGATATTGTACCCCGATGACTTTCTAGTATTCGTGGTCTAGTATCATGACCAAGCAGAAGTACCTAGTCGTTGGTGGCGGACCTGTTGGCTCTCTTGCTGCTTTATACGCCGCCAAG
The DNA here is from genome assembly GCA_022578815.1 of Xylariaceae sp. FL0016. Lineage (NCBI taxonomy): Eukaryota > Fungi > Ascomycota > Sordariomycetes > Xylariales > Xylariaceae > Xylariaceae sp. FL0016. Next base: position 86,008 of record MU388777.1, read on the forward strand.
CGAGGACATGATGTCGAGATCTATGAGCTGAGGAGTGGTAAGTCAAATCTGGCATGCGTCACAGTGCGGCTACGTTGAGAGCGTAGCGTCAACCAAGGCTGGTCTCAACAGTCGAAATTAAAGCCTCTGACTCAGGACAGATCTGCGTGATCCTTCGACGACGCCGTTGAATTTCACCAAGTCCATCAACCTAGCTCTGTCAGAACGTGGCATCAATGCTATGCGCCATGCGGATCAAGACAATCTTCTTGACCATGTCTTCTCAGCCACAATCCCTATGAAGGGACGGATGATACATGGCAAGCGTCCCAATGGTGATCTATACGAAGAATCACAGGATTACGATATTCATGGGCGAGTAAGATAATACTTAACTACCCTACAAGGGGACGTGTGGCATTAACAGCTTGTGCTAGACTATTTTCGCGGTAGACAGAGGGCTGCTGAATAGTAGACTCCTGGACATCCTCGAAGCCATGCCAAACGTCAAATTCTTCTTCAATCACAAGCTCACCGGAGCAGATTTCAAACAATGCAAGGCTTGGTTCGAGGTTCGTGACCGCAAGGGCGCATCTTATCGCCCAATGGAAATTGAGGTCAACTTTGACTTCATGATAGGGGCCGATGGAGCCCATTCCGCTGTGCGTTATCATCTGATGAAATACACTCGGATGGACTACAAGCAGGAGTATATCGACACCCTGTGGTGCGAGTTCACTATCAAGCCGGGCAACAATAGCGACACTGATAATAAGCTCTCGAATTTTCGAATATCTCCAAACCATCTTCATATCTGGCCCGGAAAGCAGTTCATGTTCATTGCAATTCCAAGCGAGGTAAACCTCCACCTTTTCAATTGTAAGCAGGCACACTGACCTCGAAAAAGGATGGCTCATTCACTTGTACCCTGTTCTTACCGAGTCCCGAATTCACCGCACTCGAGGCAGACTCATCTAAGCTGCCATCATTCTTTGATGCCCATTTCCCCGGCGTGACCGCACTCATAGATCCCAATGACCTTGTAGCGTCATTTGAGATGAATCCTCATCTCCCTCTTATTAATATCAAATGTCAACCTTATCACTTCGCGAGTTCCGGCGTCGTCTTAGGCGATGCAGCACACGCAATGGTCCCATTCTACGGACAGGGCATGAATGCCGGGTTAGAGGACGTCCGCATTTTATTCGGTATTCTGGACAAGTATTCTACGACTGAGAACAACAACCCAGCGGACCCAGGCTGCGATGATCCGGTGTATCAACGTGGCATGGCCCTCGCGGAGTATTCCACACTTCGTGTCCCGGACGCTCATGCGATTAATGACTTGGCTCTCCAAAACTATGTTGAGATGCGTGCGTCTGTTCTCTCGCCTACATATCGGTTGCGAAAGTACATGGAAGAATTGTTATCTGTACATGTTCCGAGTCTAGGCTGGCATACGAAGTACTCGCGAGTAAGCTTCGGTAACGAGAGGTATTCCGAGGTAGTTGCAAAGAGCGACCATCAGGGCAAGATATTGATGCGAGGGCTCATGGCAGTACTTTTCAGTCCGGTTATTGTAGGTGCAGCGAGTATGCTACTTAGTCGCAGAAAGTATTGGTCTGGGTTCATATCAGAGCTATCGGCTTTCTTCCGTCAATAAACTCAGACATCCTCCAAGCCGAAACATTGGCACAAGTCCCTTGTATCCCTGTACCATATACCTGAAGTCTTTGCAGTAGATACCCCGGCCAGATAAGACTCGATACTGAGTAGAAACGCCCACCAGAGTGAGGACACAATATGCCGTCATGTTTATTTTCAGGTATCGTGGACGACTTCGCTCGCCCTAGGCAACAGACTCATATGCGAGAGGATTAAGCCCGGCTTGTGCATTGTCTTTCTTTTGTGTTTGGGTGATTTCTGCTCTCCCTCAAAGCTTCGAATATGGTGTCCCTCACTAGAAGAGAAGGCGGAGTAGAGCAGTAATTGATCATAGTCCAACTTCGTAGAACGGCCAAACAAAACCCATTCAACTTTTTCCGCTCCCCTCGAGTGCTGCAGCTCCCCCGTCAAACCCCACTCTTGAGTATCGCCAATGCAAATGCTTCGCTGCTCAGTTCGCTTGTCAGCCTTACAGTCATCTATTCACACACGACTTCTGCCTCATCCATTCCATCGCCCCATAGCCGCGATTGGGTCCACACCAGCCCGCACGACGTCTACAATGGCAGCGACAAAGTACAAGCTTGTATTCCGCGTGCCCAACGAGAACGCGGAGGCAGTCAAGGCCGCTGTCTTCTCAGCGGGCGCCGGTCGCTATCCCGGTCCCGGTGGATACACAGAGTGCGCTTGGCAGACATCGGGAACGGGCCAGTTTCGCCCTGGCGATGCGGCGAGCCCTCACATCGGCAAGGCCGGGGCTCTGGAGAAGGTCGACGAGGTTCGGGTAGAGACGCTCTGCGTGGGATTGGAGACGGCGAGGAAGGCTGTCGGCGCACTGATCAAGTGAGAGTTCATGAATAAGAGCAGTTACCGGAATGTTGTTGTGCTAATCTGATGCTCAGGGCGCATCCGTATGAGGAGCCTGGATACGAGGTTTGCAAGATTGAGGATATCGAGCCTATTATGCCAGAGTAGATTGCTCGAGATGCTGCGGATTTCCATGGTAGCCATGGTGAAGAAACATCCACTTGTCCTCACCCAGCTGTCGGTGTTGGATATAGTGTCATATGAAGCCAGTATCAATGAAGCTCAATGTAGTTAGGTACAGGGTGCATGAGTCTGCTGTATCACCTCGATATATTTGATAGGGTCTTCAGACTTAGCCTCCTTCACAGAAACCCCCCAAACGTCGTATCTTTGGTCTTAAGCCTCGGCTGTAGTGCTATCATTCATCGACACGCATGCCTCACGCCCGGAATTAAGAGTTTACACGGCAAACGTGTCCATATGTATAAGGATTTGGTCGAGCAACATGTCAACCGCATCCACAACCTCCCTGCTCACTAGCCTTCCAATATCTGAGTTCGGCACTATGGACGTAGGCCTCATCTCCAACAGAGGATGAGACCATTCAAAAAACGAATTGTTGAACGCGGTGTTCTCGATTACTCAGGCATGACTCCTGATTGCCTCCATTACATCTGTATGGGAATGCTCTTGAAGCGCTTCGTGTTGTCCGTTATGGCAACTTCGACAGGAATACGCTCCATGCTGCTCGCGCCAAAGAATCCATGAACCCCCTTTGTCCTCGAAAGGACATACTCGGCATCTTTTACCTCTGCAATTGGACCTCCGTGGCAGAGCACAATCGTGTCCTCTTTAATCTCGACAGCGGCCTCCCTAATATCCTGTATGAGCTTGACGCAGTCATCCAGCCTCTTCCCCGTTTTTCCTCCAATGCCCTTGCTCGTAGTCAAGCCCATGTGCGCAACAATGATATCCGCGCCAGCTTTCGTCATGGCCTTGGCCTCTTCAACATTAAACACGTAGGGCGACGTGATCATGTCCATCTCTGCCGCAATCCGCACCATGTCAACCTCGAGACCGTACCCCATCCCTGTCTCCTCCAGACCTGCCCGGTAGGTGCCGTCCATCAAGCCCACAGTTGGGAAGTTCTGCACGCCGCTGAAGCCCAGCTCTTTTAGCTGACCTAGAAATTGCCGCATGTCTCGGAACGGATCCGTGCCACACACACCCGCGAGGACAGGCGTAGACTTCACCACCGGCAGTACTTCTTTCGCCATGTCAACGACTATGGCGTTGGCGTCTCCATAGGGCCTGGTTCATGTCAGCACCATGCTCGCTACACGGGGTTTCCTTTGCAGAATATTTCCAAGTGTGTCGAGGACCCAAGAAAACACACATACTAAGAATCAGTCAGTAGATGCATTTTATTATGCTCAACGACAAAGAGACTCAATCGCCACATGGAGTTGTGATTATGTACCATCAAACCAGCGAGTGAGCCCCGACCGGCCATCCGGAAACGGCCGGAGTTGTAAATGATGATCAAGTCGGCACCACCGGCCTCGACGAACTTAGCAGACAGACCGATGCCGGCGCCGGCACCGACGATGGAGATGCCGGAGTCGATGGAGGCGCGGAGTCGTGCAAGGACTTCTTTGCGGGGAATCGGGGCCATCGCGAATATACAGGTCCTTTATGTAGTGAAACCTGATACGTTGAGCAGACAACACGATCTAGCTCTTGGATTGTACCTTTCAAATTGTCAAGCGATGGCTGCTGAGACCCGGGAAACGAAGGTCGATTGATGATTGTTACATACAGTCAAGGTAACTACTACATAACTACTGTATACGTAATCAAACTCGCCATTATTTGCAAGCTCCCGCTTATTTGCAAGCTCCCGCCGTCGAGAGCCAATAGGCTCCTCCCGTGCTGTCCGGCCCAGAGCTTCCCCGCCTGAGACATCCTGCATCTATGTACTAAAGTATCTATCTAATTCCTCGATGCGATGAGAAACGTTCGATGCGATCATAAACTGCATGAGAAATGGAAAATTCTTAGTTATGTAGATCCAATATGGTTTCAAACGCAATTTCCATAGCCGTCATCGGCACCCTCGACACAAAACTAGAAGAATTCTTATACCTCCGGTCCCGAATCCTGCATCTCGACCCCTCCATCAACATCATATTGATCGATGCAGGCCGCTCAGACGTCAGCCACGAATTCATCTCTATATCCCAATCAGAAGTCCTAAAAGCAAGCGGACACGATGGCTCAACTGACGCGCTTCCCCGAGGCGATGTCATTAAGATCATGATCAAAGGCGCCATCGGTGTGGCAAAGCCGCTTCACGCACAGGGCAAGATCCAGGGCATCGTCAGCCTAGGCGGCAGCGGCGGGACGAGCATCGCATCAGCCGTCATGCGAGAGCTGCCGCTGGCTTTCCCCAAACTCTTGGTCTCGACCGTCGCGTCTGGCGACACGAGCTCGTATGTCGCCGAGTCCGATATCACCATGATGTACAGCGTGGTAGATATCGCGGGGCTGAATGCGATGTTGAGGGCGGTGGTGGACAATGCCGCGGCCGCGATCGTGGGGATGACGAGGGCGTATGTCGCCAGGGCCGCCGCCGACGGGGGTGCCGGGCCGGGGAAGCAAAAGAGGGGGATCGGAGTCACCATGTTCGGTGTCACGACCCCTGCGGTCGACGTCGCGAGAGCGCGGCTGGACTCACAGGGATTCGAGGTTTACGTCTTCCACGCCACAGGTGCCGGGGGACGTGCCATGGAGAGACTTGTGCAGGAGGGCCGTCTAGATGCTGTGCTCGATCTGACCACGACAGAGCTCGCAGATGAACTTGCGGGCGGGGTAATGAGCGCAGGACCCGATCGTTTGACGGCAGCAGCTAAGGCCGGAATACCTCAGATCGTGAGTGTGGGAGCTATGGACATGGTGAATTTCGGGCCCAGAGATTCGATTCCCGAGAATTTGCAGAGCAGGACGCTATTTGAGCATAATCCATCGGTAACGTTGATGCGAACGTCGCCGGAAGAATGCGCAGAGTTAGGCAGGAGACTATCCTCCAGGCTCAAGCAGAATTGCAAGGAGCCGTCGCTTATCGAGGTTTGGCTGCCACGGGGAGGAGTCAGTGCGATTGCTGTTAAAGGTCAGGCGTTCCATGACTCCAAAGCTGACGAGGGGCTATTCGGAGCGATTAAAGACGGGCTACAAAACAGCGGCATCAAGGTGGTAGAAAACGAGTCTGATATCAATAACGCACACTTTGCAGAGAGCATTGCGTGCAGGCTGAAGGAGCTTATTGATTCAAGGCCAGATGACTAGGCTCTAAACCAGATATCAAGCGCGTCTCGTAAACTCCAAAATAGGTATTTAGAAACGATCGAACTGCGCGCTCCCCCATGTTCCTGGTCCGATTTCCTACATCATTTAGTATCACCCACCGCATCTGCCCAAAGCCTCACCGGGTTCTCAGACCTGGGCTCAACGACAACATCAAACCAACCTGGATGACTCGAGAGTCCCGTGCTAAGATTTATCCCCTGTTCAATGGATCTTCCATCACAGTCGACTGCTTTCGTGACTTCCACCGTCGCGATGAATATGGCCGTACTAATCCAGGCCGAAGCCTGCGCAAAATGGCTACTGACATAGATTCTACTGCAATAGCAACAGCATCAGGCAGCGATCCTGGAAGCGAAGCACAGTATTACTGCCCCGCGACCAAAGCCAAATGGGCTTCTTACAAAAGGCTCTTCGCCCCCCGCCTCCTCCTTCGGAGTGTAAAGATCAGGGTTAAAAATATTGAGGTCCTTATATACGGTTGTATCGTGTGACATCGCCTGGTCATTAGAGTACGCAAGGGTCCGGGCCCTTGTTCATCAAAAGAGCAGCTGGAAATGGAAGTGATACGAACCCTCCTGGTACGAATATCCCATCATAGCTATCGTCTATCAGGGACCTGTGTGGTATACTGATGGGCGATAGAGGCCTTCACCTTGCTGTCTCTTCGACAACATGGTCTATATATCGCAGACTCGCCCCGATACTCGAGCATAAGCAGTCGCTCAGTTCCGACTACCCTGCTTATCTCAGCCGATTCCTCTCTGAACACATATGTATTATCATCATGTTGAGAGCGAGACAGTCGTGGCTGCATCAGTCGGTGATTGTCTAATCGAAACCGCGTCAAGTGATGTGTGTGCTTACTCACCGTGGTGGAACTGGCAATGAATACAGCGCCTAACGCTCCTTGTAAGTCCTTCAGTGTTAGTTGACTTAGTACATCATCCTTCTACTCTCGGGACATTTCTCTAATAGCGAGTAGGCAATAGAGCTAATTACCAGGATTAATAGTGCTCGCTCTCTGTGTTTACACGTGCGAATCGCTGTCTTCAAATCTTTGCAAGTGGTCACGCCGTGTCCCCCTTTATCGGACAGCGCAACCAAGATCCGTCATGCGTCATTGTAAGCTCTATCCATTTTCGAAAACAAGTGGTTACAGTGTCAGAATGATCGATGCCTCAAGCGAGGTTGTGGAACTAGCACCGTCTATATCGTCAGGATATCGAAGTGAATTGACTAATCAGGAAGCATTACTGAACACCGAAGTTAAAGTCACCCATTTTTGGAGGCTACACGATCAATGATGGTGACCTCGCATCAAGCGGCCGCATAGAGTGGCAGCTGGCAGTGGCCCCTTCTTACACACGGCCCCAATACAGGAACACCGTTCCATGCCTTAGGACATAGTAAGGGTACCTACCCAACAATGCAAAAGCTGTATCTCAAAGAAGCAACCTTCAATTACTCAGCTATGCAGCTGCCTATGGCATACATACCTGCCAACACGATGTCCAGGGCATGGATTGGATTAAAAACTACATTGTTAACAGGTCTCACCACCAGTTCTTGGCCAAACAGATCCAACAGTGACTCGACCGCATAACTTCAACCAGAACACCACCTTTCCATTAATGGACGAGCTTACCGATACCGTACAGGGGTACGTACATCTCGGGCGGGCGAGGCCAGGCTGCCAGGAGTAGGTCCTAGTGAACCATACTAGATGTGTATCTGAGATCATAACTACGGCGAATCTAGGGATAAAATTTCTCGGCCACTATCTACATCATGCAACGAAACGAGAAAAAGACCCAAGCAGCGTGGGAACAACGCCGTTAGGCGGTTCTACTAATATCTGGGGGTTGAAGTTGTACTGGGCGATACGAGATCTACCTCCATAGGAGCCTAAGAGTGATATGGTCTTATTGGTGACCGCCGTGTGGTTAAGGTTTTATGGTTTCGTTTCGCTTACCGAGCTGGTATTTGAACATCATACAGGCTTCTCAATTGAAGAATACCTCCTTCCAACTAGGGAAACACTCCAACGAGTAGTCTCTCCGACTCTCGCAATGAATACGAGATTTTGGAGGCTTCTTTGCGTTCTCGTCCAGACACCCCACAAGCACTACAACGCGCCGAGAGAATTATAAGCGCTTCAGTGACGGCATCCCAACAACGAAGGCATAGTTAGTGAAAAGTTGGATATAAAAAGATGAAGAATTGGACCTCGATAAGCTGCCATTCCAACACCCAGGTGAACACACTCAACCCACCCTTCCACAACAGACCACCATGCGATTCCAGATTGTTGCGGCCCTGGCTGCGGCCCTGCAGCTAACAAGCGCACAAGAGCCTGACTCCGATCTTTGCCTTCAAAGAAAATTCCTGAGTTCCTTGCTTTGCGAAGACATCGATCCGTCTTACAACAACGATACCTTGCCTGCGCTCGGTTGGTTCTGCTGTTGGCATCAAGGCCCTTTCTTACCTCCGCCCGCAGAAGCTACCTCGTGAGTGCCCGATGACCGCTCACATATCTCTGGGATGACTCTTAACTAATTGGCTACTAGGGCTTGGTTGGTTTTCGGAGACGATGGCGAGGTCGCGAATAGGTGTTTGACCGGCGGTACTTGCGTAGAGTACTACAACTTGCCTGACGATGTCGCCTAAGCAGATATTACATTATGGGCTCTAGGTACAGGCTTGGGTTAAGCTGGAAGAGATCGAATCAAACCTTATGTTTGCGATGTTGTGTATGTACCAGGTCTTGACAAAGGCAGGAAGCATCGTTCTCGGCTTCGACCTGAGCATAACAGACTCTGTCCCACCCGTATTCATGTCTTTACACACCTTTCGCGAAATAAGATTGTGCATGATCTTCATCTTAATAGAGTAACATTTCAGGGCCCACGGATCAATGCCTACAGTCGAAAATGCCAATCGACCGCTGGCCATTGTTCATACCTGGACTTCTTGTCATTAAAGGCGCTTGCGTGCTTAGATTGTGTTCACCTCTTGCAACAGGGACCATGAACAGTACTGAGTAGACCACAAGCCTCATTGTGGCGGTAATTGTGGCTTAAGCACAATAGCATTCCGTCTAAAACCCACCTACGTAAGTACCTTAAGTACTTGGGAAACAGGTACATACCTACTTAAGCAACACCTTAGCTCGCGTACGGTCTTTCGCAGCTGGTGGCTTTTTTCCCTCTAACCACTCAAACAAACAGACCGCATCAACAAACTGCGAAATCTCGACAAGGCCCCGAGACTTCATCCACTACAGAGACAGCATGCCGGCATCTCCTGAAAGAGCGAGGGTTGCCAAGCCCAACCCTCTGCCGCAGCGCAACCAGCTTCCTCGAAGTCCCATCCAGGCCCCCAAAGTAGACCCGAATAGTTCTGCGTATAAGCAAGCTGCCCGAAAGCATATCAGCGTAATGGTCGCCACACCCATCCTTCTCGTTACCTCCTACTTCCTATTTGATCGACTCGTTCTGGGCAACGAAATGAAGACGATCCCGGAGAAGAAGGGCTGAAACGAGAGCGTCAGCCTTCAAAGAACTCGAGTTCATGGGGCCAGAGGAGACGGCACCCTTGGAGACTTAAACGCTGCTTCAAGCGGAGTTTTACGACGCCAGTTATGCGAAGTACGCGCACGACACCCCATCGTACCAGAGACATGAGCCTTCTCGGACCCCAACGACCTCGACCGACCTTGACCATCCTCGATGGGACCCAGCTAGAGAACAAGCATGTATCCAGGAATAACTCAAGTTTCGAATACGTGGGAAGGGTTCGCTAAATCAATAGCGAATGAATAGAGACCCTGTACGATTACGAGTGAACCGGCGCCACTGTCTGGATACTAGCTTTGGCTGGGCTCGTGCGATTGTTCCAGTCACAGCTTCTGGGCCAAGTGCAGTCCGCGGGCACACCACATGCAGATCGAGGGCTTCCCGATTGGACCGAGGCAGGCATTGCCAACGCCGCAGGATTGACCAAAGACTTCAAGTCACGAAATAGGCTATGCAAAGTCATTGTTTTTTGGATCATGTTGCCCCAATAAGGCCGAACCCAGTTCCAGGCTCCCCCTCTGGGCGCAGCCCCTGCTATCGATTAAGCTCACAGTCCATTCCGAACGAATGTAACCGATTAAGCAGGCGGTTGCGCTGCTGACCCTCGTTTCCAGTCTTCCTATCGCTCTTCATCGCCAGCCCTAGGTTCGCGGTACGAGCTGTCGCACGGCGTAACTGGCAGAGAGTTTGGAGACCCGCATTGCTGCTGCGAGTTTCCTGCATATGTTCTAAACGACATCAAGTCGGTGCTGTTTCTGGGATCAAAGCGCCTTCATCAAGACTCTTGCGAAGATACCGTCTGCCGACGAGGCTATCAGAGCTACGATGTTTTCAATCAGTATTGAAATCACGTATCCTCAAGTTCGCCCAAAATAGTTATACATACACTCGTGGCCCTGACTTTTCCCAAGGATCGATACGTGCAATCTCGTGTCCACCTGCAGGCACTGCGATATCTGCCAGTGCACCTCTGAACGATGACACTGTTTGTATTTGTATACGCTATCGAACCAGTATTGTAACATAGTCACTACTTTATTGAGCCAGAAGCCACTCTAAACGTATGACCGTCTGTCTCATAAATAAAGCCTTATCCGCATGCTCGAAAATCAATCACGTATCTACCTCCAATTACCACCAGGGTAACGACGGTTCTTGCCACAATAGAAGATGAGTCCGACGGCGAGAAAGACGGCGATTACACCGACGACAAGCCCTATTATCTGACCGGTCGACCATTGTGTTCCAGGATCGACACCATTTTCCGAGTCGAACCGCGGTTCATTTCGGAGCAGAGCGCTGGGTGCAGGCAGTGCCATCGCGGAGGAGCATGCAAACAGTATGATGGACAACATGTCTACGGCTCAGGGCTGGACTTTGCTTTTAGGTTTTCCGCGGTTCTAGGACCTTATTTGCCGCTCCTTCGTGTGAATTCGTTTCATGTACTTCTCATAAAGAATGCTGAAGTATAAGAACACTCGAGCCTTTTTGTAGCGGCCCAAACCATTTACCAGTGCCGATGACTGCTAGGTGACTCAAAGATTGATCTTTGCGTAAGCATGACCCATGACAACTCGGCGAGTCACCGCTAGTAACTCCAAAGATGATTTATCGAGGAATCTTGGACTGTTTGGAGGCTCGATGATTGCGATACCGCTGGATCAGAGGGACCGGCTTCGCGAAGTAAAGCGCGAACACGATGTAACCGGCGATGAACACTCCGAACAGGGTCCCAGCTATGATCCATTGAACTTTCCTAGTTCTGGCGTCAGGTTCGTAATTCCCGGGTATCTCACTTGCTTCCTGGTCTAATATATCATCTCACGCAGCACCCACAAGCGAACAGAAAATGAGTAGGATGAAGGAGAACATGGCGCCGCAGTGGATACAGGAGCTTTTGCAATCAAGCTAATCCTATTCTGACTCTCTTTCTTGCGTGCTGTTGACCATCGACACAGGGAGTGTTACAATGATGTATATATCCTGGATAATCACTTCTTTCCGAGGATAAGGTGGATGTTGCCTGTCAAACAATTAAGAAATGGATTTCGAGACTGGTGACGATGGAAAAAAATATATTGGGAAATGGGTGTCTTTATCTATATCTCAAAGAATCGCTCTTTGCCTGGTTTGTCCTTATGGACTTCTGCACAAGTCTAAGTTTTATTGGCCGAATCTTTGTTCGCTTGTCTGGCTTGGGCTTCCGGGGACATCTCACTATCACGGAGTCACTATGCGCGATAAAATCACCTATAGCTACACGGTATTCTGGAACTGTCGTGAAAATGGTGTATTACTTTCGCTACATCGGTGGACTAGTGTCAAGGCTGAGGACCCCTAAGTAAGCATCAACTAAGTTTTGATCACTTGTATTTCATCCGAGATACTGGATATCCAGCTTGTCGGTAAGATTTGTAAATTTTGTGGCTGCTAGAGTTGGATTCATCTTTGTTTCGACAGCGAGAGGCCTAGGAATTAATCTCTATCGCTATCGCTGTTGCACTTGATCACTCATACTAGAGGCTTCGGCGTCTTCGGTCATATATACATTACGGTAGCATGCCCCGACGTCTGAAACCACGACTGAGGCGCTGCTCTTGCATTTTCACTTGGACCAGCACTGCCCAGGCCTCTCTTGGTTGCCAAGGCTTAGTAGTCGCAGCGATGTAATTGGTAGCTCAAAAACCCAGCATCCTTCAGCCCCAGTCACCGAGATCGAGACGGGCGACAGAGCTGAACTGCTCAGGTGCTGCGCCGCACATCCCCTATACCTATCGGGCGAACCGACCTGGCGCATTGGCAGGCAACGACGGTTGATATATAGAAGCTCTACGCCGCTGCTCTGCGCCAGCCAAGGGCTGATTTCTTTCCTAAGCTAGTATCTCTGGCAACCCGCGATGAGTAACTACCTCGTGAGACTTTCCAAGTCGCACCGAACATACTCAGAACAGTAACAGCGTTAGAAAGTATCTGAAAGTCTCTGTCACACCATGGATGCAGCCACCGCCGAGCCAGTGTCTCCACTGACCCCCGAGGGCTCAGGAGAACTCCATACCGGCCCTCAGGTCTCGACCCAGCCCGCGAATGTAGCCCGGAACGCAGCCCGGAATACGACAAAGCCACGGATCAAGCCGACTCTACGCTATCGAAAAACACCAGCATGCTTATTGTTCATATACCTGCCGACACTGATCGTCCCCTGGGTTCTCATATGTATCATGACCAAGAGGCCACTGGGAGGCTCCTCTTACTATGACCAGACAGGCGCACATTACGTCAATAATCTCGCGGGCGCAGCGGCTGCTACACTTCTCAAAACCATCAACGCCGTGTTAGCTGTGCCGATTATCTCAACTTTGTTAGGCCATGCTGCCATCGTACATGCCATGCGAAGGCATCGCACCCAGAAGCTCAATGTCATGCAACTATTTGCGCTCGCTGACAAGGGCTGGTCCAACGTTCCATTGCTTTGGGGTTCATTCTCACATAAGAAAGCCAGCCGATTTCTGTGGTTGGCTGCACTTCTCACAGCATTAGGTATGTTCCTGACGTTCTTGATCAAGGCAAAGCCCCGTTAACACTTCCTAGGTGCTGTCTTACAGCCCTTGATATCGATCCTGGTCACATTCGACGAGGTAGCAGCTGTTTCCTGTGCCGATGTGTTCGATCATAGTTGCTCCTTGTTTGGCCCAGAGATCATTGCGTACGATCCAGAACCGGCCGACATGGCTATTCTCCAGCGTGATATAATACTCCAAGACGTGATAAGCAACCTGGTTACTATGCAAGATTCGGAGCCCCAGGCGAATCTATGGCCTGTTAACCCCAATGCCAACGAATGGATCGGTGCTTATACACAACCACCCAACCGACAGATTTTCCTCGTCTACACTGAAGATTTTGGATTCGACCCCGAGGGCTTCTTCGCGACGGCTTTGGCGAATGGCACGGTGACGGGTGTCCTTCGAGAACATGCCATAAGACTCAATTCATCGGTGCATTGTGAACACATCCAATTTTCTGATTTTCCATCTCCCTGTCCGGGCGCGCAGCCATTGGAGACTGCAATAGAGAGAACAGATGTCAGTTTGAGGGTATGCGTGCCGGGGAACTCGACATTATTCCCTTTCACTGCGAGTCGCAACCGACAGGATATAACAGAAGACCTCTTCATCAGTCTAGAAGTATCTGATGAGATGCAATACTTATCAAATTCTCAGAACTTTACCATGCATTGTACATCGTCAACGTCCCGTGGCTACTTCGAATTAGGCAGTGAGCAGAACCACTATATCTATGGCCCACTGCTGGACAAATGGCCTGATCCCGAAGATATCGTAAAGAACTCGAATGACTTCCGAGGTGTGATGTCCTACTACGCACGTCCAACTGAAGAGTATGTGTTAAATGACGTCCGATGTTCGCAGTGATTACACTTTTGCTGACCCATTGCAGAGACCCATTGCCTGCGAGCTTCTTGAACGACGATTTATTAATTGCGCCATTCAACAGCTACAACCATCCATCCACCGTGGCGGGGCCGCTCATGGTCTCGGCTGAGGCGTTGTTCGGGAACTACTCGCTGCTCCGATTCATCGCGGATAACACAACGCAGATGACACCAGCCCAAGCCTATGCGACTGTGTGCGAGACCGGCCGCATCCCATTCTCACAATCAAATAATCTCTACCAAATTGGCGGGGGGCCGGATACATTTTGCGCTGATGCAGCGGGCCACATCCAAACCACATTCAATACCTCGGACGACAGCTACCACTACGATTTGGATGACTTCCTATCACGTATCACGGCATCTCATGCTTTTCGATTCAACTTGACTCAAAGCGCCGAATATGCGCTCATGGTGAGCATGTTCTACGCCAACCGCGCTGTATTAACGAAGACAGCAGTAGCAGAGTACCCCTTTGATGCCAGGCAAATATATTATTCGCCCGGCACACTGATGATCCGGCCGAGAATGGACACGGCGAGCCTTGTCGTGATTACCGTCTTCGTTGCTCTACAGACATTGGGTCTGCTTGTCGTCGCACGGCTGATATACTCGGTGCCGACATGGGGCTCGGCGTTAGATGCCATGGAAATAGCTCGGATAGGCAAGGCTCTCGGAGACGATGATCTGCCGCCCATTGGACCTGTGTCTCTCAAAGATGAAGAGCGGCTCGCAAAGATCGACGCTCTAGTCGGTACCAACATGATGAATAAGGTCGACGACCCTGAAGCGGCTAATAGGGAGACGATAGCAATAAATACAGGCAGTGAGGAAAGTGCAACAAATGGGGAGGCCTCGAGTTCAGGCCGGTTGCAACTCGTACTCGGCGGTAAGGGCTTGATCACTCGTGAAATAGCTCGCGAAGAGACTCGAATACTGGAGGATGGCAAGTGACCCTTGTACAGAGGCACAATCCACAGTTTCACATACTTGCGTAAAAATCATGTCTACGATGAAATGAATGTTGAGGTTAACACACTGAACCGTCATAAGCGGAGGCGCACAGCGTCGGGAAGTAATCACTGCCACCTTGGAGCTCTCCTCTTCAATACTTCACGGGCACCAGCTGCGAGTACACAGGTTCTCTTAAAGCAGATAAGTCTGTTCTAAAAGCAAGGATATTAGGTGCCCGACAGTAAACACCTGCCTTTGCCTGGATCCATCCAACATGGGATAAGCACAACTCCAGAGCCGATTCGAGGGGGTTCATCCGAATAATGATGCCCAGCAACGCAGGCATTACTGAAGAGCCGAGTAAGCCATTCTTGAGTAACGACCTTACAGACCTCGAGCGCGCAGTACAAACAGAATCTTGTTCACGGACCTGATTCACCATCTACAGCACCTTGACTCGATCTTTCACGACTACAAACATACTGCCCTCCGTCGCTCATGAAAACCAAATCACCCCTAGGAAGTCGGCTCATGTTCCGTATCGCATAGACGCGTCCACACCCAACAGAAAGTTTTCATTTTCCTCCATCGCCAAAAAGATGGTACGTATCAAAAGATACCGTCTTCGTCCACAACTCGCTAACGGTGTCCTGTCTTATTTGACTGCACCCAGAGCCTTAGCTCCAAGCGAGGCCACCCGAGAATGCATTGCCACGGCTGTTGCAATGAAATGCTAACGTTCAACACAGTGCTTCTACACGCAGTACACCTGCACCTAATTCTGTCGCGCGACAGTCATGTCGTGCATACGCACCTGGCTGGAGCTTCAATACCCCTGTGACGCCGTCAAGACAGGAGGTGTGGGAGAAGACGAGTGCGGATTCAAGGTGCTCGTCGATGACAATGGCTACGGACTTTGCCGAAAACATCAGCTGCTGTATCCTTGTGACAAACAGGAGTCATTTAAAGATATGAGGCGCCCAGTTACACCAAATCAGGTCGGCTGATGAGAATCAGAATGTCGATAGCGGTTGCATTCAGAGAAGCGTCTCAATGAAACTGGCATCGACAATAAGTTCCACGGTGTTCTCATATCCCGTCACGCGAACCAGAAACATGCATCTGTAAATCATGACTTTCAATCTGGGTGGCTGATATAATAAGACAACCATCTACAAAAAAAAGAGGCAGTCTCGACTCTTCGTGTCGAACACAACACTCCACCGTATCTCGACCTCGCTACCGGAGTAAGCCTGCCATAACCAGCTACCTACGACCCCCCAACGCAGCAACGCTGAAAGTCGTATCATTTCTGCATAGAAAATGCTCACCATGGTCCGCGAAAGCCTCCCGGCAGCCTTCTTCGTTCTCCTCGTCGCCTTCGTCCTATTATACGTAGCTATCTTGGCACTGTTCTGGTTCGAGCTAACGGGGCAACTTTTGGGGCGACGACGACGACGACGAGTCACGGAAGATATTGCAGTAGAAAATGGACAAGGCCGCTATGCTGATGACCTTCCAGGCCTAGACCCATTTGCGAATTTCTGCTTTGGAGAGGAATCGCTGCCGAACCGTTACGTCGAACGGGTAGACTACGACGGAGCTGCGGGAGATAACGTGATCGCAGAGGATTCTCGGCGACGCCGTGTTCGCTGGGGTAGTGACACGACACCTACGGACGCCGACCCCCGTTCGTCCAGCAAAGCGCCCGAGTCGTCTCAGTCGTCCAGTGCCTCTGGCTCCTCTACGTCCTCTGACCCTAAGTAGCGCAACATGTCTCTGTTACCTGGAGAAGGGGATCAAATAAAAAAAATGTCTTGAGTTCGTTTGCTGTCTGGACTATGAAGGTATCTGTATACAGGGACGATGGTGAAGCAAAGAAAGACCAATTGCACATCACGGAAGTGAAGCTGTTGGGCCGATCACAGCCTGGAATCTCGTCCAGTAGTCTTCTCTACCTCCTCATTTTCACGTTTTCCAGAATAGCTCACTATGCTGCGACTTGCGACAGTTCCACTCTTCGTCAATAGCTTCCTCCGCCCGGCAGTAGAGGCCGGCGGGCTGTCGTCGTGATTCCGGATGTAATAAGCCCAATCAGCTGACTCGTCCAGTTCCGTCTGCGAGTAGCCGTTGCCTAGCCAAGCGTAGCGATTCCCACTATATTTGACGTCGAAGTCATCCATCCGTAGATCCTTCATGCACTCGATGTAGTGAAGAGTGCTACCCGGCCACAGCGCGATCACGGGTCCGTCAGCCGTTTGTTTGTACCATGAGCGACACGGATCGGACCACACCGTCCGGGCCATGAACCAATCTTTGTAATCGATAAAGTCGTGCACAGCCTCCTCTTTCGGACTGAACGTCTTAATGTTGGTTGTCTGATAGCGGTCAATCATCATGCACATCCAATCCGCCTGCGCCTCGATGGCGGATAGCACGGGACCATTGCCGATGGGGCAATTCGGTCCCAAGAACACCATGTAGTTGGGAAACCCAGCGGCGGCAACTCCAAAGTATGATTGGGGCTCGTTTGCCCATTTGTCCTGCAAATTCTCTCCCGTATGTGATATGACCGGGAAGCGAGGGCGGAAGCTTGTGTCGAAACCCGTGGCACATATGAGGACATCCACAGGATATTCCCGGCCATTATCGCATAGACAACCCTTTCCGGTGACTGAGGTGATCTCGCCATAAACGACCTCGACATTTGGCTTCGTCAAAGACTCGAGGTAGTCGACACCAGGTGTAAGGCGCCGGCATCCAAGGCTCCAATCAGGGATCAACTTTGACTCCAGATAGGGATCATGAAGCTTCTCCCTCATCTGTTCGAGCATGTACTCTCTCGTTTCCTGATTGATCTTGTTATTCTTCAGGAAAATGCCAAACTGGCCATTCAGTCCCGATTCGATATCCTTTCTATAGTCGGTTAAAGCTGTGGGATTGCTAGCAAACGTCGATCGTTCCTCGGGACTAAAGACATGCTGCTCGAGACCCTGCACTGGAGAAACATATGCTGGTTCTCTGATGAACGTCGTAACTTTACTGCATTGTTCACGTATAGCAGGAAGGACCTGAATGCCCGATGAGCCGTTGCCGATGAGACCGACATGCTTCCCTTCCAGGCTAACCGACTCATCCCAATTCGCTGTATGTAAGAGCACGCCCTTGTAGGTCTCAAGTCCAGGGATAGCCGGCCATTTCCAATTATTCAGGATCCCCCCAGCATTTATCAGGATATCGCAGTGGTCCTCAATGACACAGTTTTTAGTGATGTCTTTGATTTTAACGTCATACCCACTCTTCTGATCGTTCCAATGGGCACCGGTTATCAAATGCTGTAAGTGTACATATTGGAAAAGGTTGTATTTCCTGGCGAACTCTTCGTGGTACTCGAAAATTTCCTTCGCCGGAGGGTAAACGGCAGACCATGTTGTTTTCGGCTCGAAACTCCAAGTATAGTTATGCGAAGGTACATCACAACCACAGCTACTTCTTGTCAAAATACGGTCTGATAGAATAAATCAATACCACTGAATGATTGGGAACATACCCCGGATACTTGTTCTCATACCAGGTCCCGGCTACGGCTGGATTCTTCTCGTAAATGGCCAGGCTGAAGTTAGTAAAGTTCCTTTGTATCTTGTAGGCCATCAACAAGCCCGATGCGCCTGCACCGATGCAGATGATGCGAACATGCCTCTCTGCATGGATTGGTCCAGCTAATCGTTGCGCCGTATCACGATCTTGCTTGGTGGTGGCGCTGGGGAGAGGGAAGTCTGCCATAATGACGACGCGCTCAGTAGGGTCCGTCAATGATCGAACACAACCCTCGGAGTAATGAGTACTGCAACAGACGAGACAATGAGGTAGGAAGGGAGCACTTGACAAGAATAAGAAGATCAGTCTTTATCAGAGAACACAATCACACTTCCACCCCGATTCGAAGTGGTAAACAACATCCTGCCAAGTGTTTGTGTTGCACCTGGAAACGTACTTCCAACCTCAGAAAATAAGTGCCACACGCCGGCAGAAGCTGCTGCCCATTCGCGGAGATGGTGACAAAATTCATGTGCATCTTACCGAAACGGGAGGTCGTGGACGTGTGGCGGGCGGGTGCTGCTATGAACATGATTCGTGAAGTACATGAGTCAGAAGAACTCATGACAGGCAGAATATCGCATATAAAGCCAGTCCCCTCATGACTCGGTGAACAATCCCAGTTCTGAGATCACGACTCTGCTTCCAGGACGTCTTGATACCACCTACCACAAGGTGCGTGAGATCTCTGCTCGGTAACCCGACCTGAACCAAAGCTAAAGTTGTATGATCATACCTACACTTAGGTATCCTTGCTAGTAGACGACGCCACCTCGCAATCCTGACCTATTCCACTGCGGCACAGTGTCTCTACCTGCAGAGGGGTGGGGTCATACGCCAGTTGGTCGGTAGACGTTAACGATTAACCCTCTTGCTCTTTCATATTCGTAGACTACCGGTGGGTTAATGGCCGCGCAAGTGCGGGTCAGCACGTCCATTGAATAAGTACGTTCTTCACCCCCGTGGGGTAGCTGCTGTGCAGCTGAGACAGCAGTGCGGAGACACAATACCGGACTCTCGGAAAAAGGCTGCAGGCACTCGGGAAAGCTCAACCGGTGTCGGGATGCAAAGTTTGAAGGGCTTGGGATAGGGTGTGATGGAGTATGGCGATGCACGTGGAGAGATAACACGGTCCTCAGGATCGCTGGGGTACGCTGGATACTGCCAGTGGGGGCCACATAGGTGGATGGAAACATCCCAGGGAGGTATGTAATCTTCCTGATGCTCAAAGTGAATCAATGATACTGATATCGGAGTCGGAGATTTGAGGTATGGAAATTTGCATCTGAGGAGACCCGGCCAACGACAGCTTCACAAGAAGAAACAATTGTTCCCCAAGGAGGATATGCCGTAGCAACATCATGACCGCCCTTTTCAGACAGGTCGAGAAATTTGCATTAGAGCCAACTTCATAGTGATGTAGTCTATATTCATTGCTTGTGTGATAACGTGATCATGGGCCTTCATCATTCATCAAGTAGGTCAACTTCGTGTACTACCCCTCGACCCTCGAACGAAATTGCATGGTCGAAACTATAGTCTGGACGTCGATTTCTTTCCCAGCTCGGCAGCGTCTCTCTTCGCCCACTCTCGCATGACCTTTCGTTGGATCTTCCCGCTGGCCAGCTTCGGAACCTCCTCGACGAACACGACACCTCCATTGAGATATTTGTGCTTGGATACTCGTGACTTGATCCACTCTTGAATATCCTGCGGCTTTACCTTACCCTTGGACGTATCGTGGACAGCAACATAAGCACGGGGTGCCTCCTGTCCGTCCCTATATCGAGTGTAAGCTGCACAATCGCAAAGTGTAGGGAAACAATCACCCAACCTACATCATGAACCCGACTGCCGCTGCATCGGCAACATGTTCATTTTCAAGAAGGATGCCTTCAAGCTCAGCGGGAGCTACTTGAAGAGCATTGACTTTAATCAATTCCTTGATTGATGTCAATATCCAGTGTGTTATGAGATATCAAGTATTCGAGGACTCACCTTCTTTCTGTCGACTATCCAGAAATTCCCCTCATCGTCACATAACGCGATGTCTCCGGTCTTGAGCCAGCCATCGGCGGTCAGACTGTCCATTGTAGCCTCTTCATTCCGCCAATATCGCATACATATATTAGGGCCCCTAACGTAGAGCTCTCCCGGTATCCCTACTCCTACCTCGTTGCCGTCATCATCGACAAGCTTGCACTCGCAGTTTGGGATCAGTTTCCCCACGCTGCCCGTATCATCCTTGATACCCCCCGGAACGATCAGAGCGCCACAAGTCACCTCAGTCATCCCCCATCCTTGATTGATCTGTATGTCAAAGCGTCTCTGGCACTCGTTCTGGAGCTCGCGAGAGAGGGGTGCAGCGCCGCAAAGACAGTCCTCCAAGCTTGACAAGTCATATCGCGCGGTCTCTGGGCGCTTCGAGAGCATCACCAGGATTGGCGGCGCAATTTGCAAGCTCGTGATGCGGTACCGACCAATGTTGGATAGAAACTCTTCGTACTTGAACTCTGTCATGATGTAGATCGGCACTCGAAGCTTGTAGGCCATTAACATGGTGTACAGTTGGCCATAGGCATGGTACAGCGGTAGGAATCCTATCCACCTTTCTTGGGGCCTCTCGGCGAAGGAGTATGGCTTGTGTGCATATCTCATAAAGATAGTCTGCTCGACATTTGCGATCAAGTTGGCGTGAGATACGCAAACGCCCTTCGGAAGGCCCGTGGTCCCTGAACTATAGTTTATAGTTGCCACAGTGTTCTTAGACTCATAGGGAGAGAGAACCGGCCATCTGTAAGATTGACCTTCCGACTCAGTTCCTATAAATGACCTCCAGTCTTCAATGCCATGACTGAGAGCATTTGCTTCATCCGAAAACTGAAAGATACGAGACTTGGGGAAGTCTGCTTTCGCAGCTGCGGCTATTGCTGTTTCGATATAATCCGGATGAGGAAGTATCAGCTTCGTCGTGGTGTTCTGGATTTGATGGACCATTTCTCCGAGTCATTAGTCTTCAATCCCCGTGCCTGAAGAGGTCCGCATACCAGGTATCGTGTAAGCCGGATTGGCACCGCTGAAGCAACAGCCGGCCCCGACGACGCCAAGATATGCCACCGGCACAAACACATGATTCGGAGTATATATCATAACTACGTCCTCCCTTGTAAGGCCCAACCGCTCCAAGCCGAGACAGAGGCGTCGGACCCAGTGCAGCAATTGCTTTGGCGAGAGGTTCCGCTTGTCATCCTTCGCGTCCAGCCACAAAGGCTCCTCACTTGGCTCCTCTTTCTCCGGGAACAAGTACGAGAGGACGTTACTCCCCGGTAAGCTTAGTGGAGGATACGGCGACTTGAAGACCATGGTGATCGATGGTAACAGGGATCTCGCTCATGAGAGAGAATGAGCAGCCATCGCCTGGTCTGACCTCGCGGCAACGAGAATGGCCCAGCAGAGGCCCAGCTGCTATAGCAATCAGTATACATCCTCATCATTCCTATTGAGGGAAAAGCCAAACCTTGATGACACCCCCATCCTCCGGGTCATCATCCCCGGCCAGTCATCCTTAGCGTTGAGCCGCGGGGTAATTATAACCGCTGTAACCCCTCGAAATCCGGTGGAGTATGTAGAACCCTTTCCGAGGTGCTGTGGCATTTGCTCAGTTGGCTGAGCGGAGCTGAGGTACAGGGACCGCGACCACTGCAATGATTCTGGCATCAGTAGTGGCTCTGCAGGCCACGATTAGTGTAGAGTAGCTCTCATACTAACATCGGCGACCTCAGCATGTCTGAACTACGAGATTTCCGATCGATCTTCTCGATCGAAGGCAAAAGTGCTCTCGTTACTGGGGGATCTCGAGGCCTTGGACTGCACATCGCGACCGCACTCTTACGATCTGGGTGCTCGCTCGTCATCGTCACAGCCCGCAAACTTGAGGGTGCGCAGGGCCTCAACCAAGCTGTGGAGAAGCTCAACGCGCTGCCGGGCATCAAGGGAAGAGCTATAGGCATCGCAGCTAACGTGGGAAACTCCGAAGACATCGCGCGTCTCTCGGAGGAGGTCAAGAATCTTGTTGGCGGCAAGGGATTGAACATTCTAGTTTGCAATGCTGGCGCTGCCTGGGGCTCGAGGTTTGAGGACGCTCCACCCAGCAGCTCGAGGAAGATACTGGATCTCAACGTGAGGGGAGTGTTTGAGCTTGCGCAGCAGTTCTTGCCTCAGCTGGCGTCCGCAGGCGCAAAGGCAGACCCGAGTAGGGTTCTGATCATCAGCTCAACCGCCGGCTCAAATGTCCACCACGTGGGCAAGAACGGAACCATCATGTACTCGACTTCAAAGGCAGCAGTAGAGGTAAATATCACTTTTCACTAGACGACGAACTCGGATCTGACATGTCGAAGCATCTTGGAAGGAATCTTGCTGTCGAATTAGGTCCCAAACACATTACCACCAACATCATAGCTCCCGGCTTCTTTCCGAGCAAGCTAGCGCAAGGCCTCATCAGTAACCTGGGCGGCGAGGAGAGCTTGGGCTCGGGGAACCCGCTGGGTCGCCTTGGTGAGCCCGAGGACATAGCTGGAGTAGCTACATTTCTGTGTTCACCAGCAGCGAAATACGTGTAAGCTCATAGCCTATCCTAGCAGCGTATCGTGGATTCGAACTAACGACATCGAAGGAACGGGGTTACGATTTCCATTGATGGGGCCGCAAGTTTAGGTGCACCAGCGAAGCTCTAGGTAGAGCTCCGCGGAAGGCTTTATATAGATTCGTCATGGTTGAGAACTTATCGATACCTCGAGTTCCCTACACGAGACTCAACTATCTAGTACGTCAAGTTGATCATGACCGTCTTCGGCTCTGTATACATGCGTAAAGAATGAATAGCATTCTCACGACCCGTGCCACTCTCCTTGCTCCCTCCGAATGGCGCCGTAAGGAATAATAGGCTCACGCAGTTGATCCCTACCATGCCGCTGTCGATCTCCGAGGAAACTCTCATGGCTTTGTTGATGTCCTGTGTGAACACTCCTGCCATGAGGCCAAAGTTGGTGTCATTCGCCTTTGCGATGATCTCCTCCTCTGTCTTGAAGCTGTTGAGGATGGATACAGGTCCAAAGATCTCCTGCTTGCATATCTCTGCGTCCTCGCCGACATTGGTGAATACCGTAGGCTGAACGAAGAAACCCTGGTTTATCATCAGTTGAGTGAGCAGGTGCCTGTATTTTGGTCGCTTCGAAACTCACCGTGTCACCAATCCGACAACCACCTGTCAACAGCGTGCCCTGGCTGCGGCCTCTCTCCATGAACCCCGTTACTCTATCGAACTGCAGCTTATCGACCACGGGTCCCATGGTCGTCTCACTCTGGTCCGGATCGCCAACCGTCTTCCCTCGCTCCTCCATCGCCTTCTTGTACCCCGCCACGAACTTGTCATAAATGCCCTCTTGGACGTACACTCTGGAAGCTGCAAAACAGATCTGGCCCGTGTTGGCACAGATCGCATTCACGCACCACGTGATCGCATTCTCTAAGTTGCAGTCATCAAAGACAACGGCAGGGCTCTTGCCCCCGAGTTCCAGCGTGACGCGCTTGAGGTTACTCTTGGCGGCCATCTCCTGGACCTTGCGTCCGGTCGCCGTAGAGCCCGTGAAGCTGACCTTTCTGATCTTCATGTGGCTTGCGATGAGTGCGCCCGTGGATCCGTCGCCCGTGAGAATCTGGAACACGCCAGGCGGGAAACCGGCCTCTTTGATCAGCGACCCGAGCGCCAGAGCCGCGAACGGCGTCTTCTCGGACGGCTTAAGTATGAAGCAATTCCCTGTTGCCAATGCAGGCCCGGCCTTCATTCCAACGTTGCCCAGAGGGCCACTGATTACAGAAAGATCAGCGACTTCTCATGACATAATTATGATGGAAGCTCCCCAAGGCCCTAGACAAGCTGTCCTCCAAGATGGGAAAAGAGCCCAAGGATATCATAGTAAAATCAAGGCAGGCTTACTTCCAGGGGATGATACCTGCTGTCACGCCGAGTGGTTCATTTCTGACGATCTTCATAAAGCCATCGTCCTGCGGGTCTATTGCACATAAGCGTCTCATTCAAGATATCAATGGATTCCGTCGCATTGGAAAGATAATGTGAGTAGATTGGAGTATGGACATACTAAAGGAGTCAGCGAGATTCGAGCAATATTCCTGGAGATATTTGCAGGACGCACCAACTCTCTCCTGGGAACTTATCCACCCAGCCAGCGAAGTAGCGGAAAGCTTCAGCTGCCATGTAGACCTCAAAAGAGCCGAATGCTGCGTAGGGCGCACCGAGCGTGAGGCGCGTGAGCTCGGCAAAAGCGGTTCCATGTTGCTCGATGAGGCTATTTCAAAGGAGCAGTCAGCCAATACCTGAGAATGCATTATTCGATAGCAAAGCGAATATTTCGGGAGTCATATCATTTGGAAAATGTATGAGTAAATCTGAGCCTGAGATACTTCAAGACACACTGGTAGGAAACGCTTAGGATACTGACTCTGCTAGCTTCAGCATGCAGTCTCGACGCTTAGTCGCCAGCGTTTTCTTCCAAGCTGGGAATGCTGCCTCGGCCGCTGCGACAGCGGCATCGACATCATCTTGGCCTGCTAATGCAACATCGTCTGCCACCAGCGATCCATCCTTGGGGTTGTGGACCTCCAGCTTCTTAGGGTTCTTCGCGTCTACGTGCTGTCGTATTGTTAGATGAGAAACATTTCGCTATCATATCTCGGAAGTCCTACTTCATTGTTGATAAATAGCTGCTTGGGTAAGGTCGACCTGCTCCAGGGAAAGATGCTGGCCGTGGCACCGACGGCTTCTTTCAGAGACGATCCTATCTGGCTCATTTTGAATGAGTTTGATGGTGGATCACAATCGATGGTATATTGTTCTATTGTCGATCATCAAGGAGGACTGTCGACTACGACTAGTTCAAGGAGCTAAATCGGCATGTAGGTGAACGGTCCCAAACTGAAGCGAACCGGCTCAGCTTCAGTTGGTGTGAGAGCTCTCCCTGGCAGATAGCAAACCGGCAGTGAAACCCAAACCCTCACCTCAAGGGTCTCTGAGGAGCAAATTGCGTCACATTGTTGGTTGCTGACCACCTCTCGTCGACCCAGCATGGTGCCATCGCGCGGGGTGTTCTGCTGCCAAGATCCACAAGTCGGTACCATGCCAATCAATGCATAGGCGACTGCGGAGTGGCCCTGGTTATGCGTACCGTGGACGCCTTGCGGGAGGTAAACCATATCCGAGAGCAACTCATACACCACTGATCTTGTCACTTACATGTCGTATCGAGTACGATATTCTGATTGAAGTGTAGTCTTAAGGATTGGCGGTAATCGATAATCCAATGTACCTATGGTGCCTCGCGGACAATTGCAGCAGAAGGTAACCCTCATCGTTCTCGATAAGTCTGGCGGGACTAAGGATCGTCCCAGGACTCTGTTGTCTGTTATAGTAACCGCTCTCGAACAGATTTAGTTTGATTCTCATGAATGCCGTGAGTGTGGTCAAGAGAATAGCTCCTGTAGTCGCTTGATATGGACTATAGTATGCCTATCGCGTCTCGCACATCAGACCCGAACGCAGGACCATTCGGACACGGCGATGACAGGATTTTGTATACACAAAGGACAGGCAGATATCAACAACAAGCTGTCCTTCATGAGCAGTTAGAGTACACTACTTAACGTGACTGAGCGCCTGAGTACCTAGTTAGTCGAAAGACACGTATTTTTCCCCATACTGCTCTGCGAGACGTTTGTAGATCTCCGCGTGCTTCTTATGCCTCTCAGTGAACTTCGATGCGGTCCTCATCTCCTCTCTTCCTACCTGATGTCGATGCGCGGCATCTGGCCCGTCTGCCATCCTCACGAACCGCGCATACGTCCAGATCTCAGGCAAGGGCGTGTGCTGAGTAAGACCTTGCCCACCATATATCTGCATGCATTCATCGACGATTCTTTGCACTGTCATCGGCACCAATATCTTGCTCTGAGCGATGGCTCGCTTTCCGGCCTTGTTGCCATGAACGTCCATGATGTCCGCTGCATTGAGCACCACCAGACGCATGGCGTCCAGCTCGAGTCGCATCTGGGCAATTCGCTCGATGTTCGAGTCAAACTCGCCGATGAGCTTTCCGCGAGGCTTCTTGCGTTGGTCGTTGCATCGGATGAGGGCTAGCTCGTATGCGCGTTCACATTGTCCGATCAGTCGCATGCAGTGGTGAATGCGACCGGGACCGAGTCGTCCCTGGGCGATCTCGAAAGCCCTACCTTCGCCCAGAATGATATTCTCTGCTGGGACGCGAACGTTCTCATACAGATACTCTCCATGACCCTCAGGTGCATGATCATAGCCCATGACGGTGAGGTTGCGGACCTGCGTGATGCCTGGTGAATTGCAAGGCACGATTATGGTTGAGTGTCGTCGCCATTTATTCTGATTTTCGGGATCAGAGCAGCCCATGAGAATATAGAATGACAAGTCCTTATTCCAGAGGCAGTTCCCGTAAAGCTTTCGCCCATTAATCACAAATTCATCCCCCACTTTCTTCATCTCAATGCCGATGTTCGTAGCATCTGAACTTGCCACATCCGGTTCGGTCATGGAATAGGCGGGAGACGCTGTGCCCTCCAGAAGAGGAGCCAGCCACTTCTTCTTCTGCTCCTCGTTACAGTACTTGGCCAGCAACTCAATATTACCGGTCTCGGGAGCGTGACAATTCATCGTCTACGATGTGTCAAGACGTTGGTTAGCGCCATCACCAAGTTCAATAGGCATCTAAAGGTCGCACGTGCCTGGGCTGCCCAATATACTCTTCCCATGATCTCAGCGCAGCATGAGTATTCCAAGTTTGTCAATCCGGGACTCTCTTTAAAATGCTTCGGGAGAAACAGATTGAAAAGTCCCTTCTCTTTCGCCTTCTCACGAAGCTCAAGCATGAGCGACGGCGTTCGCCAGCGCTGGCTTTCAAGCTGGGCTTTCATGATCTGTTCTCGCGGTATACATTCCATCTCAACCCATTCATAGACTGCTTCTATCTTCTCTATAGCAAGCTTCGAGAGCTTCTGCTTGACCCACGGGGGCATCTTCTCGAAGGCTGGGCCTCCTAGGGCCTCCGATTTCGACCGGCTTGCGTTGCGTACCATTGTTGGCAAATCTTGTTGAGTTTGCCCGTAAGATCGTTTGTACACAATTGTCGTAATACAATTCAGTAACACGGATTGAGATTATGCTCAAAACCCCCTATTTAAGGCAGACGTACGAACCGGTGCCCCCCTTCGCATGTAGTTATTACGTCTAATATCCTGGTAGTGAAAGTGACTGAGGTGGTATGAGGGTAGAAGAGCGCCGTCCGCAGGTCCCGAGAGCGGAAGCACCCCACTGAAAGTTGCCTCGGCTGTGAGATTACAGTGGTATCCTGCGCTGTGGAATCAGTATCGCAGGTATCCCAAAACGCTCCACGCCACCATGAATAGGCAGGCTTAGGTATATCACCCGGAAAATCAGTGAATCATTTGAACCTAATCCAACGAGAACGACGCTTTCTTGCAATATGTTCCATCCCCCTTACAAGCTACGAACAACGTATACCTACGCCCCGGTCTACGGGATGATTTTCGCCTGACGGAATTGGTCATATACAGTATACCATGCACTTTTCGTGTCCGTCTCTTCCTTCGTATCACCCATCATCTGGTGACATTTCGACAGATCCAGCGGCCTATCGAAGTTGAACATCGTCATGGTCACATGAAGGAATCCTCTATAAGTCTTGGAGTTTCTGACGCGACCCTTTTTCAGCCCATATTTCTCCTCCATCTCCTGCCATTCCGCCAAGTGGTCTGCACAATACCGAATAGGCTGAGGACCCGAACCGTCTGTTGGGGGGCCGACACCTTTCAGCCCGAAATAATCACAAATCATCGGCCATTTTATACTCCGCGAAGACGGTTGCGCATTATCAACGACATTTTATCGCTGCTCTGACGTGACTTCAGAGTGCAAAGAAGCATATATCGATACTTTGGCCACGATGTCTGAAGAGCTATCGTTGCTCAAACTCTTCCAAGACTTCTCAGTGCCAGGGAAGATCACCGCACTTCCTTCTCCGTTGATCTCAGCATAGAGGGACAGAAAAGTCGACAGTGCTTGGGCGAGACAATAGACGTCGTTATTAGGCACAAACCTAACGATCATGTCAGGAATCACTTCGCACTACGTCCAGAACTTGCCCTTCGACATCTCTGACAATATCTTCCTCTGGTTGTAGTAGAACATCTGAGATGCGTATGGCTCGGGTATACGAGGAAGCGTTTCCTGGAGCGCGAGGTCTTGGCGAAACGGGAAATGATCCATCAAATGCACACCGTAAGCCTTGGTTCCCGTTGGAAGAATGACGCATTTGAGGTGCGAGGATAGCTTCTCGACGACGCCGATTGAGCGCTTCAAAAGGCTAACATTGATTTCGATTTCTCGATCGGGGTCTTCGTCCATGATGTACGCTACTGATTTAGTCTCACGCGTCAAGTCTTGGTGTTGGTATCTCACCAAAGAAATAGACATGTGTAATGCGAGTCACCTCGTTGACTCTCTCTAGAAGCTCTGTTTTGAGACCAGTCTGGCCTTCTGGTGTCAAAATATCAATACCGCTGACTACCTGGAGCTTTGGCGATGGTGGCCAGGGGGGTTCTTCAAGAGATAAAGGTCTATTAGTTAAGGCGGCCACTGACTCGAACGCCTCTTCAGAAGGGTATCCCTCGAGAATGGCTTTCGTGATTGCCCAGCACGCTATCCCGCTTGCACCTCACAAAATGCAGTCAGTCATAGGCCGGTTTTATCGACAGCCTAGCCAGCTACATACCAAACACCAGAGGGGTGATTGGAAGGCATGGTCCGTAAAAGTTACTGAGGTATGGCAGTAGGGTTTCTAATGTGCCCTTCGAGACTTGGAAGTTTTCTCATAAATTTTGAGCAATACGCCGGGAGACCTCTGCGTAAACACGAAGCTACGCAGTCATTCAATGGCACGGTGTATGCATTTTTGACTCAGATAAGACCTATTTCCTACCCACGAAAACCCGCAAGCCCTCTATCGCCTCTGCTGCGACCTTTGTGCAACGAGACCCCTGCTTTCTCTATTTTCCTCTGTGATGGTGCCCTTCCCGAACATGTCTTCGTTCCGAGACGCGATCTGCAATGCCTCTACTCACATTTCTAGCCGTATGTAAGCAATAAAGGGTCTTGGCACATCTTACACGGGTTGGAGAACGTTACCCTCCTTCCCCAAAGTTCGAACATATGGCACCTTTCCAACGGAAGATTTAGGCCTGAGGTCCTATGAAAGCTGTCTTGTATCTGCCATCTCTGTGGTGTACTCTAATTGCGCCCGCACGATGTTGCCCCTCGCGGTTATCAACATCCACTCATTGTAGACAGGGGTGTAGATGTAGTATGAGCTCATCGTTAAATCTCGGCAAAGCCTTGATATGGGAAGTGATTGAAAAGTTTTTTTCACGCCCAAAGTAATGCAAGAAGGTTATCGGCCATATCAGGAGAGAGCTAGTGAGGCCATATGCCCCGTCGCATGAAGAGCTCGCAGCTTACCCTAACTTAGTACTTGGATCTTTTATGATTCACGTCCGTACATCAGGACCTCGGCAGTGTCGCTGAGCTGTTGCTACAATGGTGCCCTCGATAATATCCGAGAAGGTCGGGCCAAACGGAATCCTCAATGATGAAAGTAAAAGCTTCGATGGCAAAGGAATACCTTCTCCGGTTGACATACCCCAATCCAACGGCAATTTGAAAGAGCATGATAACGAGTTCCATTATCCTCCTAGAGTCGGAGAGGGAGCCAGCTACAGCGTCCCTTCACAATATCATTCCAAACCGAGCAAATTGCGTGTTGCATGTATAGGGACTGGTGCTTCGGGGCTCTGTTTGGCCTATAAGATGGTGAGCCACTGTACCGGACAATATGCGACAGAATCACTGACTTCCATGGTCCATCAGGAAAAGATGATGGTCCCGCGAAGCTTCGAACTCACGCTATTTGAAAGAACCCTTGTTTTGGCGGCACCTGATATGAGAATACATACCCAGGAGTCGCTTGCGATGTAAGCTGATCACATGCAATTATTCATCTTCGTGCTGACGCGGGCAGATCCCATCACCCCTATACACATTCACTTGGGACCAAAAGCCAGGCTGGTCACATTATTTTGCGTATGGCTCTGAGATCCGGCGATATTTCGAGGATTTTGCGAAAAGGCATGGCTCCGAGAAGTACATGAAGCTCGACACCAAGGTCATCGAGGCAAGATGGAACGAGGAGGATGGAATCTGGCACTTGATCCTCGAAGACCAGAACAACAAGGGAATCTGGCATGATTGGTGTCACTGCTTAATCAATGGCACGGGCATTCTGAACAACTGGGCCTGGCCGGACATTAAGGGATTCAATGACTTTGCTGGACCGAAGACGCATTCCGCGCATTGGGACCATTCCATCGACTTTGAGGGCAAGACGGTGGGCATCATCGGGGGCGGTCCCACAGGAGTCCAACTAGTTCCACAGCTCCAAAGGATGTCCCAAAATCTTAAGGTGTTTCTTCGGTCCGCGAACTGGATATCGCCGCCGTTCGGGGCCAGTACGCTCAACAATCTTCACGGTGACTCTCCCCCGCCGCCAGGCTCTAGACAGTACGCCTTCACCGATGACGACAAGAAGAAGTTCCGGGAAGATCCTGAGGACTACTTGATGTTCCGGAAAGGGATCGAGGCCGAGATCAACTCGTTGTTTTCTATGTACATACAGGGATCCGACACCTCCAGGACAATCCGAAAGGTCATCACCGAGGAGATGAACAGGAGGATAGGACCGGGACACGAGAAGCTGAAAGAGTTCCTCATCCCTCACTTCGCACCAGAATGCCGGCGGATATCACCAGGAGACGGGGTGAGATGATTTCGAGGTCAAGCATCACCTATTCTGAAATTGCTGAGGACTGCATCATGTGCTCTATCACGCAAGTGCCTACGAGCATGATTTGAAGATCTCGCGCTCTCATACTACTACAGACGGTCAATACTGACTTATCAATAATTAGTACCTCGAAGCTCTTGTCGCGCCTAATGTTGAGCCAGTCCTCGGCAACATCCAAAAGATAGTCCCAGAAGGGATTATGTCGGAAAACGGCACGATACACAAATTAGATATCCTTGTTTGCGCCACGGGCTTTCACGTGGCCTTCAGACCTGCGTTCAAGCTGATTAATGCGCAAGGCAGGACTTTGGATGAAGACTGGGAGGGCGTCAATATGTACTTCGGGGTGTCCGCGCCTCGATTTCCGAATTATTATACTATTGTTGTATGTTATAAGTTCTACTTTTTCAATCTGGCTGGCACAAGACTTATACCTTGAGTTCTAGGGTCCCGGCGCGACCTGGTCTTCGGGCACATTACTTCCCTCAATTGAAACCACCGTGGAATACGCGGTCAAGATGATGAAGAAGATCCAGCACGAACACATCAGGTCAATTGATGTTCGTCAAGACTCCGTCGACGAGATATATGCTCACTTTGATGAATTTCATAAAAACACCGTCTTCCAAGAGGGATGCAATAGCTGGTACAAGATTGGGAAGACGGGTCATCTCTATCTATGGCCTGGTAGTGTGGGTGCTCTGTAATCAACTGCCCAATATTTTGCGACAATGCTAACGTCGAGCTTTCAGACCATTCATTTTCTCAAGACCATGAAAGAGCCTCGCTTTGAGGATTACAACATTCGCTATAGGTACCCCAATCGCTTCGCATCCCTCGGCAACGGCGACGTCAAAGCGGTCACGACCAATGACACGAGAGGATTGAGTACTTACATTCGCGATCATGACCACGAATGGAGTGTGGAGTAGGCTGAGTATTATAGTGGCATAAGGTCTGGGAAAACTTTCCATAGGCTGCTTTGAACCTCGCCTTGTGTTGAATCTCATATAGACGGGGCTAGGCTGAACGCTGGCGAGGGTGTGAATCAACTTCGTTCCGTAGTACACGCAGGCTAAACGGTGTGTGGGTATCGTCGTGACAGCATGGTAACATGCCTGTCTCTCTGGCTTGCTTGAAGAGGTATCTAGGCACAGCCATCGAGGTGAGGATTTTTGAAGCGGCCGCACGAATTCGAGAGCATTCCTACGAACAGTAATCCGGGTGTCCTATCTCAGAATTAGCTGACCACTCAGCATACGCGGATGAGCTTTGACTGCAAACAGGATGCAGGATGCAATGCGCGGTCGATAGAAACCTACGCACCCTGCATGAGGTATGACTTCTTGGCTGTCGCTGGGCTGGCTGCATGGCTTCCTCCGAGCTCTGCTCTGAACACTGAAGCATGCGGGCCTCCCATGACAAGATGTTTTCGACGGCAATTCCCGCTCTGGTGCCACTGCTCGTGAACGGATTTACTGGGAAATTGATTGGACCTCCACTGCCGCACAGCTGCCGGAAGTCGGAATTGCTACACCGGTGTCTCGTTCACGCAGAGGTTGCCGCAAACTCCACGCAGGTAGAGCCACATTGGATGGTATGCATTGAATCATTCCCACATTCTGGCTGTTTGCTGTATGGGGCTTTACTTGACTACGCCACAGGACTGGTGCTTCGATCATGCATTCTATATGATACATTTTCTCTTAGGGAGTTGGTCTGTTTACGTGCTGGATTGCCGGCTCGATGTATTCGCATGGGTTCTCAGGCGTCTACTCTTTCCTAAACGGACCCTTTTACTACCGTCTAAAGGGTGTCAGATTTTGCCAAAGCTGGTTGATACATAGCGACCGCTAGCACTGTAACTCGAGTCCCTCTCAGGGTTCCCCGCAAAGCAGTCCCACTGCCCCGGATTTGAGCGGGAGGTTGGACGGGACAGGGGTAGACACTTGGACGAGTCAGTGCCGTGAAAACCCCGAATCTGACTGACTCGAAGCAGGTTGTATGGGCCAGCTTCGATACGATGCCACGCGTGAGATTCCCGACAAGGCATCTTGCTCGGAAAGTCTTGGCCAGTGACTGATCAGACAACGGACCTAGTCTGGTTCAGCCACCATGCTGGCGTCATCGCCTTGAAATGACCGTGATTATATGGCGCCGCGTGTTATAGCACTTGAATGCGCAGCACCGACAGATGACGATATTGCCAACTCGAGATTTTTATTTTTATTTTTATTTTATTTTATTTTTTTTTTAAAAAAAGAAAAAGATTCGTGAAGAGCCAGTAGCGGAACGTACCTTCGCTGTAATGTAAATCACATAGCGACAAGGCCCTTCGCGCCAGAAGGAAATTCGACGAATATTATATCTGCTGGTAGGTAGCGCCTACCCGCAGATCCCTTAGCCTCCCCGATGATCTGAACGATGCCAGAAGCAAAGAAAGGCTGCCATGTGGAAAGACTGGGTGTGTGAGCTATCATACTTGGCTGCATATGCATGTATTTATAACCATTAATATTGAAAGCTCGAAGGTCGGAGGCAGCTGGATAAGACTTCAAACAACGTTGATTCGGTCTAAACCCGGCGAATTGGTAGTCTGCTAGTCCTATTCAATGTGCCGATCATCTTTTTTGAGCTATCGAATATCGGCTGAGAGGTCTCTTCTGCGGGAGTTGTAGTAGATGGTTGTTGCCCTCTTGTGTCATTATCACTGGGTAATACCAAGCATAGAGTCCACTCGTCGAAAGTGCATGTGATATGGATATCACAAATAAGCACGTAAGAATTTCCTCTAAGGGTTTACCTGGGCAGCTTGAAGCAAGGCGCATACTGGCAGGTTTGTGAGGGTTGCGCGATGATAGATCGTGTGGGGTGCCCCCGGTCACCCTCGGAACCTCATCCACCTCTAGTGGAGAGGTCTCATTGCCATGCGTACCTGGGCTCTAGATGCTCCTCGTATTTGGTCTTCTCATAATCACAAAGTTGACGTGAGTAGTCGATGTTTGACCTCTTATCGAAGCATTCATTTCAATACCGCGGATCAGTCCAACAGGAGCTGCCTCCAATCTTGAGAAAGCATATTACGGCAACATACTAGCGGCCATGGCAATCTCGGACGAGCAGAAAACAGCAGAACCAAAGGCAGAGCCAATAGATATCTTGAACCAAGAGAATGTCTCCCAACGAGCTAATGCTCCGAAACGAAACACCAAACAACAGGTCCGGCATCGCGCCTCAGTGGCTTGTGCCTCGTGTCGCGACCGACGTATACGTTGTATCGTCAAGAAGGGCGAAAGAGAATGCACTGCGTGCCAGCGTACAAGCGCCGATTGTGTAATAAAGAATGACGACGAACGCAGGAGGTAAAGCGAATAAGTGAAACTTCGAATGAAGGACGCTCGAGGCTAAGACAATGCAGACCAATATCCAAGGCCTACATGTCCTCACTAGCAGATCGTATAGACATGTTGGAGGGTATGCTCCTGGAGCAAGGCGTTATGCCTCCTCCTCCATCGTATCCACCGAAGTCTAGACACGAGAGTAACAGCGAAGGAAGAGATGGTGTTCAGATTCCAGACCGATCTCCAAGACAGCCCCGGTCATCGCTAGAACCTTCACGATCTCCTCACTTCGGCGTACCATCTCCTCCAGACTCCCACGAGGACTTTGGCTCTCGCGAGCGTCCCACAGCAGCTACGACAACTACGTCAAATCAAGGTGCTACACCATTGCCAGAGACGCTGTCCACCTCCAAGAAAACCTACGCTTTTCGCATGCTAAGCCCCAAGCAAGAGAATATTGTGCATCGTTTGCTATCGCCGCAAGGGGACCTATCGTTTGACCAGATCTCAGGCCGATTGAGATTTTTCGGTTCTACGGCAGACAGTCATGTATACGTGGACTCGGCAGATGGGGTTGATTCAACAGAACCTCCCGAGCAAACACGCCGGGCCCAACGTATGATCCGGACACTTCCGCCAGAGACCTACAACTATCTCATGGCTGCATTCTGGGAATGTTACAACGAGGTTTTGCAAGTGATTGACCGAGATGCCTTTGAAGCTGACCGAGGGGCTCAGAGCCCTAGGTTCTACTCTTCATTTCTCCACGTCACGATATTAGCTATGGGGTACCGTTTCGCTGACAAGCAACGAGAGGACATTGTCAAGGTCACTCTTGGTAATCGTGAAAGCATACTCCATCGTGAGGCCAAGTACATGCTGGACCTTGAGCTTGAACGTCCAGGCGGCATACCCAGCATACAAGCCTTGCTCATCCTCGGTGACCTGGAATGTGGAGTTGGGAGAGACAACACTGGGTGGATGTATTCAGGTAAGTTTCAGCGGTATATGGTGGACTGCGAGTGCCTGACGTTAGCGAAGGTATGGCGAACCGGCTAGCATTTGACATAGGGCTGCACCGCAATTACAGCAACACCGATCTCTCGAGACAAGAAGTCGGTATTCGAAACAAGGTCATAAAAGCATGCGTTTTATTCGACAAATATTGGGCCCTCTTCCTCGGTCGACCAACCAGTATCAAAAGTCAAGATATTGCCGAAAACCTGATCTCCAAGAAGTTCACATCTCCGATATCCGCGGTTGACGCGAAGCCTCCGGACGCAAATGCACTTGGAGATGAAATTTATGAGCAGCTTGTTGAGCTCATGGAAATGGCGGGTCGCATCGTCGAGATTCGAGACAGGTGGTCGAAACTACGGGATAGGGATGATAACGCCAACGTGCTCGCTATTGATGAATCGGAGGACAGCGCATATCTACACGTCATAAGTCTTGATCGTCAGTTACAGAACTGGTACCGACACCTCCCAGATTATCTGGCCTGGAAGCCTGCAAATATCAAGAATGCCCCATTCGGCTTTTTTCTACTTCATCAGCAATACCACGTCACTTTGATACTCCTACATCGTCCGTGGGCAGATTACAGATCTATCGTGGAAGGCGAGACAAATGATATTCCCCAATCCAGCCGTGGGAGTGAGACAAGCGACCATCATGGGCCATCTTCGCGCTCTTTGGCCGGAATAGGCCATGACCTTGAGCTCGGAGATCCATCCGAGATCTGGACCGATAGTCGCACTACATTATCTCGCAACCTCTGTACTCAGCAGGCCATTCGCGTCGCGCGCATCTTCTGGCAGTCTAAGCAGCGCTTCGACGTTCGTAAGATCTGCGTGACAGGTATCCAGCATGCAAGTACGGCGGCCGTCACCCTGCTCGCAGCCATCGGATACCAAAATAGTGAGGTGGATCAGCGAAGCCTTCTCGGATATCTCGAGATACTCACAGAGGCCACCCGCGGCATGAGCGAGACGTATCAACCGGCTGCTGGCATGGGTAATTTAATCACGGCAGTATTAGGCCAGCTTCGTCCCGGACCCGGCAGCCACGTCCGGGCAGGCTCTTCTACCACCTGGAGATCAGGGAAAAGCCCAGTCCAGGATTCTCCCTACTCTGTTCTCCCTTTGCGTCGTGACAATATGGATTCCGACACCTGCGCTCGTAGCAATAAGCGACCGCGGAGAACACACACTAGGCGCGCGTCCGAGTTTTCACGACCACCACCTCCTTTCTTCTCACAGGTTACGGATTCAAGCCCGGTTCAGGGACAACAATCAACCGGCATTCATCATCAATCCGTATCGATCTCTCATCCTTTTACCGGACTCACGGAAGTTGCCTCGACACCCTCCCACCTAGAAAAGCCCCAAAGTCCAACATTTGACCTCGAGGGCATTGACAAGCAATCCGGTCACAGCAGAAACAGTTCGGACAATTACTTACTCGTCGCCCCGTCGACAGAAGGCTGGGGACTACATACCATTCGCGGCGACAGGTTGTCCCAGACTCGAGACTTTGACTTTTCTGAATGGGTCTCCGCGTCCATGAATGTCGACGCAAGTATTGCTATCGATGCATCTGGACCTGTTATGGACGAGAACGCGCATGAGATGGGCCATGGCGGCGCCAACGCTCTCAGTCCTGGAAGTCTCGGCGGGCTGGTGCAAAGTTCTGAGTCGGTCGTAACTTCTGAGGAGAATAATGCCTTGCGAACCCCTCGAAACCACGAGTTGGACTTTCTCAGTTTTTAGCTGTCTGGATATCTTATGACGTGTTCGATCAGATGAACCATTGTTTCTGACGCTTGTATTTCAAGGTAGCGTGTTTAGTATAGCGGATTATAATTCATCTCAAAGAGGGATCATCCCAAGTCATTTAGATTGATTTTCACGGACGATTCTGTTGCTTTTATTTAGACCGAGGTTCGATGCTTCCGCCAAACTGCATATCACTACAGTCGAGTGCGAGTCATTATTGGACTGTGAAGCCACCGTCAATGACCATCGCAGCCCCTTGCATGAAACTTGTCATTGGGGATGCCAAGAGTGTGATCGCGTCACCTATCTCCTCGACATCGGCAAGTCGCTTGAGAGGCGTTTGCTTGATATCACGAGCTAAGGGGGAGTCAGGGTTTGACTCGCTGTAGTGTGAGGTAAGAGGAGTAGCAACGTAACTGTGCACCGCTTGTTAGTACGAATCTGATATGCAGAGGGTCTTTCGTCGCTGGTCGTTCTTACCCAGGGCATATCGCGTTGATACGTATTCCCATTGCCCCATAGGTCGTCGCGTCAGCTCTCGTGAGTCCGATTACACCTTGACCCAGTATTAGTCACGGACAAACCTCAAGTATTTCGACCCCATGTCTTACCATGTTTCGAAGTGCAATAGGCCGTATGGCTCATCCCCTCAGCTGTCCCAACGAGTCCCAACATACTCGATATATTGATAATTCTCCCGCGTCCCTCTCGAGGGCCTCGGTCGTCCTGCCGCATCATCACCCGGAGCTCCTCTCGCTGGCACCGCCAGACCCCATGCAGGTTCACATCCAGCACACTCGCCCACTCCTCCTCCTCTACAGCATCCGTATTCTTCCCGCTACCACCTACACCTGCGTTATTGACGGCGACATCCAGCCTGCCAAAGCGCTGCGCCACGTCCGCAATGCCGCTTCTGACCTGCGAGATGTCGCGGACGTCCATTTCAAGCGGGACAACGTCGACGGTCGGGTACTGGGATCTGAGAGTATTGATTGAGCTGGTGAGAAGGCCTTTGTTGATGTCGGCCAAGGCGAGGCGCTGGATGCCGTACTTGGCGAAGCAAAGCGCAGTACGCTGGCCGATGCCCGAGGCGGCACCCGTGATCAGAGCTGATCCTCTCAGAAGAGAGGTCATGATGGTTCTTTTTTTGTTTTTTTCGGGATTCTCTTACTTCCCTGAATCTCTTGGTGAATCACAAAAGGACGTTTGTTTGAGAGGTTGCGCAAATAGCTCGGTGGACTTCGGTCTAGAAATCCGCGATGCTGCCCACCCCCGGCATATGTATGTCTCCTGCACGCCCGCCACGGTAACACAGGCTAGTTGCCCTTTCCCGCGGCTGTAGGTTCAGTTCGGGGATCCCGGTATGCATGCAAAGCTCTCGGGTGCTATTGGCTTGGATGGGTCAGAGAAGCAAGGAGCGAGTTCGCCATGGTGGGGCCGCAGCTACGGTTGATGTTTTCCGATGAATGCCACTTACCGCACGAGCTTCATCGATGCTGGTCCTCGCAGTGAAGATAGTTGTCTGTTTGAGTTGATCCAGTATGAAGCGATTATACTCGCGTCGACGTTTGAGTGTATCGGGTGTCATGAACGGAGCTTGGTCATCCGCGGTGGATTATGTTAGCGAAACACCATGATATTACAGTTTTCCGAGTCATCCGATCAAGTGCGATGTGATTCTAAATTTGTGCCTTCATTCTTGCTTTGCCAGTCAGTTGCTTCCCACCATATCCAGGCCATGTCGAATCAATAGTACGGTTCACCCTCGGCGCAGTCAACGCCTTGCTCCACACACCTCTTCACCGCGGCCTCTGGCTCCTCGTCCCCATCCAGCATGTCCAGCCAGCAGTTCTTCACATTCGGCTACTCCAGCAGCAACGCCGTCAGGTGAGCCACCGATGCCCGGCTCGAAGTCCCCCTCGCCTTCTCCGTCCTGCCCAGCTCGACCTTGCCCACGGGCTCCGTGGTCAGGCCGCCCGGGCGAAGGTTGATCCCCGCAAAGTCGGCGCGCTTCTTCCCTTCCTCGTAGAGCACCTGGTCCGCGGCCACCTTGGCCTGGTAGTACTTGTCGAGCGTCTTGAGCGTGCCGTCCAGCTCTCCTTGCCACGTCGCGTCATCCCACCAGGACGGCTTCCGCAGGCGCGAGCTGATGAAGCTGATCATGACAAACTTGGTGACGGACGGCGTGGCCACGGATGCGCGGATGAAGTGGCACGCGGCATCCCGGTCAACCGCGAAGGTCTGTGTATTTGTATACTCCGGTCAGTAGCGTGCGCGTTGGAGGACAAGTACATGGTCAACAAAGGTCATCTACGTACCCTCTCTGGCCCTCCTTTGCCGCCTGCGCCCGCACTCCACACGACGGAGTCTGGCTTCACTTCGTCGATGATGCTCTTGGCCTGCTCGTCACTCTGGACATCTTCTAAGCTGCGCACCAGAACATTCAGTTTGCCGCTCTGGTTCACGGCCAGTTTCTGCAGGTCGGCCACCTGGTCTGGGTTCCGAATGACGCTGGTCACATTCCACGAGCGCCCCAGCAGCATCGGAGTGAGGAGCTGGGCTACCTTGCCGCTGCCGCCGAGCAATAGGACGTTATGTGCTGTTGGCATTGTTTTTTTTTTTTTGGTCGTGTATGTAAGTATCGTCTTTCAGTGTAATTCTTTTGAGAATAAGCCGTTTCGTGAAGAGGCGATTGAGTTGGAAGTCTTGGAAGTGCACGGCTTTACGTCACAGCTTAGGAAATTGTTTTTTCCCACTGCGGGGATCCGACCTCTTGTCAGATGCCCAGTGCATTACGTGAGTTTTAGGTACAGAACCTGAGTAATCAAATACGTCGATTGATGAATCTCGACAACAAATAATACTCCAAGAGTAGAGTATCATACGCATAGGCTTGTTATTGCCATGAGCTTCGGACCATGGCAGGACCCAAAAGCGTAGGATTGCAGCTCGGATGGAGGGAATGCTCATATTCCACGTCCACAGCACGCCTGTTATGGTAATAATTTCATATTTCTAGCTGACCAGCAGCTCTGTGATAAGGGATTTGATCATTCACTAAAAAGCACGCAGTCATCTTACAACACCCGGAAGACAAGAAAATCGTATGAAACTGCAAGGGTTGATTCTCTACGATTCTATCCAGCTACTGACGTAACCGACCCTCATTGCGCAATTCACAGGACCTCTCATGTGTCACATTCAGCGTCAATATCTTCTACGCAATGCTGTGAAGATCTCGTGCACCTAGACCGTAGTCGTCTACACGCAAGAATGGCAATATACAAAGATTTCTTTTCGTATTAGTAGATTGCTGTTAGCTCATTGAATCTATATACATCAGACTGCAAATCCACCCGAGTTCACCTGCCTGGGCTCTCCCGCTGCCTCAAAAGTCCCATTGGGCAGCAGTCTCAGCCCTTGCGCCGTGCTTTGCCCCGGCGCAACCCACGTCACGTTGTGGCCCAGCGATGCCATGTACGCGACCGTGCTGTTATCGTACGCGTACTCGAACGAGACCTGGTTCGGGCTCAGCTGGTCGTGCAGCCGCGGCTCCGTGAGTGCCTCGATCGAGGTCATGTTCTGGTCGAGCACGTGGTGGATGTTCTGGATTGTGGCCGTGATGATGCGGCTGCCGCCGGCCGAGCCGATGACGAAGTACAGCTTGCCTTCCGCCGTCTCTACGATCGTGGGGGAGATGGACGACAGGGGTCGCTTGCCGGGGCGGACAAAGTTCGCTTCGCTGGGGATGTAGCCAAAGGCGTTGCTGGAGCCGGGGATGGAGAAGTCGTTCATCTCGTCATTCATAATGACACCGGTCTCAGGGACCATGACTTGCGACCCAAAAATCAGGTTGATGGTGGTGGTGAGACTAATGGCCATCCCGCTCTTGTCTGCCGTGACGATATGGCTTGTTCCTGGGGTCTCGAGGCTCTCGAGCCCTGCTGGGTCGTACCACGAAACGTTGTTGGTGTGATAGTCCGAGATCTTGGAGCGTATCTCAGCAGCCGTGGCCTCGGAAAGCATCGACTCCTGGTACTCGTCAAGCCCATCCACGAAGGAAGGATCACCGAGCTCAGAGCGCAGGCCATAGGCAAACCGCATTGATTCATCCAATCGATGCGTCGTTAGGTTGATGGCTGCGGGGTCTCCAAATCCCGAGTAGCCATTGACAATGTTCAGGGAGGTCAGCGCAACGACGCCACCGCTGGGTGCGCTGCAGGCTATGAGTTTGTAATCCCGGTACTTGATTTGCGAGGGCTTCCGAATGGCGACAGTGTAGTTGGCCAAATCTTCCATGGTCATCGTTCCATTTGTCTTGGTCAGCGCTGCAATCGTAGCGTTGGCGATTGCGCCCGTGTAGAAGGCATCGGGACCCTCTTTCGCAATGACCTCCAAAGTATCGGCATATCTTTTACGCGTGATGAGTTCACCCAGCTGTACGAGATGGCCATGAGGAGCGAAATCGATAGCCCAGGTTGGGTCATCAGTAAGGAAGTTCCCATCGGCCGAAGCCATGTATTTAACAAGGTCCTCGGTGACGTTCCAACCGTAACGAGCGACCTTGATCGCGGGTGCCATGACATCAGCCCATTTCAATACTCCGTAGTGTTTGTGCAGATACTCCAAGCCTCGAAGTTCGCCGGGGACGCCACTTTATGCATCCGGTCAGTCGCAAAGTCATGCCAGACCCAAGTGTAAAACATGGTGCCACTGAAGGCAAAGTGGGAGAGTCTCACCTTGCCAGTCCACCATACAAACTGAGGTCGGTGTTGTTGGTGTACATATCCTCGAAGGCCGCAGCCGGAGCCGTCTCTCTGAAATCAATGAATTCGTATGATCCATTGCTGCCCCGGACCAGCATGAATCCTCCTCCGCCAATGCCACTGTGGTACATGCCCATGACGCCCACGCAGAACACTGTGCCCACGAGAGCATCAGCGGCATTTCCACCAGCCTGCAGAAGGTCGGTCCCGATCGTAGAGCAGATAGAGCTCTCTGATGCCACGGCGCCCAGCCTCGGGATGCTGGACTCGACTGGCGAAGCAACTCCAGATCGCGCAACGAGGGCCAACTGCAAAGCAGCCGTCGCAAACCTCGTGAAAGACGGCATGGTGTGTGCTTGAAGGGAGATTGAACCAGGACTCAAGCTGACCGATAGACGCTTTACGCAGTTGAACTTGGGCTTGCCTCTCGAGAACGAGGAGTGAAGAAGTGCAAGACCGAACGCTCGGCCAATTCGGCGCAGGATGGCGCCGACTTACATTTTGTATGCATTCACGACGTGACAATCCATCGCCGCGAGCGGACCATACCTAATGTATAAGAGCTAGCCACTACCGAGTCACTACAGCGCGGTAACGAGGTTGCATTGCAGCAACCAGTTTACGCTGGATACATACGTTGAAGAAGCTTCCCCCGGCTAGCCCGTCTACCCCCAGCAAGGTTCGAGCTTCGCATTTTTACTGATCGGCGGGGTCTTATCAGAAGGCGCACCGTGAACCTGCGTCATGACCATGACAATGCCCAATGGGAAATACGCCCGCAAGAGCCATCTCGGCCAGCTCCCGCACAAGAAACCGGGATTCTTCGTTCGCCGCCTTCCGTTTCGAGATAAGAGCTTGATCCTCTGCTCTTTCGATGGGGTAAATGGGATGAGCTGA
Organism: Xylariaceae sp. FL0016; assembly: GCA_022578815.1. Lineage (NCBI taxonomy): Eukaryota > Fungi > Ascomycota > Sordariomycetes > Xylariales > Xylariaceae > Xylariaceae sp. FL0016. The sequence goes on from MU388777.1 coordinate 129,201, forward strand.
CGAAGCACTGGGGCGAGCTGGGGGGAAATCCATATTGTTTATCATCTTTCAGCTACTGCTATCTCTCGAGTCCGCATCTTGAATCATTGGCATTGCTAAGTCGCCTCCCTAGTCACTGCTATCCATCAATTGATGGTCCGATAGATGAGACTCGCCTGTCATGCTACAGTAATCCCTCCTTGTAACAGATGATGACAGTGCAGTACTCGAGAGTCAACCTGATGAACGTACTCGTGTAAACTTCCAAAATTGATCTGCAGGTGTTCGAGGCCTCATGACCTTATCGTGTAAAAATCATGGGGTTGCAGTACGGATTGTTGTTCGATTGCTATCCAGCACGTTAGGTACTTAGGTATGGGATTCGGATGGCAAAATCTCGACAGGTCCACTTCAAACTCCAGCACGCCATTTTCAAGCCAATGTATCTCCCGTCATCGTCGGCAGCGGGAAGTGCCGCGGTTGCGCTTGGAATAGCAGTCGCCATTGTCAACGTTGAGGAGAGAAAAATGTATCTAGTCGTGCATCAACCACGGTAGCTGACTTCAACCTCTTGATCCAATAATCGACACCTGGAAGACTGCCGGAAGACATCCATTGAAGGACCCACCAGTATCAGGTATTAGTCGCGAGATACCGGCTCAAGGGCCGGTGAACTCAGGGCCGCTTCCCTCGATAGTTGCGTCGTAGTATCTACGCATTCCTCAGGCTCTGTAGAGCTGAAATCCTCAATTTCAGCTTGGTAGCCGCGTATGGCTTGACTTGTGGTCGACTGGGCAGGATACTGTCGACGAGGTGCCGTACCTACTGCGAAAAAATGTCGAGTTGGGTCGTAGCCTTCTGGCCCCGGAATTGAGTCACTGTTTGAGTCCGTGTCCAAGTCCACACGAGGGGTAATGGAGTCGATATCCGAGTCGAACATCATCTCCTCGTCAATAGACTTGCCGGGGGGAGAGGCTAGAACTTCGTTTGCTTCGTAATCTTCCACAGCTATGCCAGCCTGGTCAAGGCAAACATGATACTCATCTCCATTCCCGTCGAGAAACACGTCCTCGATCGACCTGTCTCGTGTGATGCAAGCGATCAAACAAATTGCATCGCTATGTATATCTCTACACCAAGCGTATTGATGCAGCAAGACGCCTCTCATGGCCGGTTCAGTCTCGCCCTGCAATAGCGTGGCCACCATCTTCGCGGCAAAGAGGGTGTTTTGTACGATCCATTGCATAAAGGCCATCATGATGTTACGCATGACTTCGTCAACTTCTGGAATTTCCTCAAAGAAAAAGTCATAAAGGCCTCTAAGGTTACCACTTGTGGTTGCAAGCACATCTAAAATCTGATCAGAACGACACTGCTTATGGGATCGAAGGGGGGTCACTCACGGCTAAGGAAGTCCATCCTTGGCTGCACCAAGAACTTGGTGAAGGCAGACAGTTGAGGCGTCCTTTGCGTGGTAGGTAGCCCTTGATTTAGTGACGGATACATCAAGATGGACAACATGTTTATATGTATACCACTATCTTGACGTGGAACAGATGGTATTCAGCTCTGGCGCCAGCCAGGCCGGCGCGATAGGGTCCTCTCATGTCGATGATGATGAGTTACCAGCAACTTGGATGACAATCCACCTACCGTAGAAAGTGCTGCGCACAAAGAAGTGGATAGTATCGAAGTATGATACATGGAGAGAACGCGCGAACGATATGTCATGTTTGATGATCCCTTCGTATGTATCATCTTCGATACTCTTATGAGCCTTTCTCCGAGCGTTGGAGATCGGGCGCTTTCTGGAGCTTGCTTTTCGACATGTTGAAGAGTGCAACGTACGGACCGTATCGGAGATTGGATGGTTTGGGACAGGAAAAGCGATATTCAGATATCTATCATCTACCAAGTGTGATCTATCAAACAAACACAGCAAAGATTGGATGACAAAAGGCAGCCTGATTTCATTTGGTAACTACCATCCTTCTAGAAAGCTGAAAGATCATCATCGTCCAGTTCGGCAGGCACCCGTCCAACCGCCTCTCAAGCCACCAATTACTCCACACGGCTCTATTCTTGGGGCTGTCAGCCCGCCGAGAAGGGCTCGTCAAGCAAAGCAGCGAAAAGCGCGCTGCACAGCCCTGCGGACGCTGGGCTGGGGGCGCAGAGGACCCAGTCGACCCCGCTACAGCTAAAGCTGACGAGCCAGTGAAGCGGCGCGCCTGTCCACTGGACGCCTTGGCCCACACCCGCTGAGCGCTGCTGGCATCACCGACAACACCAGGGCCAGAATCTGAGTAACACGATGTCGGATGTTCATTACGATATGACTGGTATGCAACTCCCGAACATATACTGACTCTATAGCTCGTAAGAGGTCCTAATTCGTGGGAATGACACATCACTGTGTACTTACCTACATACCTCTGAATCAGTCGTACAGATGGTACCTACCGTTATAATGCAATCGAGCATTCGCTTTTTGCTTCAAGTAAGTACTTTACGATTTGACTCCATTGTAATAAATGTGGTAGCCTGGCAGTGTCGCGAAGCCACATCTTGATAGGTCAATTATCGATACTTTTCTCTCAATCGACCAAATGCGATAGACCCAGAGATCCGCAGATCCAGTTGCCATAGAGGTCACTTGAGCTGAGGACCAGGCTTCGGCTCCCGGATCCTCGTTCTTCGATATTGAACCACCTCAGCCTGGGAAGTTACTGCCACACTTGGCGAGACGAAGCCATCTTACTACTGTCAATTAGTTAGTTGTTGGCCAACCTTGCCAAGGCGGCGTCGTCAATGGCTGGGCCAAAGCTTGCCAGCCCGTTTGGGGCGGATTTGACGGCGCAGTCCAATCAGGCTTCGATATCATTGCCGCTGCGAGTAATCTGCCACACACAGCCTTACTAGCCCACCATGGTGATCTACACTGCCTGCCCCTAGACGTCACATTCCATTCGAAGGAAGCCGAAATCCGGGCGGAAGAGGTAGATGGGTATATAGATGTCCTCAAAGTCACACCGTCTTTGGGGGTTTTTTTTTTTTTCCAAGTTCATCGAATCGACCTATAGAAGAATCAAAAGACAATTCACCTCCATCGTGATAATCCCACCGATTGAATCACTGTCACCGAGTATACAAAGCGATACATAGTCTAAGCCTACCACACATACCAAACAAACCCAACCCCAATCTCCCGCTCACCTCTACTTCACACATACACAAATACACACACACAAACACACACACACACATATACAAAAATGCAACGCTACGAAGGCATCTGGCGCAAGCGCCAGCTCCTCCCCTCCTGGATCCTCCAGTGCATCTTCAGCGCCATCTTCGCCGTCATCGCCATCCTCCTGCTCGCCGCCGCCAACTGGCTCAACAGCGGCGACACCTACTACGGCTACACCCGGGACCAGCTCGTCGAGTACGCCCGCGTCACCGGCGGCGTCGTGCTCGCCGTCTCCCTCGCCACCATCCTCCTCGACGTCGCCGAGGCCGTCCTCTACAAGCGCCGCGCCCTCGACCCCGTCTTCCTGCTCGTCACCAGCGTCCTCAAGACCGCCGTCTGGGGCGCCTGGCTCATCCTGTGCATCATCTCGGCGGCGGTCGGATCCGTGAGCGCGCTCGACCTGGTCTTTGGGATCGTGCTGGCGGGGACCAGCGCGGTGCAGCTGTACTTCGCGGCCGAGAACACGCACCGGAAGCGCAAGGGACGGTTGCCGAGCTCGGGTGCCTACGACAAGGACGTGAGCCTGGAGGCGGGACAGGCTGGCTATCCTGTGCACTGAGTTGGGGACAGAGGATGATGATTACCTGACATGGTAAATGGTTATTGATTTAATCTGCATTCCTGCAGTTAGCTAGTGATACCAATTGCCAAGTAGTGCGATATGTATGAAATGAAATGAGCAAGATCTTCTATCCAACCTCAAAATTGTGGACGAAATTACCAGTAATTCATCCTTCAAAGTGATCGAGTCCCTCTTAATCTCCGATCATTTGTCGGGGGAGTTAGGTTTGAATGAAGGTAAAAAGAGGTCATTGACAACCCTCAAAGCCTCAATTCAGCCACCAACATCTAAAAAGTCCTGATTCTCATATCTCGTCGGCGGAAGCAACTAATCGACGAGTTTCCCAGAGCCGCCAGTAGCGTATACTCGTGGGCTGCTGTAGTGAAGCCACTTCTTCTTATGCGGATCACGAAACATGAATCATGCCAATTCATCAGAGTGGCATGCACAGCGAGTCTATTAGCTCTTTTCAGCCTCCTATCCAATGAACAAACTCTCTTCATAAACTGTCACCCTGGTCTCCCAAACGCCAGCGCCAAACCGACCCGAACACCCAAACCGTCAATTCCAAGGTGGAAAGGTCCTTGAAACCCTTCAATAACCACTTTGATCACCATCGTTCTGTCTCTGTGCATCCTGCCCGGCGTCCCCCTCACGCCCCTCCAGCCCAGCATCAGGGCAATGATATTGAGCCTCACAAGAGTGACAGACCATGTTCCGTAAATCCACGGTGTTGTGCTCGTAGAGCGGGCAGTCCTGCTTCGCGATGGTTCCTTCTTCCCGCGCGGCCCTGCACTTTCTCTCCGTGTACGGTCCGTGTACGAGAGCGCTGCAGTAGTGGCAGAAGCCACGGACGGCACTGGAGCTGCACATGCTTATTGGGCTGGTCAGTGTTGTCGTTCTTGATGATGGAGCGTAATAGGACTGGGGTTTGCGAGGGCAAAGTGAGCATGATGGTTGGTTGCGCAACATAGGAGGCTGATGTTTGGAGTTGTGTCTTGAGATCTTTCTCTCTGTGGTATGTCGTGATATGTGTAGTCACATATGTATGTTGCAGATGCGTATTGGGTGCGAAGAAGATTGTTGGGTTTGGTAGTGATGTGTTTTGTGCTGTTGAAATTGTGTGGAAAGGGTACCAGAAGCTCTCTATTGTATATCTTTAATTGTTCAGATATGAAATTTGCAAGAAAAATCTTCCGCAAGTGGACAAATCGTATACTTCGTACAATGATGCCTCTGAGTGAATGGTTATGTAGCTTCCATTCCATACTCATTCGTGGGTCACACTTCCCCAGTTGTCACCGCGAAGCTCCGCCTTGCCAGCTGCTTTCCGCCTCTTTTGATCTCTCAGATGAAGCAGCTGCGATAGTCCACAAAGCGCGCTGCCTATAAACATCGTAATAGCCGCAAACCCTATCAGCCCATCCCAGCGGGTTGTGTCCGACGAGTCCTTCAAGATCGCACCCGCGATCGGGTTCCCAAACAGGATCGCGAAGCCCACGAGCACAAACATCATGCCCATCCTAGTTCCAAGTCTACTCATATCCGGCGTGAGAGAAGTGATGGCGCTCTGTGGCAGGCTCGTCACGCCGCCGTTGAAGAAGCCGAACAGCAGCGCAAACACGATGAGTCCGGCCAGGTTATCCACGCCAAACCAGCCGAATATCAGCACACTGGCCCCGAACGTCGACGCGATGAGCATGTACATGCTACCGAAGCGATCAGCAACGATGTTGGGGAGTACACGTCCGAAGACACTTCCTGTGTTCAGCAGCGTGACGAGATACGCCGAGAAGCTCGCGCTCGCGATGTTGTAGCGGATGGCGTAGAGCTGGATATAAAAGAACGGCACGTAGATGCCCAAGAAGGCGAACAGGAACCCTACTCCCAAGACCAGGTACGCGGGGTCCCGTAATGCACTCTTGTCCAGGAACGCGCGCTTGCGCTTTGGCGGTGGAATGCGCGGACGCATGAAGACGAGCGGGATGGGTGCCAGGCCCAGGAGTATGAAGGCGAGGACGCGGGTAGCCCAGCCAAACCCTATCGAGGGTTGAAGCCGTTGGAAGATGATGGGGAAGATGATGCCGGTGAGAGGAGATCCCACAGACTGCATACCGATCGCAAGTGCGCGGCGCTTGGCGAAGTATTGGGCCAGAATCGCCGCCGATGGTAGAAACGCAAGTCCAGTGCCGAGGCCAACGCAGAGGCCTTGCGCCAGCAAAACCTGCCAATATGTTGAGCACAGTGAGGTCATGAACATGCCGAAGATGATCAAGAAGAGACCGCTAGCTTTCAAGTAGTGGAAGTAGCCCGCATCAAATAACGGCCCCGAAACGATACCAGTCATCATCAGGAGAGCACCCTGAAGCGAGCCGATCCAACTGATCTCCGAGGACGAATGGTCTGATAAGAGCTGGGTCTCATAGTACGTCTGGTAGACGCCGAAAGTGTTGAGAATACCGAAGGTGTTAATCATGATGATAAAAGCACCGAGTAGATTCAGCCAGGCCGCCAAGCCGCCGTCCGGTATTGCGGTTGCTGGATGTGGCGATGGTGATGCCAGGGCCGCTTCGGCAGTAGTTGCGGGGCTCTCTCGTGTTTGAACGACACCGGGGCCGACTCTGCTCGCGCCGTCGGATTGGGTCTCCGGGTCTGTCTTCGTACTCCCCTCATCCATCGTGGCTGATAAGTGATGAGGTATGTGTGGGAAAGTTCTCCGGCTGTACGTATTATCGCAGGGGTAGAGACTTATGTCTCAGCTCGTGGACCCGTGGTTTTTATAGGTAGATCAGTTACTGTGCACCTCGGTGTCCGAGTTGGTCCACGCCGCCTCAGACATAGACCTATGTGTGATTTTAGATAGCGGTGAGATGGTCCAGATACCAGATATGCTCAACTTGGGTTGGCGATAGTGTCAACACGAAGTGACTCTGTAGCATTCCATCACGGGTGCCTATCGCGTTCAAGGCGGAACATCCATTGCGCTAGTCGAGGGTGAGTCGATGGGAATTTCATCATTATATGGACAGCCGTGCTGACAAAACGGGCTTCGAATCAGCACGCTGACAAACGGACGGGCTTGGGTGGAGTGGTTCTCAGCTTTCGATACCAGTTGATCCTCTGTCCTCCGGGACAGTAAGATACCGGTACATAGCAATCTGGTACAGCTTCCGAAGCGGCACGAAGAAGGAACAAAGCCCGAGCCCCGAGCTCATTTTCAGCTGCAGCTCGCCATATTGTACTAATCTTGCGCTTCCCATCTTAGGCGCGCCCTTGATGTGACGCTGATCTGCAGGCGTTCTTGAGACCGCGTTGTTCCCGGAGGACGGCACAGGACAGGCACTTGATCAATATTAGGTTAGAAGTTACTAAACTGGAGGTGATTAAAGTAAGCTTTGGACCTCCATAGCTCCAGACCATGAAGCTAGAGAATCGTGGTTTTCGACCCTTATTACTGATCACCATCCTTGTTGCCGGGAGGAACCTCAAGTTGAACGTCATGGATGCAACCAGAAAAAGATAGGTCTCTTACAGAACTTTATATTGCCCTTCGCAACACACTTTTCGTGCCTGGGGACAAACTCGTTCTATACATGCCTCTCATCGGGCATTCTCTCTTCGCTAGAATCAAAAAGTGAACGATACTGGACATGCACAGTAGACCATTAAATCCTTGACCTTCTCTTTCAAGCTTTCCATCCCGCCATGTGTTAGTGTGCCGGCCAATCATTCGTACCTGCCACTTCCCCATCTACCGTTGAGAATTGAGATCCAGAGCGCCTTGTCGTTGTTGAAGAACCCCATTCCTGGCCTGAAGCCTCCCGTGGGCGAAGATGTGTCGAAAGGTCATAGGGCAGGCCAAGAGCTTGCCAACCACGTGTTCTGCGAGCTATATGGGCGCGCAGCTCATACCGATGAAGTTGGTACAGTATGGCCGTGTGATCTTAATTTTAAAAGGTATTTGATTTAGAGGCAGTATCGCTAATGATGCTTTCACTCGGCTTATCTGTGCATCACCAAGACACTCTGAGCGCACACAAAAACGCGTTTCTCTAATGCAAATTTCACTCTGCTGTCAGCTAGGATACTGAATAGGTCACTTGGCAGTCTCCCTGGTTCTCTCGCTGTCATGTTCGACCATCTTGTCCCGGCCAACGAGCCGAATTCGGAGGTGTTGCGGCTCAATGTCGCCAAACTTGACGACTGTGAGAATCATCTCAAGCCAGATATGACAGCGTTCAATGATAGAGCGGAATCCGAAGGCAAAGAAGCTGCTGGCCGTGCCCAGGTGTTGCCAGAAAAGAGAGGGCACCCCAGATCGTGCTTAAGTCAATTCGTCGTTGTCCATGCCAGCCGCTGGTGTTAGATTACCTGGAGTCACATCGGGCAATACCCGGAGTTGGGTCATGCCCAGCGGACAATCAAATTTCGGTCGTTGTCCAGTTTCGCATTTACCATTAACCCTTGGGTAACAGGCTCATGACAGACAAAGTGGATGGGACACCAGATCCTCCAGATCTCATGGCCGCATGCGGTGATTTAACGGGGTCTACAGTTACACGTAATGCCACTACGTTCCCATGCCCGTTCAGTAAGTATACATCACGATAAAAACAGGCAGAAACCTTCACTAAACTACAAGGCTCTGTCTGTAAGGTAGGCAGTCCAAGCAAGGATGACAACTAGCCCGAACCAATGCGCAAGCAAATTTCACACAACTGACTCACCAACACGAACAGGTATCAACCCCCCCTACTTCGGTATTACTTCTGCGCCGCCAGGACTCTTCACATGTTTTGATCCGCCCTTGGCTTCTGCTCGGCACGCAACGGCCTTGTCCGATGGACCGGACACGCGATACAAAGTACCATGCGGCTGGCGCGACGGCCCCTTGCGTCCATATCCGGGCCTAATCTCCCCGTTCCGTGGCACCGGGGAAACACTATTGATCCAGCGCGCTCGTCAGAACGGGGGCCTTTCGTGGCCGAGCGACATCTCGGCACTTGGATCGGGAGCACGAGCAGAGCACGTGTAGTGGTTTGTTCTGGGAGTTCGAAGAGTAGCATCGGGCTGGCACAAACGCCGTGTTCGTATCAGGTAACATGGGCGCAAATGTCCAGCCCATAGATGATGGTATTTCGTGAATAAAGCAATGATTCTTGCTATTGAAACTAGGCTACACTGAGATGCAGGCAGGCAAGCGAGCAAATAGCGTTGGTATATAATCGACATGTGCATCATGGTCTCCTTCATCTCATCCTCATATCCGTTAGATCTCGTGCTGCCAAACCATCAGCTGCATCCAGTCCGGACCAGCGTGCCATATCCAAGCAAGTTTGAAGTTATTAGGTCAGGTGTCTCGGGCGGATCTTGCATGCCTCGCTTTCCGTACCCAGATCTAGCCACATGTTCTTGCTTTTAGCCAAAACGCCATTGCTTCACTATGTTCATTCAAGAGCAACGCTCGCTTGCCTGGCTTCGCAGTTTTGTTGCTTCTTGCGCTTGGTAGATATTCATAGAAATTAGTGTATTAGTGTCAAGGCCCCCTGGGCAGGGGCCTCAATGCTCCCAGAAGCATGCTTATGACGCCCCAGGAATGCTGGTCCCCATGAGCCTCCCTTTATCGCGATTGTCAACATCAAAGGATTGAACTCCCGGGCGAGGATCGCCCTCCATCACAATTCGTTGTTACCGATGATCACTTGGCTGTGCCGTGGATGGCTCGATGACAATCTGTGGCAATCCCCTAATCCTTAGGCTCGGCAACTGGGGCGCGCCTCCCACTCCCCTCGAGGATCGATTCGAGGACCTCGTCGAGTTGGCGCTAATTGGCTCGTCCGGGCTCGAAAGATCGCCACTCTCACCCATCATATCAGCAACGTGTGCACTGAGCCTCCTCTCCCGCTCGGTTGACGGATCTGTGTAGTCTGGAGGTGGCTCATCGAACCGGATCGGAGTCGTGGCCCCGGACCGCACATCGTCGAGACTGACATCGTCGTAGTCGGGTGGTGGCATGCCGTTATCGGCCAGGTCCTCCTCCCCGATAATCTCCGGGCTTGATCCGGCTCGCGTATGGTGACTGCCTAGCCGCGGCGTCGTAGCCCCGGACCTCAAACCTGGTGAGGGAAAGTCCATGTTGTCGTCCACCTCGAGGGATGCGCCGTAGCTCCCACTTCGGTCTCTGTAATGCGATTGGGCACTGGGGGATCGTTGTGACAACATGCTCCCGGCATCAGAGATCCGGCGGTTCGATTGCGCGGAAGGAGAACGCATCGACTGGGAGATGCTCGCCGCATCAGACAATAAGCCAACCCGATCAGTGCTCTCCGTGCTGTTGGCCCGGATCCTTGTTCCATCGTGCCGTGCGACGCCGATGTCATGGTAACTGACGCTGGATACAGCGCGTTGTCGTCGTTGCATGACGTCGATCTGGTTGTCGCGCAAATTATCGATGGATGTGTCTTCCGACTCGGCCCGGCGACGAGCTCTCAATTCCTCCAATGCAACCAGGTCACCTCTCTGTCTTGCTTCTGTCTGCAGACGTCGCCGCTCACTGCGCTCGGCCTGCTGCTGTCTCCTTGTCACCCTAATCTGATACATGGTTTCCATTTCTTCGTCGCGGAGACTCTCCAGATGTTCTGCAGAGGGGTATTCGACAACGACATCGACACCGTCGCGCTCGCCTTCACGACCTAATACCTGTTCATTTTCTCCCGGCTTCGTTTGGTAGACCGGCAAGGTCATGATCGACCGCACTGATGTATGTCGATCGACTCGCGAAGCCGAGCTGCTTCGATTCGCATTGCTGGTCGCTTCAGAGGAACCATATTGTCGGCGTCTTTCGTTCGTGGAGGGGGGATGGAGCGATTCGCGATCGATCGTTCGGTGGTATTTGCCTCGCTTCGAGGCCTTCCTCCTCCGCAGAAACCAGCAGACCAAGACAACAACGACGATGACGGCAGCGACGACGCCGACGACCTGTAAGAAGAGAAATACTTGGTTAGCGACGAGATCAAAAGTGACTCAACATATAGATGCAAACATACAATCCACACGGTCGAGTCTGGTCCATGACTCTGCTGGTTGTCTGTGGGCTGGTGCTCGGATGGCGGCTCTTGAGGTTGGCGAGGCGCTAAGTTGGGAAGGAGTCCATCGTCACCGCTAGGAGGCCGTAGCGGCACGCCGATACGCAGAGGGACGTGCATGGCTGTAAGGAAAACGAGCGACTGAGGATTTCAAGTTCCTCCAAACTTATCAGATCTACCAGAGCGCCAACGTATGTGCGAGCAGACAGCCTAAAACCCCGAGGCTTCAGCTCTGGGCAGGCGTCGAGCGCATCGGAAAGCGAACTAGCGGAGGCGCAGATTCGATTGACTCTCCACTGTCAAATGCGTGTTGTACAAACTCCAAATGTGCAAATGCCTTGGCGAAGTACGAGCTCGCAGTCCTCAAGAGCTGTCGAGGGGGGGGGAGACCAAGACGCGGTGGCAATGCGTTGCACTGAGTTGAGTTGAGAGTTGAACCGGTAACGTCGCAAGCCGTCGCCCGCGTGGTCTGTTAATCAGGGTACCGTCCAAGTCCTACGGCGTGTGTATGCGTATGTCTGCGTTGGCTCGGCGAATGATATGGCCAGGCCCTACGCGTGTGCCGTACGAGTCACTGGTGACTCTTGTCCAAGCTGGGCCGTGTTGAGTGGGTGTCACCCAGCGGCGTCTTCCAATGAGAAAATAACTGAGATATTGATTGATGTTGCCGTCGGGTCCGAAGATGGAAGGAATGACAATAGCACACTGATAAGGTCTCTTTTAATAATAATTACCTATTGCCGACGAAGCAAGTACAGTTGGAGTGCGTAGAATATAATAAGATGAGAGAAAGATGAAGAGTTGCTTGGACAGGAAAGAAGAGACTTCCAAATGTTGCAAAGAGGCACAGAAAAGAGGCGTCGAGTGAGTCGATGCGGGCAGCCTACAATAGGCCTCGGAAGCGCACGTAAGATTTTGGCTTCAACGTCTCTTGGTGTCGGTACTGTCAGCACCTCACGTCACTGTTGTGTTTTTTTGCGCTTGGTCGCGTATTGTACGGCAGGGAATCGTATACGTGCTTTTCTAACTGGGTATATCTCTTGGCGGCTGATCGCAGGAGGTCGTGGGAGTTGAAGCTCCGTTATTGCACAGTCGCTGTAAAACGCAAGATACCTTATCATGAGCCCAAAAATTCCTTTGGAGGTCGAGAATCTGGACGGGACGGTAGATGGACAGAGCGGCTGCGGGATTGCCCTTCTTCAAGACCTTCACTAAGGTTAAGTTTAGGCATCCTCCACCGTGAGCGCATCGATCTATGTAGGCGTCTGTACGTGTCTGGGACATGGGCAGGACAAGACGGCCAAGACCGGGGTGTCTTTCAAGTATGATCCTGGCAGTGACTTTACGACGAGCAGCTATCGGTCATCTGCCCTACCTGTGCATAGGTAGGCTGGAAGGCTGGGCTGGGCTGGGCTGTACCATGGTATGTAAAATAGCAGGTATGCACGCATCTACTGTGGAAGTCCGGCACAGCGCACAGCCTTCGTCTAGGAGGCACCACACAGGAGATTGCTTCCATATACATGTAAATAGATCTTGAAGAACCCAAATTGGGGCTTGACAGTGACAATGTAGAGACAGAAGCTTGGAGTTGCTGCCAACCCGCTTCTTGAGGCAATGAATACATCCTTCTAGAGACGCAGCATGCCACGAAGCGTCGCATTGGTTACAGCAGACTCCTATGCCGGCATGACGTGACAATTGGTTGGTTGGTTCGTTCCCAATATCCGCGACCTGGAACATCACGAACCTCTCATGAGGCAAGGGGGAAGAAAGTTATGCCATGCAGTACGTCGTTCTGGGTGTTGGACCACCTACGAGTCTGCCTTGCAGAGGTCTCCCAACCTGCCTACCTAATACATCTCGAAAGTGGAATGACCTCAATTAAGGTTCCTTGAAGGTCCATAACGTCAAGTCAAGACGGTCGAAACCTAGAAGGCGGTAGGTAAGTGAGACAGTAGCGAGTGAGATGCTAGAGATCGCAGTAGAAATGAAGGTGGCTTGGAGCTATACTTCGGAACTGCGCCTTGTCAACAGTGCTGAGTGCTGCAACCCGGCCATTCGTTCAGCGCGTTTGGATGGATCATGAAAGAGAGCCAGGGCTGCCTTATCCGTTTCCGGCATAGTCGCCGGCTCGTCATCGCAGGCGAACCAGGCACCCCAGCGGAGGTCCCATTGTGCTGGGATTCATGCTGGAGCGTGCAGGGCGGACTACGACAGATGGGGGGGGGGCCACCTGCGATATCAGCGCTTAAAGGGTCCGTCGATGTGGTTTGAGCTGCCACTCCACGACCTCAACGGCTGCATTCTACTGTGGGATTTCGCCTTGGCATTCGTAAGAGCGTTGCTAGCAAACCTCCGGTGAAGCAGTTGGGTGAGGCATGAGCAGTGCCATCAGCGTTGCGTGGCTGGTAAAGGGCCGAGTTGAGACATGATTGTAGGCATTTAGCGAATTCTATAGCCACAGTCGACTTCCTTTTGGTCGTTTATTGTCCTGTCGGTTTCTGAATCGCTTCAGTCAGCCACCGCAGATGCCAGAAACAAAGCTCCACGTTTCCATGTGCGTTCCAGAGCCACGTAACTCGGCACCTCCTTCAGCGAGGATGTCTCAGATGAGAGCTTGCTTGTCTCTGATTCTGGCCCGTACCTGACATCAGGTCATCACCAGGCCAAGCATTCGGGAGGCCCGTCTCTCGTTCGTTACAGGACATTCTCGGCTGATATCTGATTTGCACTTTGCCGTGGCTGCAGCGATCGACATCATTCCTGCACGCGTCCTAGTGCTGACCTCGTGTTCCTCATTGGCTTCACGGCGCAGCCTGCCGTGTACTCATCGAGCATCATAAGCCGGCGCATATCTCGCTACCAGTGGGAATGAGCTGATAGAAAGACACAGATAGGTATCATGAGCCTTACGATGAGGAAACAACACACCAAGCCCCCTGTACGAGAGAAAATTATGGGCATTACTTTTGATCTGATCTCCAGCCAAACAGTACAGAGAGTTAACATTCCACGGCAAAGTCAGCCCTACCAATGGAGTACTGTAAGCATGATAAATGGACCGCGGGGCAAGATGTCCCGCACAGGATCATACCGCTGTGAGTGCTCAATTGAAACTTACAAGATGTAATACATGTCTCAGAGAAGGGAGAAAGCTTGAAAGAATGATGAGTAGTTTCCAATATCGCTCGTCCACAGATATCAGTGTTTGAGAGCATTTGATTTCTCTTCGCCCCCAATGACCGTATCCCTGGCAAGTTCACCTGAACGTCTGAATGAAGGGAAATACATTCATAAGCATTTCAACTTGTATGGGCGAGACAGGTAGATCATGGCTACCAGAAGTTGGATTAAATATTGTGACAATGTCAGTGTAGCGTGTCGGATTTTAGGTACCGAGTTTCGGGCACGATGATTGAAAGATCTTAGGTCGCTGCGGGAGCGTGTGAAGTGTTTATCACGGCGCCGCTGTCCTGGCTCTCGTGAAAAGACTCAGCAGTCTGGTGAATGAATGTCACTGCGCGTCGCTAGTCCTTGTATCACAGGTGCCTACACTCTTGACACTTCACAAATACCCAAGAGTGCAGCTCATGCAGTCCATTCCACGTGTCACATGGGTTCGGCCAAATAGAACTGCATGGTATTTATATATTGTAAATATCCATCAAAAATGCTCGACATCCTCACCAGAAACTTTCCTTATCCAAACTTCTTCTCAAATTTCTTCAACATACCCGTAACCCCCTTCTCCAGCCTCTCAGCATTCTGCCCCAACTTGCTCTCCCGCCCCTGCTTCGGATTATACGTCCCGTACTTCGCCGCGTGCTCCTGTTCCGTGGGCCGATACAGCTGCTGATGGACCCCGAAGCCCTCGTGTGCACCTGGCGTCGCCGCCGCTGTAGTATAGTTGAAGTTGGAATACCCGCCGGGAGGCTGAGGCGGCAGTCTAGGACTCTGCAGCGGCGGTGCGAAGCCTGGCGAACCGGGGAAATTGGCGCCGTAGGGGCTCTGCAGGGCTGGTGAGGCCATACCGGGTCCGGGCATAGTGGCGGAGCGCTGAAGGTGCGCGAACTGCTGTGAAGGGAAGCCAGGGCTGGTAAGACCAGGGGTCGGGAGTCCGGGGCTCATGGGGCCCGGCTGCGGCTGGGCGGGTAGGCCGGGACTCAGAGGTCCGGAGGGGTGTCTGGGCGGACCGGGTAGTCCTGGACCACCCGGTGGAGCAGAGAAAGTGGTCGCGCCGTATCCTGGTGTGTAAGGCGGTGCGTGGTCTCGGGCTAAAGCCGCAGCAAGGGGATCTTGGCCATCCTCTTCTGGCGGTGGGGGAGTCTTTTCGCGGTGCTTGATCTGTTCGGGTGCCGCAGGTGCTGCCGGATTGTAAGCCATCGGCGCAAAGCTCTGAGGTGACTCCCCTTGGCCAGCTGATCCCGAGGTCGGCGGTGGCGCGAAGCTGGGCACGCCTTGCTGCTGATGTCGAGACGTCGATGTCGACCGCGAGTCTGAGATAGCAGCTCTCTCGAGCTTCTGTACGAGAGGATTCACGTCTTGTGACCCTCGGCCGTATGAATGTGATGGTGGGCCAGGCTCATCCGCCACCTCCACCTGAGACGCTGGAAGCACCCGCCGAACACCGTTGACGAACTGAAGAGCATCGTTCTGAGTCCAGAAGTAGATGTCAAGGGAATGAAGCTTGTAGTGGTATTTGTTCTCGTTTCGTGGATCGTAAGTGGGTAAATGCCATTGACTGTGATCTATAGGTGGTCCAGCCACCCCTTCCACTGCAATATTGACGACGCATTGTTGGCTATATGAATAACGGACGCGCGTTCTATCTAAGACTGTTCACAATCTCAAAGTCAGAAGCTGGTGAGCGAGAGGGGGTGCTATACCGTGATCAATATGATATATGCTTACACCCATCAAACGCATCTTGGTCTTCAGTGCCTGGCTGATTTGCGATTTCAATACGGGCTCGTCGATCATTCGCATTCTCGAACAGATAGACATAGGAGCCTTTGTCAAAGCGATGATGCGGGGGCTTCGCTTCAGGCGGCCCGTAGAAGTAGTGGACGTCACCGAAACTATCATGAGATGGGAGGTGAGCATTACTGACTCTGGCGTCGGCGCTGAGGATGTGTGGCGACAATCTCGAGCTCTTTGGGTACTCACAGGGTCGCAACGTTCTCCTCACCAGGGCGAACCGCCATCGTGTCCCAGTTGGAGTACAAGCCCGGCAAGGCTAAGAGCAACACGCAAAATAGATACAACTGAAGTTGCAAGTGTTCAAAAATATATTTGGACTAAAATTAGTTTCACTCAGTGTCCTCGGAGTGAGGATGATTGAACAGCAAGGTAAGAGAGCCGGCTCACGACGCAGTGCGACAAGACGAAAATAGGTTGGAGAAGGAAGAATAATAGAAAAAAGCGAGAAAACCACCCCTAAGCTTACCTTACCAGCTGCGAGCTCGGTGACGATCATGCCGTGCCTCACAGCCCGACTTTCATTTCTACCCTGTCATCGCTGCCCGCATACGACACGCATGGGCAGACCAAGAGAATCTGTCGGCGCTTAACTGTCCAATGCCTCGCGGTGTAGTGCTGCAATGGAGAGCGATGGTGGGGTTTGGTGGTTTGTTGTACCGCCTGGGGGGGTTGAGTAGGGGACTTACACACCTGACCAATGGCATCGGGTATACACGAACTCCGCCGGGATGCAGCTTCTGTGGCCTGTGCTTGCTTCGCAGCAGGGGTTCGAATTGGAGCGCGACGCTAGACGGCGTACGCATTTTTCCATGCCGTCCAATTTTCCAATTCCATGTTCTAGATGGCCGGATTGCGTACAAGGGGAGTTCATGATAGCTTCATTCTTTCCGCGTCCCTCCACGTTAGAAGAGCCCCTGCCCAGGCAATTCTCAGCCCTCCTCTCAGCACATAGCACGGCCTGTTGACCTCATCTTCTTCCTCGGCGCCGATTTCATCTACGGACGAACGACCACCACTCACCCGAGCCACCACCGCGACCATCCGCCCAACGGGGCGCCTCTCTCCAACCCTTTTCCCACCAAACCCTCCCGTACCACCCGCTCCCCCATCACCACCACGGGTGCCTCCCGCAGGCGCTCCCCCAGACCGCCAAGATGGGCATCACCAACATAGTGAACATGTGTTCGCACCTCCAAAACGCCTCCAAGGCCCGCCTAGGCCTCACCTCCGTCCCCCACAACAAGTACAACCTCAGCGTCGCCCTCGCCCTCCACCGCGCCGGCTTCCTCTCCTTCGTCACCCGCGGCGGCGGCGAGCCCCCGGACCCCTCCACCATCACCACCTTCCAGCCCGAGCCCATGACCACCGCCAACGTCGCCCGCCAGCGCCTCTGGGTCGGCCTCAAGTACTCCGACAACGCCCCCGTCCTCCGCCAGCTCCGCAGCATCAGCACCGGCAAGCGCCTCATCAACGCCGACCTCAGCGCCCTCGAGCGCCTCGCCCGCGGCTTCGACGCCAGCCAGCAGCGCGGCCTCAACCTCGGCGAGTGCATGTTCGTCTCCACGGATCGCGGCACCCTCGAGGTGCGCGAGGCCATCGACCGCAGGGTGGGCGGGCTGCTTCTTTGTAGGGCTGGGCCTTGAATGTGGTTCTCGATATGGGGTTGGTGTCTTAGGTGGAAGTGGGTACTTAGAAGGACTATCATGGCATGTTTTGTGAGCGAAGCTCGTCTTGAACATTCGCAGAAATAGGAACGCGTTGCCCGTGTCCGTAGCGAAGCTTCTGATGACCATGGAGTGGCAGGGACGAGAGACAATGGGATGTAATATATCCCGATACCTGCAGACACATGAGGTTGAGTCTTGTATGTTGTACGTGTGTAAGATTTGGGCCTTAGAGACGGGGAGCATAGAAAGAGAGCAAAAAAGCATCCTTTGACGGGCTGGGATTTCGATTGTACATTTTCCAAGGATTATTTGCCTCTGTATCGTACAATCAATCAATCACATATCATATATATTGAAATAGCATTTCACACCAGATCGCACATAATCTACTCTGTTGTGACTACTTGGTATGAGATTACAAATTTCACATAATTAAGCCAAGGTAATAGCGTCCCAAGGGCAGATCATGAATTAGGGGTATCCATTCTTGTTATTTCTACTATGCTGGCTTTCACTTGAAGTACAAGTCAGAACTCGTAGCTTGCGGTTCTGTATGGTTTATTCGCCATAAGTCTGCCTTTTTAGCCCCTGAATTGCTCCCTCTTTTCTTTAGCTCTCGCCGCTCCCCTGTCCGGTCGGTGGCTTCTTAATCAGGAAATGCTACACTTGCGAATGCACAAGTGGCCAGCGAACAGAATATAATATGAACACAAACTCCCCGCCATATGCTCAATGGACTCCCCCATTGCTCCGCTGTCAAAAGTGTGAAATCAGAAATGGAAAGTGGCGAGCAGGAACAGAGATATCTTCTACACCCTCGCCTAACCACTAACGTTTGAGTGTGGAAACGGAATGGTTGGTTGTTCGAATCTGGACTCTCCGAGCCATCTGCTTGCCACGCTTGACCAGAAGTTTTGCCGTTGCTCTTGACTTGGAGCTGCGCGCCTAGGCAACCTCCGTAGCTGGCACATCAGCTTCTTTGATAGGCTCTTCCGTAGTGCCATCTCTCCCACCCAGTGCCATCTGCTCCATCTGCGCCTCTAAGCTTTGCGTGCCGTCGGTATTTTCATCCTCCAGCTTGTGCTCTTCGAGGTGATTACCGGCATTTTCCGATGCAGCCGCAATATCCTCTTTCGCATGGGCCTGGGAATCACTGTCATCGAGCCCGGGCTCATTGACATCATCCGCCCCTGTAGCCTTGGACTCCTCAAGAGCGGGCTCAGGGGAAGGTTGCTTCTCGGCGACAGGCTCATCGATGGGCTCTTGAACTAAATCTTCGATATCCTCAACCTTGTGAGGGTCTTCAGTCATAAATGGAATTATAACTTGAGGCCCAGGCGACTTTCCAATAGCAGCTGTGGGCTCTTCAGTGACTGCTGGCTCTGCTTTCTCTCCTTCGATCTTTCCCGCTTCGGGGCTGGGAACAATGTCGTTGGAAGCTTTAGCTGTCTCGATAATGTCTTCAGCCGACGTCTCCTGTGCAACAACAGGAGCTATGTCTTCAACTCCTGGTTTAGACTCGTGCTGGGGTTTTTCGACGACAGGCGTAGTGGCAGTGTCTTGCGATTGTTTGGCCTCTTGAATGGCACCTTCGGCAGTTTCAGCCTTGGCAACCTTGGTTGCAATCTCTTTTGCTGACGGGGTATTTCCCTTGACTGGCTTCACACTCTCTTTTGCTTCTTTTGTCTTGTTCGTGGCTGCGTGGATCTTCGCAGCGGCCTTCTTCGCATTCGCCTCAGCTTCCTTAGGTACTGTCTTCTTGACAGTATGAGGTGCGCTCTGCTTTCGCGGTGGGGTGACGGCCGTCTTTTCTGTAGTCTTGCTAGAACTGCTCTGTGTCGGTCGCATCATTCGTGCGAGAAAACTGTCGTCAACTCCGCCTTCTTTCTTGGCTACCGGATGGTCTCTAGCCGTCTGCTTAGGTGGCGGCCCAAGACTAGGGCGTGGACGGTTGATCGTGGAGCTCTGGCGCTTCAGCGACTTTTTTGCCGTACCTGTTGTCGACACGCTCGTCCTACTCGCAGGCCTATGTGTTGTGGGATTCACGTTGAGATATTGAGAGCCAGTAGTTGCTTGTGATGTGCGTGCCGGAGCAGCACCAGGGGACTCTTTACCAAGCTTAGAGGCCGACGCGGCAGTATGCGTCGTAAGCGAAGACGGTAATTTGATAGGCCGAGTAGGCGATTTGGGCTTAGGCTTAACGAAGCCAGTACCAGAGGGCGGTAGATTAATTGGTGATGGTTTCTTCTCAGCAGATGCCCCTACTTTCGCAGCTGTCGTTTTCTTCGGCGTGCTCGAAGCTGTAGCTACGGGATTCTTCTCGGGAGCTTTAGTGGTTACGGGTGATTTGACAGCCATTGATGACTTTGGAGCTCTGGAAGTGGTCTTGGTCGTTGCTGAGAGGGGGGCTATAGTCTTAGGCGCAGTTTTTGGTGTTGCAGTAGTCTTTGGCCTAACTTCTGACGCCGATTTACTCTCCAAAGAGTCCCCAATGCCCGTGTGAATTGAGCCAGCTACTTTTGTGGTGGCTGCCTCAGTGGGGTCCCCAGGAACCATCTTAGCATTTTGTTCCTCCTCGTCCGTGATCTTGTCGGGGTTCGCATTGGGGGCGAGCTCGGGGGTCTTGACGTTCTTCTTGGGTGAGAGCTTAGGCGGCTGGTCTTGTATTGGTGACTCG
This sequence comes from Xylariaceae sp. FL0016, assembly GCA_022578815.1. Lineage (NCBI taxonomy): Eukaryota > Fungi > Ascomycota > Sordariomycetes > Xylariales > Xylariaceae > Xylariaceae sp. FL0016. Next base: position 149,401 of record MU388777.1, read on the forward strand.
GGAATTGGATCATTCGACAAGTTCGTCCGGAAAGCAGCGGCATTGCTGGCCATATTATCGGTGAAAGGATCAGTCTTCTCTGACGTGGGTTGAGGGGTTGTAGCTTCGGTCTCGTCGCTGAACCTCCTGCTCGAGACGGAGACGGATTCTCTGCTGTCTTCTCGCTTCAGACCTATCCGGCCGTCTTTTCCTTCAACTGCCACGAATGAGGTCCGTACTTTCGACAGCGGGCGAGGTGAGTCCGAAGGTGACGGGGATCCAGCTAAAGTGCGTAGTGTTGATTAGCTATACTAGTTCCTGAAACAAAGTCTAGTTGCAATCTTTGGTGCTTGGACGAGAGAGAAAAATACGCAGAAGTGACGTATCCAAGCGACGGAATTGTGGAGTTTTGGGGACTTAGAACCGGGCGAAACCCTGAGATATTTCTAGTGGGACAGTTGTTATGGTGTTGTTGATGTTTATAGGTGAGGTGCAAAATCGTATATCGAAGCCGACTGTGAAGTATACAGAGAACAGAAGGAGTGCCTTACGAAAACCGGGACCAGGAGACCTCCCTCGATCCGGCGGATTGTTATCATTGCCCTTGTTTTCGAACATAGCCCGGAGGTTCTTTACTCCAGACATGGTGGCAACTGCGAGAGGAAGATGCCGTGGGTGCTAGAAACGGTATGGTTGCTTGTTTGCGAGGCGAAGGCGCAATCTAGTTGGGAAGAAGTGACGTTAATGACTAGATATCAGAAAGTGTCACCGCGAGTTCGTGCAGCCTCCGTTGGGAGTATACAAGCGCATGCCCCTTGGTCGATGCGTCGTCCTTGCAGTTTTCGATTTGTCGGGCAGTGACAGTCGGTGGGAGCAAAAGTTAGACCTGGAAGAATCGATTGTCCATGAAGAGCTTGCCAGCCGCGGCGTGAGCTCGTACGTTAGTCGGTTCCAGGGGTAAGCTGGTTCAGGTTACATGCACGTCGAAGGGAGCTGTTTGGAAGTGGTGAACCTGAGCACAGTGGACAAACGTAGAGCAGCAGTGGCAGCAACGTGTACGATCAGATGGAAATAAGAAGAGCAGCCTCGGTGCCTGTGTCGGCGCAAACAGAACACAAATACAGGAACAGACCAGATAACCAGATTCATGCGATGTCGCCGGGGTGTTTTCGAGACATGTGGTGGGATGCGATGTGCAACCCGTCGTGCCCGTTACGGGAGAGGGTCCCTTAAATTAGGGAGATAATTTCCAGGGTGCTGCAGACTACGGTGGCGCTCTTGTCTGCCCTGTCCCTCGGGCTCTTCGCCTTCTGGCCGTCCAGACAGTCCTTGTGCTGAGTGCAGGTGGGTTTCAGGGGCTTGCAGCATGCATCCCTCCCAGCGTCTACACACATAGGTAGTACTTATTCCGAAGATAAATTCCATTTGGCCAAAAGGTAGCAGCACTCTGAAACATCTCTGTGCATGCTGGCTAATGTGCCTTACCAACTGCACTGGCCTTATACCCTGTGGTAGAGTCTTTTCGTTTCGTTGAATACATACTACAATGATGATGTCTTCCATTTCACACGTGTACCTATCATACATAGTAGAGTGACTGAGCACTTACCGAAATCCCAGGGTCTCCCCATCCGCAGGTATGGAATATGGAAATGTAAACAAATGACGGATACTGATTTGACTGAATAAAACCGGCTCCTTCTAGTTAGCTTGAAGTTTTGGTAGTTAGGAGACGCTTAACGGTGCGAGCCAGTAACTTCAACGGATATCACTCGAAGTTAAGAGGCTACAAGTCTCTAAATCTCTCTAAATCTCGGTAGGCAATTCCGCGTCCCGGACTTCAGGCCTCGCGCATCGCAATACCCAGCAACGAGGCTATTGAATACTCCCGTCACCAAGACAACCGGCTCGCGAAGATTTGTAACCCTTCTCAATTCAGCCAACTAAGTGGAAGTGGCTACGTTTTAGCAAAAGGGTGTCCCATCATGTCCAGCTGTGATTCCACCCTGTGGGAAATCATCGTGGGGATAGGGAGAGAGCTTGGAGCACGGAATCCCGGTATGCCATGCGTCGCGTGTTCTGGATTGAAGAGCTGTCATTTGCGATATCTCACTCTCTACGCTCGAGCTAATGGTTCAAATTATGCAACTATAGTCAAGTCCAGCACGATGCAGGTAAGATGATGAATATTAAACAGCTGTGTCAAGTACAATATCACGGAGACATTGTGCATGGCCTAGAACACCCCTGTAAACCTTTCACCCACGCTACCATCCCTGCTCTAGAGAATTCCAGAAACCCTTCAGAAGGACTCAAGGGCCGACGAGAGCTCCGACCCCCGGAAGCGATCCCCAGGATCTGGAGCTCTGTGTACCGAGAGGTACCCCGCTAACCTCAATGGAGAGCTCCCAGCTCAAGACTTGTCCGTGAACCGCAGCCGAAAAATAATTCATTTCCAAGTGCTCATTTACCTCCCGAACCACGCACTTCATACTACAAGCAGCCATTGAGCAGCAACCATGGCTTCCCGCGTCCTGAGAATTGGTATGGAGCTTCAATACTCCCCTATAGACTCTGTAAAGTAATTAGACACCCTCAAAAGTACTGACTGCCCCCCTCGTAAACAGGCCTCATCCCCGGCGACGGCATCGGCCGCGAAGTCATCCCCGCCGGTCGCCGCATCCTTGAGGCTCTTCCTTCCTCCTTGGGCCTCAAATTCGAGTTTACAGACCTGCAGGCCGGCTTTGAGACTTTCGAGAAGACCGGGGCCGCCTTGCCGGACAAGACGGTCGACGTGTTGAAGAATGAGTGCGACGGTGCGCTTTTCGGTGCCGTCAGCTCGCCCAGCACTGCCGTCAAGGGCTACTCGAGCCCAATTGTACGTTGCTCATAGTCCACCCACCCCCGTTCGCTGCAGTTACGGATATGGAAAACCTCATAGCCATTGCCAAGCACACGCCACTGACCTTGCGTCTTCAAACCCCAAACAGGTCGCCCTCCGCAAGAAGCTCGACCTCTACGCCAACGTCCGCCCCGTCAAGACCGTGCTCACGGCCCCCAAGCCCATCGACATGGTCATCGTGCGCGAGAACACCGAGGACCTCTACGTGAAGGAGGAGCGCACCCTCAGCGACCCCAAGTACGGCGGCAAGTACGCCGAGGCCGTGAAGCGCATCTCGGAGCGCGCCAGCTCGCGCATCGCCACCATGGCCGGCGACATCGCCCTCCGCCGGCAGAAGATCCGTGCCGCCGGCACCACCAGCATCCACGCCAGCCCCCTCGTCACCATCACCCACAAGTCCAACGTTCTCTCCCAGACCGACGGCCTCTTCCGCGCCACCGCCCGCGCCGCCCTCGCCGCCCCGCGCTTCGACGGCCAGGTCGCCGTCGAGGAGCAGATCGTCGACAGCATGGTCTACAAGCTCTTCCGCCAGCCCGAGGCCTACGACGTCATCGTCGCCCCCAACCTCTACGGCGACATCCTCTCCGACGGCGCCGCCGCCCTCGTCGGCAGCCTCGGCCTCGTCCCCAGCGCCAACGTCGGCGAGGGCTTCGCCATCGGCGAGCCCTGCCACGGCTCCGCCCCCGACATCGAGGGCAAGGGCATCGCCAACCCCATCGCCACCTTGCGCTCTACCGCCCTCATGCTCGAGTTTCTCGGCGCCGAGGACGCCGCCGCCGTCATCTACAAGGCGGTCGACGCGAATCTCGAGGAGGGACGGCTGCTGAGCCCCGATCTGGGCGGGAAGGCGACGACGGAGGAGGTCGTGGGGGATATTCTCAAGAAGATGTAAAGTGTGTACCCTGGTTTCACACCTGGGCGAATTTGCTACTTGGTGATTTGGGTCTAAAGAGAAGAAGGAAATGCGCTGGGCGGTGCCGACGTGTAGTTGCAGTTAAAGCAACGGGTATTGTGTATGCTTTAAAGTGGAATTAGACAAAATGAGGAATAGACGTTTCTGACACCCTCAGCACTGGCACTCGGGACTACGGTTGATTCACACGAAATGACTCTCGAACAGCGTAGGTCGATAGTAATTGATTTGTGGAGGTGAGTTGTTTAAAGACGGGCTGTTTATCATCGCCAGACTCTATGCAAATATCTTGTTCCTTCAGCGCCTGTCTTTAGATTCATCCCGCTTTATTCCCAATACATTTCTTCATCCCGCACTCGTACAAGGTATCTTCCAGACCAAGCCCATGACGGGTTGGTACGTAGCGTACAGTCTTATATACACAAGTTATTTTCGGCCGTTTCTTGTAGGCTGATTCCGAGCCATCTATGTTTTACTGAATGATGTTATACATTGCGTTGAGTATCAGGACTTGAACGAGCTGTCCTCGCGATAACTTCGCGAGACCGTTCAAGACCAGGTCACTCCGGCATCAGGCGGGGCCATTTAGCCTTTGAATAATGAGAAGAAATCGGAAGATTCTGTAAACGTCACGAAAGAACAGTCTACTTCGTCCGCTTGGCCTCGAGTTCTTTCTGGTATTTCGCAACCAATTCCTTCCTATGGCATTTGTCAGCACTCCATGTAAATCATATTCCGTATCTTCTCTGAAAATTCAAGAGCAACATTGAAGACGTTGGTCCGGCACTTACTGTAGATGCGGTGGCGCCGCAGCGTAATGGCTGAACTCCATGTTGAACTCGCCCTTGCCTTGCGTCGCAGCACGTAGTTGCGTGCTAAACCCAAACATGGAGTTCAAGCTCACATCGCAGATCAGCGTGAAGTCCTCGGCGCCGATCTCGGTGTCGATAATGGTCGCGTTACGCTTGTTCATCAACATGAGAATGTTACCCTGGAACTCGTTGGGCGCCATAATGGTCGTCTTCATCAGCGGCTCCAGGACCTGCCCACCTGCGTCCGGGAACACCTTGCGGAAGGCCATCTGCGCCGCCAAGCTGAACGCGAAATCCGAACTGTCCGTGACGTGTGTCGCACCGTCGTTGACCACCATCTTGGCTCCGATAACCTTGTGTCCTAGTAGAGGGCCCTTATCGCAAGCGATTTCGAAACCCTTACCGCAAGCCGCGATCCACTTGTCGGGAATGACACCACCGACAACCTGACTCTCGTACCTGTTCTGTTCGGGTTCTTCGTTGGGCTCGATCCAGCCGCCTACACGGGCGAAATCACCTGGACCACCTGTTTGCCGTCTCAACAAGTAGTCAAAGTCAGCTCGCTGGCTGATGGTTTCTCGGTAGGCCACGCGCGGCTGGCCAGTGACACAGTCAACGTTGTATTCTCGGCGCAAACGCTCGACGTAGATCTCTAGATGCAGTTCTCCCATACCCGAGATAATAGTTTCCTCGCTCTCATCGTCGACGCTGAGTCTGAAGGTAGGATCCTCACGTTGGAAGCGATTCATGGCCTTACTGAAGTTGTCGGCGTCGACACTGCGCTTCGGCTTGATCGACAGCGACATGACAGCGTCAGGTACGAACATGGAGGACATGGTGTATGGCAGATTTCCATCGGTGAAGGTGTCGCCTGAAGCACATTCGACGCCAAACACAGCACAAATCTCACCAGCGCCAACCTCGCTTACATCCTCCATTTCGTTCGAGTGCATACGTACGATACGAGGGATTCTGACCTTCTTGTCTGTTCGCGAGTTAAATAGATAGGTTCCCTTCCTCAGCGTACCTTGATACACTCGGATGTAGGTGAGTTGGCCGTAATTGTTTTCTTCCAACTTGAAAGCAAGGCCTACGAAGGGCAGACCACCATAGGGCACCAGTTTTTTCTGCTCCTCGCCCTTGGATTTGTCAAGAGCAACATTCTCGACATCAGCAGGCATAGGAAGGTAATCGCAAACACCGTCAAGCATAGGCTGAATGGACTTGTCGGCCAGGGCAGATCCCATCATAACAGGCGTGAATGCGCGAGACACAGTCGCACGACGGATGGCATCCTTGATCTGTTTGGGGCTAGGAGTCTTCTCGTCCAGGAACATCTCGGCAATCTCGTCATCAACGTCTGCGAGCTTTTCGATCAGGACCTGGCGCTTCTCCTCCGCAAATGCTTGTAGATCGGCCGGTATCGTATCCTCGACGCGGATAATTGTTCCCTTTGGTCCTTCGTTGTAAATAGCTTTCATGTCTATCAAGTCAACGACACCCTTGAACTGGTCTTCTGCACCGATTGGTATTTGGATGGCGGCAGCTGGAATCTTCAACTTGGAGTTGATCTGTTCGACTGCTTTCCATGGATTGGCACCCATGCGATCCATCTTGTTGACGAAACTGATACGAGGGATGTTGTATCGCTTCATCTGTCGGTCGACGGTGATAGTCTGGGACTGGACGCCGCTCACAGCGCACAGAATCATGACGGCACCATCAAGGACACGCAACGCTCGCTCTACTTCGATGGTGAAATCAATGTGACCCGGAGTATCGATCAAATTGATGTGGTACGTCTCTTCCTGGCCGTTCTCCATCTTCTTCCAATCTGCGAAGGTTGCAGCTGACTGAATGGTAATACCCTTTTCTCGTTCGAGGTCCATGGAGTCCATCTTGGCGCCGGCGCCATCCTTGCCTCGTACTTCGTGGATGGCCTTAATCCGGCCGGTGTAGAAGAGCACTCGTTCGGTGGCTGTGGTTTTACCACTGTCGATATGCGCCTATTCTTATGCTTAGTATTACTGTCTCTGCCCAAAGTCGTTCTCTCGCTCGTTGACAGCACCGCCACTGGAATGTACACGTACGGCAATACCAATGTTTCGAACTCTCGATAAACGCTTCTTTTCTACGGGGTCCATCTTGGCGAAAACAGCCTCGGGGGTCAGATTTTGCGCCTCCTCGGCAGCTTTTTTCAATCTGTCCAGAGGGCAGGTTAGCGGACTGATCCTCTGCGCGCTTCCGTCCACTCCATTGGAAGTTTTCAAGGGGCGGGAATCCTACGCAGCAGCCGCGGCACCGCTCGCAGCAGCCGCAAATCTCGGCCTCGTCAAGCTAAAGTATCTCTTGCCCTCGACGCGCAACGGCGCGATCATGAGCTGGGCCGGCGACGGGGCGCCAGAGGCTCTGGGAAGGTATCGTGCCGTGCATCTGGAACCGATGATGCGGCTGTCGTTAAGGACAGCCACCGCTCGCTGGGCCCTCATATTGACGATTAAAAGAAAAAATGAGAGAAAATTACAAGAACAAAACCGATGTCTGCAAAACTCGAAAAGAGCGACGGCTTCTTGTAGTGAATGATTTCTTTCGATACATGCACGACGGGTCAATATTTCATAGAGCTCTAGAAATTTTTTGGGTTAGGCCAAGAGATCGGCGAATTAAAGGCCGCTCCCCAAATATCCCCTGAGCGACCCTGCGTTGTTCCCACTGTGCATGCTTCCGCCGTGTCCCTGCAGTTCGCGCAGCTCAATCATAGGCTCAAGCTCACATTGAAGCCGCTCGATGTTGGTAACAACGATCAAGACCAAGAAGCTCAATCGTTCACTCGATACTTCCTACCAGATCTAAGCCTCGTACAAGGGTGAATTAAGCTGGACGTGCGACTCCGTCCAAACTACTTACCGATGCCCATTGATTGAAGCATGTTTCTTACCATAGTTGAGGTCCTACAATCTCCTCACATTTATCCCCATGGGGCACGAGCTTCAATATTTGATATCATGCGAGGGAGCAATGAGGCACAATAGATTCCAAGGTGCATAAGCAGCAAACGATTGCGAATAGTCGCATTTGTACAGGTAGTCTATATGTGCAGTGAGATCGCCCTGACCAATCTCAGCTTATGTTGGATCCGGCCATGAACATTCCTGTACCGGTGACTCTGCATGCAAAAACCTCGAAACCAAAAAGAAAGTATCATAAGCCTCTGCTTCTCCTCTACTGGAAAAAAGGTATCCAACCCAGAAGAAAACAAAACCGAGCGCCTTTGGGATTCATATACCTTATACAAGGAAGAAAACGCCGCCACCGATCATCGTGAAGAGCATGCTGGTGCCTAGTACAAACACAGAGGACCAGTCGAAGGGACTGGGCATTGATGCTCCACTCGAACCTCCGTTGCTGCCGCTGGAATCCTGGAAGCCACCGCTAGCGCCGTATGTTGGCGATGTAGTTGAGCTCACCTGCGAAATAGCGTCTTGACTGGGCGCAGCGGCGGAAGACGGGATCTGAGCTCCTTGGCTGGCGAAAGCCACAACGTTCGAGGTCGTTGAGTTGAAGTCTGTTGGTGCAATTCCGATCTCGTTGTTTTCCAAGTCGTATACGACGTACGCAGATCGCAGAAAAGTGTCGCCCAGCAAATATGGACTGCTACTGAAATTCTGGATGCCGAATTGGCATGCATCTTGGCCCTTGTATGGCCCGGACTGGAATTGAATGGGGTCGCCGGTCGTCAGCGGCAAGACAAGCTCGTCCATAGTGATATTGATCTGAGGTCCGTCGACGCCTGCGAAACCGAAGGTGAAGTAGCCAGCATTGTTCTCTAGGTTGCAAGGTAGGACGGCAACCTGTACTTCACTGTTGTAACTGGCTCCGACCTCGTCCCAGACCTGCTCGGCTAGGTCCTGCGGAAGATAGCTGAATGTAGTACCGGAGTCTAGGACCGCTTCAACCGGGTATTCGCTTGATAGCGTGTCTGTACCGGATGAAGACGACGCCTCGAGAGACGTCATTGCAACGATAAAAGAGCTGAAGGCTTGCGTCTGTGAGTCTTTGTAGATATTGATACGCGTGAGATCGCCGTGGTATTTGTCCGTGTCGATTCCACCAAACAGTATGTTCCCCGTGCTAGCATCTAAGTCGTTCAGCCATAAGCTGTAAGCGTTGGTCTTGATCAAACCCTCATTTCGCATCTTCTCAGGTAAATTGACATAACTGTCGGAGGCTGAGCCGGTTGAGGCGACAATCGCTTCGTTGATAGCATATCCAACTCCAACGAGTCCGTACGGAATTGTCGTGTCCATGCCCAAACCCATGGTCAAATTAGTAATCTTCGCACCGCCAATCTCGAAGGTCTCCGAGATGTAATCGCCTTTCGAATGACTGCCGTCGACGTATGAGATAGCAAATAGATCTTGACCGACGACCTCGAAGGAGCTGGAATCATCCGAGTTGACTGCACATCGACCGCCATGTCAGTTGAGTTGAATGCGAGGACCGACGGTGATACCTACATGTTCCCAAAGTGCAGCTGTCCGAGGAACTAGACCCGAACGAACTTGAAGACTCCGAGCAAATACTAGCGGTGTTGGACGGAACCCAGACATCACTAGAACCGGTGTCTAATTGTAGTGTTAGGTTCTGCCCCGGGGTTCCGACCTGACATGATGCGAAGTATCCTCCTTGGTTTTTCAAGTTGGTGATGACTTCCTCGACACTGCCGTCGGCGCGTTTGGTGAGCCTCGGCTGACGTTGGCCCCTTCTTTGGATGTCCCATTTGACCACCTGCGAAGATGCTACCGAGGCCAATAGCGAGCCAGTTGCTAACGTTGCAAGAGACCTCATCATGGGTGGATGTGTGGCGTATTAGAGATTACAGAATGCGAAGTTTACAATGTATAAGACGTGAGAGGGGTAGAGAGACAGACAAAAGCTAAATCAAAAGGAGATTTGATATGAAGTATGTAAAGTGAATCTTCGCAGTCGAACAAGGGAGAGGAACCGAGATCCAGGAATATGTCACAGACACAATCAATCGATGGGAAGGCCAAGCTTTAATCAGCCGGTGCCAAGATATCTGGGGCGCAGATCAACAGGGAGGCTAAGCCAGACAATGACGGTATCGAATGCCCAGAACGCTCGACAAAGAAGTGGCAGGGCGGAGTCTGGTGTGCAGCTTGTTTACAGCTGGAAAAGGCCAAGAAAGATAGGTAACATGGGTAGGTACCTTGAAGGGCAGACAAGAGATTTATCCCAAGGAGAAAAAGAGATCAATGGGATAAGAAAGGCACCATGTGTGGGTTAGTACTTCGCAGTGTATTGTGTCATGTGTGAAACAGAATTGGCATCAGAGCATGTCAGGCTGCTTGCGTGGCCCGGATGGTGTCGAGGAGATGGATGCCGAAAGTCGAGGGACTACAGACTAGTAGGAGTCACGCAATGCCTGCGCAATGGACGCTCCAGGCAGTGTTCTTCTACACCCAAGGGGTGCCTAGAAGTGCCCATGAATGAGTGCTAGGAGACGTGCGGCCAGGGACGCAGCTTTGCCGGGCAAGCCAGGTGGCCGTGCAGGTCATCAAGCGTTCTAATGTGGCAACCTAGTACCGACTCATCAGACCGGCCACGCTTCCCAGCAGTGACACTGATGCGTGAGAAACTGCTACAAGTTTTGCAAGTGAGGTAGGTGGAATCCGGAACAGGCGAGCGAGCGAGGCGCAGCGGTAAACTGATGCAGGTTCCAGTGTCACAAAACCAAGGTTGGATGACACTGGGCAGGAAGGCAAGCGATCCCGCTCCTCCGCATGTTCCTGCTCTTTTTCCCTATTTTTAATAGGCTAGGCATACAAATCCGTGCTGGTAGTAGTTCGCTAGCTTGGGGAAAGAACCAGGCCAGCGAGCAGCCACCATGAATCAGCTGGATACTAGCCGAAGACGCCACCAACTGTGATTGGGCCGAGTCCTCGGCTTGGTCGAATTAAGCAATGGACGGGCCAGCAAGCCCCCATATTCTTTCTACCTTGGCATCGCATCAAGGATCAGTGATCAAGCAGTCTGCCGCATCCATTACTTTCACTAATAATCATCCCATCTGGAGTCATCATGGAGTTGCCTCTGTCAATACATTGCCAGAGCCATGGATCTGGTGTCGGCTTTCCGTGATTCTGCATCTGACCGCGGTTGGGGAATGAGATCTGTCATCACAAGAAGCGAGTGTCTTCTTCTTCCCAATGCCTACTGTCTGTCAAGTACATAAACTTCGAGGCTAGAATAGCATCTGACATTTATTAAACGGCCAAAAGGCGTCTGCTGGAGAGTGTCTAGACTTGCGGACAGGCCGTGCCGCTATGCTGACCGCCAAAACTATGCCATGTAAGCGCTGGTGTGCGGAAAATCAAAATGTATTGACTGCTTCCAAGACTTCCGGTCCGTCCGTTTGAACCGTTACGCAAAGATGGAGCATCGATTGATGTTATTGGATGGCCGCTCTCTTGGACGTCCTTTCGTTACTACCAAACGTGGATATTGGGGGTATGGACGTTGCGCAACACGCAGCCATCAGATGACGAGGCATGCAATGCTAAACATCTCCCATTTCGTTTCGCTTCGATGCGGGACAACTGGCTCGAATCGTAATGGCATGTATCCGATTCCCCGCAAGCTTACAGTGGACGAAGCTGAGGCAGCCCACGGCCTGACTACACCATCATCAACTGCCGATGTCCCGAGTCTTATACATTTCATCGAACATCCATGTCTAACGCCAGTTGGCGTTATATAACTCTCAATGATGTACCAACACGCGTTGCTTCGATGCGAACTGCATACATGAAGCCATACACGTACACGCCTGTCTCGACCGTGGATTCATGGATGTCCCCGAGACCTCAGCCGCACCTCTATGGTCACCGGAGTAGAGATTTCCGAATCTAGCTGTATCCACGGCTTACACGGAGGCTTCTGTCATGTTCCGCGATTCTCAGCCGCAGCGGATCCGAAACCAGCTCAGCCCAAAAGTCTTGGCAAGTGAAACGACTTGTCGTCGCATCTGTCGAGGCACAGCCCGGGCCGTCGCCACAGGCTCTTTTCAATAAGCTGAGAGATAATACACGTCGAAACGTAGGCAGATCCCGGGAGGTCTTATCGCCCTCGTAGGATCATCACACTCGCCAAGATGCTAAGCATTTTCCGGGAAGATCACTGTGGTGACATATGCAGCTTGTGACAAACCACTTCTTACCAATGTCACTCATCATAGCATCTATAAATCTTTCTCAAAATAAAGATCCCTCACAAGACACCATAGAGACATTTTTTCCCCCAAGTCATGGGACTCCTAATTGTTAAGTTTACTTCCAAAATTATTTCAGCAGGTGTTAAGCAGCTAGAGGTCCGTCAATTTTCACAGACGGCAATGGCGACGCCTAACGATACCGGTAAAGTGTCTTGAGCATCAATGTGTCCAGTCAAGCGACTTTTATAATCGACAAACTCACCATGTTCAGATACGGTTTGGCAGATATGAATGCACGCAACTAAGTATCAATAGCAAAGCCTTACTGAGCCGTGAGCCGGAACATATAGAATCCCCAATAAACATACAGTAGGTCGTTGAGCATTGCTCTAAGATCCATCTGAAAAATTCACAACCAGCCATCTCTCGTTCGGGATCAAATTACTGCGTCAGCCCACAATTACATGGTGGCTACTTCATACAGAGTCAAGACTACCAAGCCCATATTTTGGAGTGAGCTAAAGTGATTGCCAACACACCAACCTGCGGATCAACCAATACACGACATGGGCCAAACCACATCACCATTCAAGCGCCACCCAGGTGAGGAATCGATTTCTAGCCTCAATACCTGAGGTCTCTTATGACCCTCATCCCCATCTACCCAAGCCTTCACAACCACCGAATCCTTCAGATCAATCTCGGCTGTCATCAGCTTCTCCTCTCACCCCGAAACTGGGCCCGCGAGGGTACAGCAAAACAGATGAAAAACAGCCACCCGCCCACCTCCGGCCTTGACCTAGTCTTGCGGCCCGACGTGCTCAGCTATCCACCACAGACAGCCCTTGTCAGCGCAGCGGCAGGCAATCAGCACCAAGACCTGCGCCATCGGCGCATACGTCTTCATCAGCACCTCGATCTGCGGGCTCGCAGCCGTCTCGAATCCCGCGATCCGGTCGATGGCGCGCCAGCACCCGACGTAGATGTGCTGGCCTTGACCAACGAGGGGCCTGACGTGTGCCGTTCAGGTCGTGCTCCCACTGGTGGACGAGAAGTGGGCGCGGTATAAGTCGTGCTTGACCACAGCTTGGGAGATATATCTAGAGATCACTGGCTCCAGAACACGGAGGGTAGCTCCCGAACAACTTCCAGAACCAGATATCAGGTCACTACGGAATAAACTCACGCAAGCCAGCCCGCCAATCCGATATCACCGACCGATCCAGTACGTCTGCAGTGTAGGACCCCGACCCCTGGCCCCAGACGAAGCACGCGGCGATCGTCGGTTGCAACTTGCGATGCGTGCTGAGAATCTTCCCGCGCCGGCTCGTCCACGTCGAGGGTGACGACCGAGTTGGAACAGCCGTGTAGCTGTCCCGCATGTCGTTCTGAAGACGTCGAGCACGACCGTCTTCTAATGATAGGCGGAGACACGTGGATGGATTACGGGTGTCCGGCGACGAAGACCTCGGAGAAGGCGAGCAACTCAATGGATGATGACGCTTCGGCCGCTTGGGAGACGAGTCGATTGACCCTGGCGAGAGTAGCGTTGTTGTTCATCTGCAAATATACACAAATTTTCCCACCATGGCAGTGTAATCCTTATACTTTTTACCGAGGGTCAATGATGACTTGACTCTCCCAGCGGGATTCTACACCCCTCTCTCAATGCAGCCTCAAATATTCCTTTTCTACCTCATGGGTAGGTAGGCAAGGAAACAAAGTGGTATTATGTGACCTCAATCTCCTAGGGTAGCCAGTTTTCAGAGTCTGTGTACACCTCTCCAGACCACGTCGCCTGTGTCCATGTCCGTGTGATCAGATTGTTGGATGTAGTTCATCGAAAATCGAGTATTATCTCCAGATTTGTATCATCGACACGACTTTGCTTTCACGAAGAGACGCTGGCGTCGAGCTGATATCTTCGGGCCGGAGAATAAAGTATGGCTTCGGTATCCAGCTCAGACTCGTCAATATACTGGCCAGGATGCACCGTCAAGCAAGCTCGACAATCACAGTCAAAAATTAAGAACCTAGTTGGGTCAGCAATGGAGGAATAAGTTATATTGAAAATGACATTGGTTCGAGGAACCGACTTCTGATCAGTCAATCTCAACAACAAGTCACACCAAAGTGATCACCATGGTCAACCGTGGCGTGTTTGGATTTATCATTCATTCATTTATTCATTTTGGTATCTGATAAGCCTCAGGGCTCATGGGGTTTATATCACGGCGCATTTCGTCGGCAAGCCACAGGGTCCCTCACCCTTTGACTTCTGCTCAGGTACGCCCGTGGAATCTCCATTGGCCGTCGACTTGGATGCCGGCTGCTCAGCTGGCTTGCTCTCCGCCTTGCTCACTCCTTCCGCCGCATTCGCCTCACTGCCTTGCAGTCAACCGAAGTGCTTGGCAGCGGTCTTCCAGAACTCCTCGCCCTGGATCGTCGCGATCTCGAGCTCCTTGGCGCTGGGCTGGCGCGAACCGTCGCCCGAGGCGAAGGTGCCGGCGCCCCAGGGGCCACCGCCGTGGACCTCGGTGAGGTCGGACATCTGGCCGAAAGCCTTGGCGAAGCCGAAGGGCACGTAGATGATGCCGTGGTGGACGAGGGTCGACATGGCGGACAAAGCGGTGGACTCCTGGCCACCACCCAGCGAGGCGGTGCTGATGAAGAAGCCGGCCATCTTGCCGTAGTAGGAGCCCGAGGCCCACTGCTTGCCCGTCTTGTCCCAGAAAGTCTTCCACTGCGCCGGGAAGTTACCGTAACGGGTGGGGATGCCGAGCAGGAAGGCGTCGTAGCCCTCGAGGGTGGCCGGGTCCTCGATCAGGGGGATGTCGGTCGACTGGCCGGGGGCGTACATCTTCTCGAGGACCTCCTTGGACAGCGTCTCGGGGACCTGGTACAAGTCACACTTGCCACCGGCCTTCTCGATACCAGCCTTCTCAGCCTCCGCGAGCTTGCGGATGTGGCCGTACATGGAGTACTGCAGGTGAAGCTTATGTTAGCTCTTGTTACTTCCAGTCATAATGCCGAAGATCAGGTAACCAAGGCGGCAGCACGCATTACACAAGTTGTGTCTCGGTAGCAGCAAGCATTGGCATGGTAATACAAAGACACCATCCGGCAATGCTCAGGTGGTGCGGATGTGGTTGTGCTGCTACCTGAGCCAAAGCTTTACTTCGATGCAAGGAGGGGTAGCTTTGCATCGGCTTCAGCAACCCCTCCACCCCGCCATGGAGTATCGCAGCACGGTAGGACGAGCATACTTTGGCACTCGCCAAGAGACTCGAGCAGAGGTAGAGGACATGGTCAACTTACAAAGACGATAGCGACCTTGGGAGCCATCTTGTCGATTGTTTTGAAGTATGGTAGTGTTCAAGGGTGTGTTGTTGGAGGAAGTGGGCAGGTATACTGTTGGATTCAGGAACTGAGCACAATCTTTAGGGACAAGAACAAACCGGGGGAGCAGCTAGAATATATACTCATAGCTGGGCTTCTCCGAGACAAGACTACCTACATAACTGACGTTTAGGGTACTGATACATGTCATATATCCTAGTGCTAGTGGGGGGGGTTTGAAGTGGTCCCCTCTTACGCTGATGTCGACTTGCAAGACGATCCCTTCGGCCAGTCACTCGAGCAGGCTATCGCATCGAGCCTGCCAGCCTGCCCCAGCCATGTGCATTCACTCGGCAACCAACACAAGGCCCAGCGGCCATACGGCCAAGCACCCACCCCCTCATCCCTTCGCATGTGCCTGGAGCTAGACTGGAAACGTGTTGCACATTATTGCTCTTGTTGATCTTGCTGGATATGTCATCCCCAGTAATCAGATGCCAGTACCGTAGCATCATAACTGTGCTGGCTAAGCTTTACCTTGGGTACTTGTCGGTAATCTCGCATGGATGTCGGTGAAATCATGTGTGGGGATGGTGCGGGCTTGTGTGTGATGCTCCAGCTTCACCAGCCAAGTCAAGCTGCACTGCACACATACTGAGGATGTGTCTCAGATCCCACGTACCTGGAATTGTCCGAGAGGTGCGGTGACAGCGGCGGCAATGGTGGTAGCAAGCATTCCACAGCATGACCTGAGTCGCGCCCAGCCGCCCAAGATGGAATCCTGCCCATTGGTCTTTGGCACCTTCTTCGAGATCAGTCACAGCCATCCGTCACAGATCGGTAACATGTCTTTTCTGGTAACCTACCATCCAGATCGCCAAGACCGCTCCAAGCCTGCTTCTCCAGCACTGTCCAGCACTGTCCAGCAGAGCTCCAGTGTGCACGTCACGTCAGGTTACGAGATAGCTGTGACATGATCTGTGCGATCAGCCCAGCAAAGTCGCTTATAAATGCTTACCATAGTATGACATGGGGTCGTAACGGCGCATTCGGCCGATGCGGTGACCATTGCCCAGTGTTTGCCTGACTTGCAAGGCTTGCCAGGAGCCATCGATCGCGAGGCTTGCAAGATGCGTGTTTTGTCGTCTTTGACAAAGCATTTCCAATGTGTTGTTTTATCTGGCGCCACTTTAGTCGGCACCAAGTGGAAACCTTGAAGAATTGTCATGCTCAGATAATCAACTCCGCTATGAACCAGCGCCCTCCAGCCATGTGCGCTGCGGTCAATGCAGCAGCTAAAACTTTTCGAGCGGTGTCGTGGGCATATCCTGAACCTTCTCGAATCGAGACCCGTCGAGATCCATCAATCTACCGTGTCATGACCACACATCTTCCTGAACTCCATTCGCCCCTCAGTCATTTGTCGATACTCGCGATAACGCGCCCAAGTTTTTGTCTCCCCTGCCAAGTGATGTACTCGGCAGCGCCGCTTTCTCACAGTTTCTCAACACTCGTAACGCCACTACACTACATCGCGGATCTGTCTGATTCGGCAATCTTGGAACTTCACCTGCGGTAGGGTTGCAGTGCGTCTCATTGGCTTCTGTCGGTCTCTCCCTCCGATCACGTTACATTTGTAGTTACAGGTCGCATGCAGCGGCGGACTCCTGATCCGCCTTGCCCCGGATGAGAGCAGCACCTGACCGGGTCCTATCCAAGGCCGTTACCGCCGGAGGCATGTCTGCATCTCTGCTTGGGTCACAAACTAGAAGCCGCCGCGGGGGCTTCATCGTGCCCGCGGGTATCCATGCATCAGATAAGGCACTTCAATGAGGACATAACAGCATTTCCCAAAATTGCAGGAGTAATTCCCCAGTGACCTATCTAGAGGCTCACAAGTACCTGGGCCTGGCTCTATAGAGCGTAACTTCAAGCATCCTAGATGATTTCGAGATTGTGCGTGCAGTAACTCAGGCTGGCACAGCAGCATTCAAGTTTGGCCACAGCTTTGGCAAGCTTCTATTAGGCATGCTGTGTCCCAGCTTGCATTTTTAGGACAGACTTGCTCGTGGCTAGACTCTCAGGTCTCCAATTCTATAGCTGGAGTCAGGATGTGCACCACATAGAATCTCACCTGGGTATACCGACCTATATGACTGGAACCACAGCCTTCAACCGGCCTGGCGTGACCTCCGGCCGGCCAATGTACTTGATCCACGCATATGGGTCGTCCATCTCGTCCATAGCCACCATGTTCCCTTGATTTATCTTTTGTATATCTCCCGCCAAACCCACCACACCGACATCCTTCTTATACTCCTCCCACAGCGCCAGAAGCTCTTCGAAGATCGTCGGTTCTGCTTCACTAAGATCATTCGTCTCTCCTGGGTCGCTCTTGATATTGAACAGCTCCCATCTCTGAGGCCCTTTGGGCGCAGGCACGTAGGTGATCTTCCAGTCGCCCCGTCGGAGGGCGCCGGAGCCGTTGCACTCGAAGCCGGTGACGTGCTCCGGCGGGTGGATGGCAAGAAGCTCATTACGCTCCTGACCTCGAGCGATGGCACCTGACTGGGCAATGGCGCGGAGGAATTGCTGCCAGCTCTTACCGCGGACTGCCGCGATCTCACGGCCCTTATATTGCGTGCCTGGATGTTTGATGCCTGCGAGGTCGAGGATCGTGGGTACGATGTCCATAACCGTGCAGTAGGCGTTTGTGATCTGCCCTGATTCTGCTGACTGGTAGCCCGTGGGCGGTTTGACGACGAGAGGGACTCTGCAGCCTCCCTCGGTTGAGAACATCTTGTATAACTAGGGGAAAAGTCAACATTCGTAAAAACAAGAGCGTCTTAGTCAGGAGGAAATGACATACTCTAGATGGCGCTGTGGCGGCCTGCGCCCATCGACACCCGTACCACACGAAGGAATTTCCCCGTCCAATGTTGTCAAAGCTATTGTCATAGTATTTCGCGATGTGTCCCATGATATCGTCCCCTACGAGAGGAATCGCTTCGTACGAAGCCCCCTCGGCGCCGTTATCCGACATGAACAATACGAATGTATCTTCGTACTCTCCGCTTTCCCTCAAGTAGTCGAGCACGCGGCCGATATTCCAATCCATTCGATCTACCATAGCAGCGTACGTCTCCATGGCCCGCGCCGACTTTGCCCGGACGTCATCCGGAAGTTTCTCCCAGATCTCCTGCTCCCGATCGGTCGCCACCACGGGGTGCGGCTTCGCGTCCCTGTCCACAAGGCCCAGTTCCTTCAATTTCTCGAGCCGCTTCTCTCGCAGAACCTCCGGCCCATCCGCATACCTGCCCTCGTACTTCTTGACGCTCTCCGGCGGCGCCTGCAGCGGCCAGTGAGGCGCCGAGAAGGGCAGATAGGCGAGGAATGGCTGCTCTTTCTCGGCGTCGGTGCGCTGTGATAGGTATGATAGAAGCTTGTCCGCGTAGCCGTCGGACGAGTACCAGTCCTCGGGCAGCTTCTCGACGTACTTGGCGTCTTCGACGTGCAGTGCTCTCGTCGCCGACCGGAAGAACCTATACGGTTCTTCCGCGGGGTTTTCGTACTGTGGTTCCCAGCCTGGAGCGGGTCATCAGTAATCGTGCACTTCACACCATGAGTTTTTTTCTGTTGTTCCAAAAGACGCGGTATGAGATGGCTGTAAGTGGAACGTACCGTAGTGATTCGCGCATCCCGGCAACAACGCAAAGCTCTTTGTGAAACCCCTCTGTTTCGGGAAGTGCTCTGGCTTCAACCCCAAATGCCACTTGCCACTCATCACTGTGAATTCCGAGTCAGTACTTACAATATCCGGAATGAGAGGTGTAAGCCAAAGCTACATAAACCAAGCACCAGCTTAGATACTGCACATTCGCCTCTCCCACCCATCCACAGAAAACGTGCGGTCTCGTTCGGGAACTCACTCACTTGTCAGATAGCCCCCCTCCTGCAGCAGCTCCGGCAGCGCCACCACGCGCTCATGCAAATACCCTTCATGGCCCGGCTGCCCCTGGTGGGCGGGCGAGAACCGCGTCTGCTCCTGCAGCTGGCCCAGCCCCGCGATGTGGTGGTCCGTCCCGGACATGAGCATGGAGCGCGTGGGCGAGCACGCCGCCGCGACGTGGAACGAGGTGAAGCGCAGCGCGCCGGCGGCCGCGGCGAGCGAGTCGATGGCGGGCGTCGCGATCTCGGAGCCGAAGCAGCCGCAGTCGCTGAAGCCGAGGTCGTCCGCGACGATGACGAGGAAGTTGGGGCGTTTGGGCGGCGCCATGGTGAGTTTGAGGGGGTGGACGTGATGATGGGATTATCGTAATGACCTTCGAATGGCTCTGTATTACCTGCTCGGTGGATATATATAGAGTACTTACGTGAAGTACTTATGCGAGATGCGTGATGCTGATAATGCTGACGGAGGTCGTGATGACCCGCTAGTAGCTTCTCCTCATCGAGCCCCCGCATGAGGTGATTTCCATACCTTACCTTGGCCGTATAGCTACATGCATGAACTCCCGAATCTCGCAGTGCTTATATATGCTTGCGTGAGAGTATGCAAGCCACGTAGCATGATACGGAGTTCCGAGGGCGGGATTCTCCTCGGCAGATGTAATACCTAACGTCTCGTTGGAGAGTTCTTATACCCACTATGTTCTCTAGCACCCGAGACATCCGGCATGCATATGTATCTCGGCATCTTTGGGATATCTTGCTATGACCTTTAACTTCATTGGGAGAGAAATTCACAGCTATAAGAGACTCGAAAGTCACGAGCGGCATGATTATCATCTGAATGGTAAGGCGAGGAGTCGATGAACAGGCCAGCACGATGAGTTTCAATTCCCTATTTGCCTCATATACGATGTGCTTCTGGCTCTAAGCTAGGTTATCGCTCAGGTATCTACTCAGTCTTTCCAAGGCCTGTCGAATCACTGCTGTCTCATTCACGTATCCTATTCGGATGAACCCTCTAAAGTCCTTGCCATCACCAAAGCACCGCGATCCCGGGAGGAACATCACCTTTGTCTTGTCTAACACGTCTCTGCAAAAGGTCTCGTCATCAATGGGCTCGCCGTTCTTCTTGAACTCAATGAAAGCTGTCGTTCCCGACGTAGGCTTCACCCAGGAGCAGTTCGATGCGTGCGTTTGCATGAACTCTTCCAAGAGCCTCAAATTGCTCCTCGCAAGGTTGATGTTGCGCGCCAGGAGCTGTGATCTTACGGATGGGCTCAGAGCGTACCGTGCTACTTGGTCGTCAAGCTGCGAGACGCTGATAGTGGTGTAGTCCCGTGCTGTGGTGATCCTCTTCATAATGGATGGGTCTTTCGAGGCGACCCATCCGACTCGTATGCCAGCCAAGGCCCAGGCCTTAGACATAGACCCTGTCGTGACAACGTTGGTATAGCCCATTGAGAGCGCTGAAGGGGGAATTTCGTGATCTTGGAGACTGTGGAATAGCGGTCGATACACCTCGTCTGAGAAGACAGTGATGCTGAACTCCCTCGCAACATTGACTATCTGCCTTAGGACATCCCCAGGTATGGCTACACCGGTCGGGTTATTCGGGTTGTTGACGACAATCATCTGTAAAATTTCATTAGATGGAAATTTCCCAAGACTCGATCTTGACCGCACCTTAGTATTATCCTTGATCAGTTCTTTCAGCTCGGCAACGTCTGGGATGTAGCCAAGCTCAGGCTTCAGCTTCCATAGGGTCACTTCCGCCCCGAGGGTCTCAGGCGTGGAGTACAGCTGCTGGTACGTCGGATAGACGCAGATGACATGGTCTCCGGGCCCAATTAGACTGTAGAATGCCAGATAATTCGCGGAGATAGCTCCTTGCGCAACTATGATGTCCTGTGATGATACTTGAACACCGGCATCGTTGATCTGGTACGTGGAAGCGATGTTCTCACGAAGCTCGGATGACCCAAGGATTGAGCCATATGTCATCCTTGCGGACAGATCGACAATAGGGGGCGCATTTTTCGAGCCGTTCATTTGCACCAATTGGTCTAGTGTTATAGAAGAGGCGCAAGTCTCGGCGATGTTCAGGACGCCGGGCGTGTTTTCGTACTTGTCCATCCATTGCTCGACCTCGAATGCTGGAACTTTGACCATCTTGACGATGAAAGGAGAGTACTGTGTGCAGAAGTTGCAAGGGTTTAGTTGTCGAAGACTGATGTTGGTCAGCATCCAAGATATTGAGTGCTACGATGTCCGGTGTATCATAGTAAGGATCCGACCTTCTCGCTCTTGTACTATTCCCCACTGGCTGGGCTGCTTCGATAAAGATGATCCCCGCACTTCAACGTGTGGCTACTATTTTCCTGGAATGTTCATGATCATTGACATTCTGTGACGAACTCGAAAAGTGCAACCTTGAGAAGGTAAGGAAGAAATCCATTTACAGGAAGTCCACACGAAACCGCCAGGCCATGGGCGTATTCAGGCCCATGGTTTATATCTGGATTGCTTATCTCCAGGCACAATGGTACGCCGCATGTCACTGTGGCGGGTTTGCAGCGTAACACCAAATTGATTGAACAGATTGTTAATAGCTACAAACGATAGAGCATGTTATGTTGCTTTTCGTATTTGGCCGCTATTGGATTTCAGCTGCCAGAAAAAGTGATGTACGCTTCGTTGGACTGCACACTTTACTTAATTAAGAGCGTGTGAGAACCAGATGCACTAAGCACAACCTGACATCCTGCCTGAAAGGCCCTAAAACCCTTTTTAAAAGGGGTTACCCATTTTTGCTTTACGGTATCTAGCTACAGCAGCGAGTGGTATCGGAATGGGTATTGATATGATATGTCTGAAGAGGTCTCACACATGCTTAAATTGGCCATTATTGGTTCTGTAGATTCGAGGACACAGGGTAAGAATGGGGAAAGAGAGAAAATGCGGGTTGGAATCGATTTTGACACAACTAAAGTATATGTATATAAGTAAGAAGGCGGTTGTCATCAGCAAGTGGGACTCCTCCCGCATTGCAACAACTCGTCGGGCAATTGGTCTAGGGGTATGACGTCTGCTTCGCATCTGTCTGTGACTGCTGAAGGTCCTGGGTTCAATTCCCAGATTGTCCACAACATTGATTTTTTGCTCCTTTCAAACCTTTAGGTTTCTTATCGGAAGATAGACCTGGTTTTTTTCTCCCTCGTGAAATCCATCTTTGTTGCGAAAGAATTGCATGGTACCCGCCCGGAGCGCAATTTGAAAGCCGCAAGTATCTGCTCGCCCAGGTGCCCCAACTGATTCGAGGGACACAAGGTACAAGCACTTTCTGCACCGCGTGGCTGTTGCTAAAACTACGCATGTCAGGCCTTGTCGGTAACGCGCGTTTCCTTTTTTTCTGTGTCGAAACATACAAAGTGCACGGCAGCTGAAAGTGACAATATTCTAATTGATGGGGTATCATAATATCAAAGCGCTCAGCGCGGTTACATGTCTCTTTCCAGCTTCTGTCTTGGCCTTATGGCTTGAAATATCCTGAAACCCAAGGCGACCGCAATCATCACAGCTTCAAGAGCGAGTAAGCCTATCCATATCCCATCGAGTGTTGCAACCTCGTAACCGCCAAGTAACCCTTCCACCTTCCACAACATTGGTCGAAACGAAATGTGGGCCATTCTTGAGGCTGCGAATTTGTGTGTGTGAATGGATGATCGGCAGGTAGGAGGTATGCACCAATAACACCAATGTCTCTACCAATACGTTAGCTGTCAGGCCTCGCCGTCAGTGTGCTCTTTCATTCTCCATCAAGGGCTTGAGTTGAAGCGAGCAATAAAGGCAAAATTCCAAATCGAAGTCATCCTCACATGGTACTTTTTCGATCACTATAGGTATTTCGTGGCGGTCAAAGGCTCCGCTGGCGTTTATGGTATCCGCAGAGCGATAACAAGGCGGCAATCCGAAAGAGGGTCCGTGTAAGTCGCCAGCCACGCCTTAGAATTTCGATCACCCGTTTGCTTGGTAGGATGGTATGCGGTGCGGCGTATGAACATCATGAAACCATCAGATATGGTTGAAGAGTTCTTAATATTACTTTTCAACCACTTAAAAGGTCCACAGGCCACGTTTTTGTAGGTCAGAAGGAGCGTTTCCAGCCGCGTTCAACGAGTGCCAGCGCAGTGATTCAACGCGCATATCTGGACGGGCGGTCACACAATGCCTAGGATGGAAATGGAAGCGGGCCGCTGCTGATTGGGAGGATTTGGGGGTGGGCAGACGGAAGGAAGTGGGTGATCGAGGTCGGTGAGGAAGTATGCGAATTGGTGATTTGAGGGTTGATTAGTCCTTTCCATATTGTACAACGGAGTAAGCTGGAAATGGATCTGTCAGCTAGGGTGTTGGAATCTACAAGTTGCTGTTCAATGTGTCGGAAAGGACAGCATGGACAATTCTTGGGCCTCATTTACCCGGTTGAGCGATCCTTGCGTTTCCCCAGATTGAGGCGTAGATCTTCCTAGACTGCCGCTCGCAGGGAGTAGAAACTGACCGGGATTAGGTGCAGGACCCCGAATTTCCGATAAATGTAAGTTGGTTTCGAGGCTATATGTTAGGTGGCATTTTACGCATCCCCAAGTAGATACCTGGCAAGGTAATCCTCTTGACTATTATGCCATTGTGGCTAGACCCCAAGTTACACCTCCAGCTTCCGGGGTGATCGTAGTTGAGGTGTATGTTAATGCAAGCAAAAAGCTGACTCAAGAGGATGTACACATTGAAAATTATGTTTATGACAGGCTTGTAGAGTAGAGGAGTCGTGGCGCGTTTCGAAGGAGATTAGCACCCAAGCAGTAAATCATTGCCCCGTAGCCATATGCCACATGCTCCAACCGCCCATAATATACATATTGAGAAAGAATTTCAGAACTCCATGCTGTGTTTCCAACGCCGAACCCTCATGCAAGCGACTGATTGCTTTTCGAAAGTCTGCTAGGCCATTCGTCCACTAGTTCGTATTGAGCTGAACATTACGCCTCTCCGCTTCTCTCACATCCCCTCCAGAAGCTCTCCACCAGACATCACAACCCCAGCGCAAGGCACGCTCCACAGCACCCGTTGGAGTGCAGGCAGGTCGAACATCCAGGTAAAATACGGGCTCGCCGGTGGGCTCGGGAGGTCCAGAATAATAGTCGATCACGTAGCGCACTTCCTTTCGTTGGCCATTATCCTCTCGCGAGACGTACCAGTCATGTCGGTCAAAAGGTGGTTCGGTACTGTTCCCATTGTCAGCCGACACATTGTGCATACTGCTCACGATAAGACTTACCCAAAGGCTGAGGGATATAGCCAGCCCATGACTTGGATCATTGCCGCCTTAGGGGTCATGTCCTTGGGGCGACCTTGAAATCGGACCAAACTCGGGCTTAGATCCTCTGTCTCCTTCTCGTAACCATGCTTCTTGACCATCGTATCAAAGTTCTGTTCGCCACGGGCGCATTTATGCCATCCTTTGTACAGACCGCCCGCGAAGCGCTTTTCCCATTCCATGATCTCGCCCCATGCGCCCTCGTTGAGAAAGTTGTGCACGCCGACCATGCTCTCGACGGCCGTGACGTCCGTGTCGTCATAGCCCTTACGTAACAGCGCGTTGTACATCTGCTGCGGTGATGGATACTCCCAGTTTCCATCCCCATCGCCTCTCGGGATCGTTGACGGTTCTCGTGACGTAGGAAGGGCATAAGTCTGGTCGGGCGCGGGCGCTTGAGAGATTTCGCGGAACATATAGTTTAGAGGGTTTAACTTTGATAACGTGGATTGCGTATCGGGTTCTGCGGCATTCGGGGCATGCTTCACCGGGCATGCGGATGGAGGAGTTTCGGACGGGGTATGCTTAACAGGGCAGCTTGAAGGCGGGCCAGTCATAGCATTGGCAGCCTGTTGATGCTTGTGCATAGGACACTCAGGCTGTGCAGAGTGAGTCTATGGTCTTGTGAGAGTTCCACGTGAACTTACAGGCGGTGATCTTCCATTTTGAGGCACCAAAACAGCGGGATGCGACAATGGCTTGGATTGCGCCTGAGGCACAGGGGAATCGGCCCAAAACCAACCCATTTTGAGTATCACAAAAAATTAAAAGAATATACAGGGCTAGGTATGGAAGAAGGGATCAAGAGGTTGTGCAGAGGATGTGGAGAGTTAGGATGGTGGTGAGGTTAAATGTAGGAAGACTCGGATAGCGAGAGTTGCCTCCGCCGTCGCAGCCAAGCGAACTTTTCAACGGGGAAGAGGCGATTCAAAGATAACGTGTCTCTTTATTGCATAAAACGGCTTTCATAGTAGCGTCACTAAGAGAATCTCGGTAATCACAAGCATATTATGTTTGATTGGCTTTGATCTCTCCACCTAGTGCGGATAAGATCATGCCAGGTTAAGGTACATGGGTACAAAATTGCAACCCTTTCGACGCAGCAACACAAGCAAGTTCTGTCACTGATAACTTTGATGCTTTTGGTCGGTATGATCGGATTTTCATATTCAACGCTGAGACTTCCGATCAAACCATTTATATTGAGACCAGAGCTGCAGAAAGGGATTAGGACGGCTGATGCTACTTATATGTGGTATTGCCACCAGTCTTGGCCATCTGCCTAGACCGTTTCCCTAGCCTTTGACTTCGCGATCTTCTCACAACAGCCACAACCATTTTACAGTTGCGTTGTGTCTTGCTGCAAACAACTTTTCGTGGTATATTTTACTCGGCCTCAGCGGCAGAGCAAATCCGATCCTTTCGCCTCACCAGGACCCATGTGATCAAGATGGATGTGATCCCAGTCCCAAGGAAGGCAAGGCATATCCCGTACGATGCGCGGTAGGTGGGCCCAAACACAGTGCTGTATATATGAGGACCAGCTATCCCACTGAATTGCGCCATTGCGTTTGTCCAGCCGATCCCAACGCCAGCCGTGACTGTGCCATCCAGAGCTCGAATGCGTTCGGGCCAGATGACGGGGTATGCAGACCCAGCGCAGGCGACTGCCACGATCAAGCATAAGTATCGCACTACAGCATCGTTTACAGTGAAGAGAATGATATATGATATCATAATGGTTGACTCGACTATGATTCGGTCAGGGTTCGGGCTCATCCACTCCGTGTGAACGTCGAATAACTTACCTGCAACCGCAGTCGTCCAAGGCCGGATGATTTTCCTGTGTAAGAGGAAGCCCAAGGTATTCAAGAATAGAAAGCCAGAAACATACGGAGGCTGATCTGGTAATCAGCTCTGCTCACTGACAGGAAATTCGACGACCTACGATGTTCATCAACTGTGAGTTGGATGTCGTTGTGAACCCCAGATCATAGATCACTGTCGGCAGGGCATAGTTGACCCCGAAGCCACCGACCCCGTGACACACCCAGTAGCCGGTGAAAGTGTAAAACGTGGGATCCTTGAGCAAGATCTTAATCGCTCTGGCATCCCAGCTGTGGCCCGTTCCCCTCGGGGCAGACTTGTCAAATCTCTGCACAAAGAACTCGCGTTCTTCGTCGTTGAGCATCTTGGCTGTTTCTGGGTAATCTGGCAACCAAATCAGAGCAATCACGGAGAGAATTATCGCAGGTAGTCCTTCCAGCAGGAACAGCCATCGCCATCCCGGAAGTCCGCCCAGGCCATCCTACAGAGATGTATCAGCTAGGTACACTTGCACTATGCGATTGGGGTCTAAGTCCTTACCATGAACCCAATAGCGTATGCCAATAGCCCACTCAATGCATTTGAGAGCTGACCGACAGAGTAAAACACAGCTACTCGCTGAGGTAGCTCACTTGGCTTATACCAGAACGACATGTGGTATAGGGCCGAGGGAAAGAAACCCGCCTCAGCCATGCCAATGGCAAAACGGACACACATCATTCCTTCGAAGTTTTGTGCTGCAGATGATGAACTTGCACATATACCCTAGAATATTCTCGTCAGCTCTCTTGTTGACTCCTTTCCACTGACGTTGTGGCAGCGCATGGGGTCTCACCCAGAACAGGATGAGGATGAACATCCATCTCGACGGGCGGAAGGCCTTAAGCAAGACGGTATTCGTAGGCTCGAAGAACAAATAGCTGTACGAGAAAATCGACAGTGTCCACGCCCATTGGCTTGCGTTGAAGCCTAGTTGTTTCTTAATGCCTGTGCCATGCTCGAGGTTGATGATGGCTGCGTTGGAATAGTTTGCCGAGTCGATCACTCTGAAAATATACACGAGGGAGTAAAAGCCCACGAGCCAGAAGTCTGCCTTGCGGATGGCTTCTTTCTCAACGTTCTCGGAGGGGTCGTTCGAATGTTGGGATCCATGAACTACTTCCTCATCTCCCGAGGCTGACTTTGACAGGTCCGCTGCTGAAGCCACGGCTTCATTCTTCATGGCGGACATTTTGGAGCAATGGGTGGTATAGGAATGGTTGCGAGCGTTCTGACGGCCACAACCGAGAAAGAACCCATTGTTCGTATCTCGCGAGACCACGGCCATCAAATAAGAGTTACATTTCCCTAGTCATCCACATCAACAATTAGTAGGTAACGCGCCTGCCAACGACTGTAACCTTCCGATGCTCATCACGACATATGGTTCAAGATGGCGACAGATGAGTAGTATTATGGACTCAGCCCTACAATGAACGAATGGACACTGTGATATCGAAACCCTCCGAGGGGTGTCGCTGCGATCTCAAAAACCTCCGGGGGGCGTTGCTGCTTTGCCCCTGCCTGGCTGCAACGTCGTTGCGCCATGCTTCGACCAAAGCACGAAGACACCTGCTCGTTATCATTTTAAACTCAATTGAGTGACAACGACAACCTTGAAAAATACGGCCCCTCTTGGCTTGGCCAAGTCCGGAACTGACGCGGAGTTGGGGATCAATTCGGTGGCGACAGCGCACGTATTTCGCTGTAGGAAGCACGCCATATTTCGGCTCAGCGCCGGGACAAGGGGTCGTGGAGTCTCGAGTATGCCACCAACCACATCCGTTATTCGAGTTGCATATATGACCGAGAAAGGCACATCGTCGGCCTGTCGCCGAAGACCCCGCATCCGAGTATGCGGAGCTCATGCTGGTCTATAAGTATTGATGCTGTTCATGAGCCGTGGTAACGTCAATATTCACAACCAGCGATATCATCATCTTATGTGAACAAGACATCATTCGTCATCTCAGTTAGCGAGCATGGCTCCCATCGCGCTTGAACGGCCCGCACACCAGACCGATGTCTCCAAGAAGATCCTGATCAAGCCCTGGGCTCGACCCCAGAAGACAACCGAGCAGCTCGAGTGGGCTGACTTGCCCAAGATCGACCTGTCGCGCTTTGACGAGCCTGGTGGCAAAAAGGCCCTGGCCAACGATCTTTACGATGCCTTGACCCGTGTTGGGTTTTGGTCAGTTATCAACACAGGCCTCGATGATGATCGCGTACTCCGCCAATTTAGCATTGGTAACACCGTATGTGATTTTAACCTCCTTTCTTGTCCCCGTCTTGCAGGGTCTAATATCGCTCGAGTCTGCGCTCAAGTCCCCGAGGTCTTGATCTCTGAGATGCAACCGCTCATGGCATCCAGCAAAATGTATGTAGTTGCTGACCCATGCTTGCTCACAGTTTTTTAAAGAGCCGCTGGAGGAAAAGCGCAAATTCCCATGCAACTTCGCCGAAGGCGAATACTTTGGATACCGCGAGAACTCGCGATGGGTCGGTGACACGGGCGTGAAAGAGAACATCGAGATGGTATGAACGCCACCAACCAATTCCTTCCCGATGAGCCCAGGCTAACACCCCAGAAGCTGAACGTCCCCAAAGCCATCCCCATGTACGACGACGTGGGCCGACACGACATCGTCAAGGAGAACTGGGACGAGATCGCCGCCTTCCACCGCGACGTCTACGACAACGTCATCCACAAGCTCTTTGTCCTCATGGCCATCATCCTCGAGCTGCCCGAGGAGTACCTCGCCGACGCGCACGCGTACGACGGCGAGTCCGACGACCACCTGCGCTACATGATCTACAACGTCCGGACGCAGGACGAGTGGGACCGGGCGCAGGCCTACTCCAAGGGCGGCCACACCGACTTCGGGAGCCTGACGCTGCTCTTCTCCCAGCACATCGCCGGCCTGCAGATCCGCACGCCCGAGGGTGAGTGGAAGTACGTGCGCCCGGTGGAGGGCGGCATCACCTGCAATGCCGCCGATACCCTGTCCTTCCTCACCAATGGTAGGCTCTCCAGGTCCCGATGAGACGTAGAGGGGAGAGATAAGACAAGTACGCGTGCTGATCAATCCCGCAGGTTTTATAAAGTCCACTATCCACCGCGTGGTCACGCCCCCAAAGGACCAGATGAGCATCCCTCGCCTGGGTCTCCTTTACTTCAGTCGGCCAGGAGCCCAGACCCCGATGAAGACGGTTCCCTCGCCGGTCCTGGACCGCCTGGGACTGATCCCCGAGGAAGACAAGGACCCCAACAAACCCACGGTCACCGGCACCGAGTACGTACGTGCACGAGTCAAGGATGTCCATCACAAAACTGTCCTGGATAAGCGTGAGGGCACGTCCTTTGAATTCAAGGGGCTGAAGGTCCAGAACTACTACGATTAAGTTGTCTGTCTGATAATATTGACGACACAGGCCTCCCCGGAAGGTATTGGTGATAGCAGGCGAGGCTATAAGAAGGAGAGAGTCCTCAGATTTCCCAGTCATGTATCTATCTCACTTATTTTCCTGCCATTCCGACTGTCGACGACTTGTAAGACCGTCACGAGTCTGTGGAGCGATGGCCAGATCGACTTATGTATACCAGCAATTCTTAGTACGAACTGGCGCGAAGATTAAGTAAAGCACCACAATTAATGTCCCAATACGAATGCCATGCCCGTCGCAGTAGAGTACCTCTACACCTCTCGGTTCGTCGTACCTGAAGCATGAGCGCCCACCCGTCAAGCACTCACGCCCCCCAGGTCCTATCCAGGTGAGGTCACGCAAATATGCATCAGTCATGCGTGATTAGGAAAATAGGCTTTGTCAAAAGTCTCAGTTGCTCCTGCGCACATCTGATGCGCTGGCCTTCTATCATTGAAAAAGCCTACAATGAACCACAGCGGCTGAGTTCGCTACGTTCTCGAGCTGATTACCTCATGTCGATATTGATCCCAGGTCAGCGCTTCTTAGTTTCAGACAGGAGACCCACGTGTCAGTCAAGTTTTGGACTATAACATAACCAGTCTTTCTCGATATCCATTTGAGACGCAAGTTTGCGGGCCGGAACATCGTGGGTCCTAGGCGTAGACTTCCGAGGGTACCCTTCTACGATACAATCAGTAATACTGCGAAGGATAGGCATTACTAGACGACGACCAGCCGGTAAACTCTTCAGACAGCAAGATTGACGATCTAGAGACTCGAGAACAAATTACAGCCGAGCTTAGAGTCTCATAGCATCCAACGGTACATGCCTCCTCTTTGTAGGGACCAGACCGTAGTGTAGGGACATACGATTTGTATTGTGCCAAGTAGTTAGGGTATCAACTTGATGAAGAAAAGCCAGCGAAGCATGCATTTCAAATTTGTAGTATTCTACTCGCGCGTTAATCGCTATAACTAGCACTGATTCGTCAATTGCGACCAAAGTACTATGGCACATGTTCTTGGAACATTTCAATGCATCAGCTTTCGTACCGCTGGTGCTATATCTAGCCAACACATACATACCCCCAGGTCTTGGGCATCTGTCTGAAGATCCACTGGGTATCTGATCATTCAGATGTAGTACATTGTGTCCCGCAGACTGTCATGGACCTTGAGAGTCGGCACAGACTCTTTTCCTTTTTGGGTGCTACTCGCGGTGGATGCAGTATCGGAACGATCGAATAGATCAGCAAGGTAAACCCGCTGGCGAGTACATACAATATCAGCATAATATGCTGGAGGGCAAATGCTGACGGCCTTGGTGGCGCGGCCGAATAAATGGCACATCTCATATGTAAACTTTTCCAAAGCATTGGCTGCATTACCCGCGCAACGACTGCGGAAGACCTCGTCCAAAAGCACAGTGTAGTGAGCTGGTCGAGAAGTGCCTTTTCTGCAATTAGCATCCGAGAAGTCTGCTTCGCATTAGTGGGACATACCTTGGAGACCCTTATGTGCAGTTAGGAAGAAATCCCAAACTTTGGCCTGAGTAACTCCACGGTCCACGATAGTACCGTTCTTGATGTTGTTAGAACCTCGCGTGGTATGGTTAGGATCTGTTGGGTAGAAGCGGGTTTGATGCCGCTTCACAGATACCAAGATCGTGATTCTGGGCTGTTGCTTGTACAAGGAGGCACAAGCGGCTCTGATGGATGGGAGCTCTTTCTCCAGAACTTGGAAGAATTGGCCTTCAGAAACGCCATCTCGGAAAATAATGATGTTATCTGGAAGGACCTTCGAATGCTTCCGATATAATTCAAGGCGCCCCTTGAATCTTTCCTCGAGTATGTCGGGATCTAGCATCTCAACTTTACCACTTTGAGCCCAAGCTGTTGCAGGCCATTGGCCCAAATCCTTGTCGACACTCGCTACCATTCCCACCAAGCTGGGAAGCCCTCCAGCATTACCTCCCATATTCGTCGGATGGGTGACATCGTATCCAACAACCATTGTATTCTCCGCTCCCTTTGGCCAAGAGATACCGTGAGACAGCCTGTGGTTAGCTCCTCCCATCTTCAGATTTACCTTCAAGCCAAGGTTCGCATATAGCTGCAGGGATTGCTTGACAATATTGGCCGCGAGGAAATTGACAGTGTGGAAGCCCAGTTCAACGTCACCCAAGAGCTTTATTGCCTCATACACGGACGTATCAGTCTTTCTGCCTGGCAAGACAACAAAGACAAACTCAGGCATCGGCTTTTCCTCACTCCCAAATGAGTCGAAGTGAGCTTTTAGTTGGATATACGGATTCCCGCGATCGACAGCAACTTTGGAGCCCGCAGATGGCAGGGGGGTGGGGTTGACAGGTATACCCATGGTTCGCAAAAAGGCAACCATACCCAGGACTGCACGCGCAACATCATCATGATTTCGATGAGCATAAGGTCCGCTATAGTCTATATGCATCCACATCCAGCGCCGGATGGGTCTGCAAGGCTTGAAGAATTTCACATCAGCCATATTCCAGCCGCCTTCCCAGACATTTACAATTTGGTTACCCAATCTCTGATTCAGGTATAGGATACTGGGTGGCGTCAGCTCGCGACCCTTGACAGTAAGGAGTGTCTTGTCGACAGTGATCCCAAATTTGGTGAGAACATTGTTGTTGTCATCGAGGCCAAGGCACGTTCGACCGAAGCCCGAGATAGACGTCGCATTGGCCGCTGGTGGTCGACAAGAGAAGTTGATCATATCGCGAGTTTCGTCAGGTGTGGTCTTGCGTCGGACAGCCTGACCTGGCAGGATCTCGACCAACTCTGCAGGGGCGTAGACTGGCCTCAACTTTGTGCCGACATTGACGGCTGGATATTTCGGATTGCATGTGTACTTGAATTTCTTCTCGAAAAAGGCAGCAACAGAGCAGTAAGCATCGGCCTTAAGCCCATCAGGAGCTGGTGCTGCAAGGTAGAATTGGGTCTCGGTTATTTTGGCCCCCAGCTTTGGGACCTTTGGACGTCGTTCGCCAGCCCCGTCAAATTTGTCCGCGAGGCCCCATATAGTCTTTTCGTAGTACTTCACGTTGTTGGGGTCTCTGTAGTCTCCCAGGAAGACAGTACGTTTGGCACGGAGCCTTGACAGAAGCTTATGAACAGCGAATGGATCCCAGCGGCCCATTCTAGCCGTCATTTGGTCGATCAGGGAAGCCACTGACCCTGGACGTCGGAAAACGCCATGGGAAACATTGACATTGAGAAGCAGTCGTCCAGTAGCAGGGCGGGTACTTTGGAAGTATCCGCGAATCAACTGATTCAATTCATGGAACTCTAACTGCTGCATCTCGGATTCATGGCCTGTGAATTCGAGGGGGAAATGTCGACTTCGGCCCACTGATGAGATCGTGTTGCTCTGTCTAGCATGGAAACCAGTCAGAATGCTAAGGGCGTCAATAGCATCAGCGAACTTCGGAAATGACCCATCACTAGTGGGATCATGCATAGTCATGAGGTAGGTCCGTAGGTGATCGACGTGGATGTCTTGTGGACCCGTGAATCTGACTTCGTATTCGTCATGCCGACCCTCCATGTCATATGCCACCTTCACTGTTTGACCCTTTGGTAAGGAGAGTTTGGATAGTGAAATGAGCTTGCTCTTGTATTCGGTAACAAACGGAACACTCTTATCAAGCTTATCCAGAGCAGATTTGATGATATGGCCCAGCTTCTTGCCTTTTACTTCCGGCGGCTCCTCCGATTTACCGACACCTTGAGGTTTAGCCTGTCTCTTCGGAGCTTTGAGTTTGGACTGATTTTCAGGAGTCTTGTTTTGGGTCACCTCTCCAACGCCTTCCTTCGGCATTCTCTTGACCATCATGTCGTACTTGTATAGGACCCGGTGTGGGACACCAAGCTTGAAGTAGTTCGCCCATAAGACTACTTCCACGCCCTGGGTCCCAAATGCTGGCCGGCAAGGGAGATGATTCGGGTTAGAGGGTGAGGACGATTCACCCACGGACGATCCTATTTTCATCTTTGAAATCTGGGCTGTCAGATCCGCGCCTCCCTGTTTCTTAAGGAGCTTGTCTTCAAGCTGTGTTATTTCCCAATCAGGTGCCGGGATGGAGTTGTTCCCTGGTCTGCTCAACTCAAGTCAGCAGTCGTCCGACTCACGCTGAAAAAATATGAGACAGGAACAAGCATACTTAAAGACTGCCGGCCAATCACCGCGGCCGCCTCCACCTCTGCCTCGTCCCCCTCGAAAGTCGCCCCGGCCTCTACCAAAGTCGCCACGGCCTCTGCCTTGGCCCCGGTCACCTCCTCGTCCCCCTCGAAAGTCACCGCGGCCGGACGCAGCAGGACCACCACGATCACCACCACGCCCCCGGCCTCGTCCTCGGTCACCACCGCGACCGCGTCCTCTCTCAGACATTGTTTGTATCGTAGCAATCAGAATAATGAGAAAGAAATATGAATCTGTATTGAGACTCCTTGGTAACGAACTCACGTATCAGGGAAATCTGAAGATAGGCTTGGCTACGAAAAGCTCGATGTCGATTTGCTACTAACAGATATCTCTTCCTTGCCTCTAGGCCTTCAAATCGTATGACAGGGGAAGATGATAAGAAGGCGAGATTATAAAACCGAGGATCCAGAGATAGGTACGGCTGAAAAGTGGTCAGCAGGCTGCAGATGGAGTCTGATTCTGCAGGGATGAGAAGGGTGCTGGCCAGTGAAGAGCTGAGATATATGAGTGATGAAGAGCAACACCCTCCTTATATATGAGAAAGATATTTGTGCAATCGGAGGGCAGGATCAAGCTTGTGATAGGTTGCGTTTGCAATAGCAGTAGCCACGCAATCGGGAATGAAATGGTAGATGCGGACGGGATTAGGACTGTTATGCGGCAGAGTCAGACATTATGATACACACAGATTGCTAAGTATGCTTGTGTTCAGCGACGAATGCAAGTCGCCTCATGGGTGGGACAACAGGTAGAGACAATGCTCCGAGTGGGCTTGGGCCGTTTGCAAAGGGATCTTGATGATGATGAGTGATATGAAATCACTCACAGATGCTCAGAGCAGGTCAATTGGTACACTTGTGGTGGGAAATCGCTTGCATCAAAGTGCAAAAAGACTACTCAGCTGTAGGAGATCTAGCACTAGGAGGTAGGTAAAGGAGTCAAAGGTGGCAAAGGTACTTCATTTGAGATATGTAGTCAGGTATATATGTTATTGAAGTGCTTGTTGGTTTTAGGTAGACCGCAAAGGATATCTCTTGGAACCGAAATTGCCCAGAAAGATGATGGAAGAGAAGTGAGAGAAACTCGAGACTGAGGTCTATTGTGAGGTAGTTACTAGGTACTTAGGTAAGGCTGCGTACTTGCCGATGAGGTCACGGACAGTAACTGATGGCTGCGGGTGTGGCAGGCGGGAGTAGACTTGCGTCGTTCTTTACTGCCCACCTATACTACTAGGTATAGGTTGTGAAAGGCCGTTGGGCGCGATAGTCTAGCTGCCTGATTGCCTGGCCGCGAACCTTCTCAAGAAATGGAATCTGGAAGCCTCCTTCACCCCATTGGCAGATTGCAATGGATGATGTAGTCGGATTTTACATTTTCCAGCGGTGTAAGGTATGACTGTCTATGAAACAAGTCGTTCAAAGCACGATAGCTGCAAGCTGGAATTTCCTCGATTCTGCAGTGCATGGCCATGTCACTAATTGTAAGTGGATTAACCCGTTCGTTCTGATGCATCTCCTCCCTCCCCCTGCACTGCTGCCGACCCTTGTTGGATTACAACTTCGGTATCGACAGCCGCATGCAGCAATGCACACTGCCATGTTGAACTTCATTGAATTAAATTGGAGGGTATATACTTCAGCTGCAGAGATGATGTAATGGTAAACTGCCCATCAGGCAGAATTAATGGATGTTGGGTGCAAAGGTGCATACATATGTATGATGACAAAACTACTTCATCAACACGTACATACGGTCATACATAGTCATTCAGCACTTCTGTCACCGGGCGCAAAACACTGGCCTATCTGCGACCTGTAGTGCTCGGCATGCATCCCCACCGCTGCCTGACATTGCTTTGTCTGGCTAGGCAGTCAGGGATTGGGGGTCGGGAGCCTGGTTTTCGGAATCCGAAGCCATGCACGTTTGCACCCTTTTTCCAGTTTTTCTAGCTCAGCTGTAGCCAAGGAGGCCAGCGGATAGTTGCAACACCAGATGACCAATGAGACTTCTCCCACTGTCTGCAATGAGAAGGGATCACATTGTCCCATTACTATGATCCATCAGATTTCAACGTTGGGATAGCGCTCGCGCAAGCCTTTACACCGTATACCGATACTTAACGCTCTCGCCCTCCACTACCATGCAAACGGAGTCATTCACGTTTGGCAGGTTGATTGATAGCGGCGCTGGTACGGGCCGCCTGTGGGACCACCTAGGTAACAATAGAATACTGTTCATGTACGAATTTGGGAGCTAGTTACAGCCAGGCCAAGACATTATGTGCATGCCACGCTAACATCTCTTTTCTGCCTGATAGAGAAGCAAACAAATGGAAGCGATTGTGCATTGAAAATCAACTGCGCTCAGATTTCAGGGCTTGACTCGTATGATAGCCTACCTACTTTGAGACCTTGAGGGATAACCTGCACTGGTCTGAGTGGACATTGGACAATGACTGAGGACAGTTTAATCACATCCTTTGGACAGAGTCTCTGGTGCTATGACAATTACGGTATCTTGACCATAGTGAGCTTGCCCAGATGATCAACAGATTTCGTAGTATGCCAAACAGTCATCTTGTGGCCCCTTGTTTGCCTCTCCGTTGGACCAGCCCCAGATATACACGTTTAGGTAAGAGTGACCCTAATATGTACACGCCTGATTCGCAACTGTATGATTATCATACAGGCAGAGGCCGGGACAGCAAGTTTGGACCAGCCTTACGGATCATATAGCCTGCGAATAATACCTCTCTTCCATATTCCGTTCTCCTTAAACATCATTTGAAACGTTCTCCGCATGTACTCCAACTTACCCCATACTAAACGACCGAACCGAGCCGTTCCGGACCTGGGGGACGTCCCGTGTGCGGGGCAAATAAAAGGGATGAGGCCAATTCAAGGTGAGCGGGGAGAGGATAGGTAGTCATTTGAAAGAACAAATCTTCACATCAGATACTTGTCAAATCAGAACCTTACAGCATGTCATCCACCGAAATCCTCAAATCCGAGGCCAACGGGCCTCTTGCCATCGATGGTCCTCTCACAAACTTCGGAGACTGGCGTGATGATCTTGTGAGAGACGGCTACGCCGTCATCAAGGGCGCGATTCCCCGTGAGCGTGCTGAGTTGTACTCGAACGAGTTCTACAAGTACCTGGAGAATTTGTAGGTTGCGCGCTCACCTTCTAACGCCATCTAAAACCATGCTTCACTCGTACTGACCTCAACCCATAGCGAGCTGGGCTACAGGCGAGATGACCCGTCCACCGTTCGTTGTGCCAACCTTCCCGTACTTAACGAGAAGGGCATGATCCTTAGCTACGGCGTCACCCACGAGAAGTGGGTCTGGGACATCCGTGGCGAGCCCGGCGTCGTCGAGACCTTCGAGACGGTGTACGATGACAAGGACCTGATCGTCTCCTTCGACGTGGTCAACGTAGGCTTTGCGAACCGCGAGGACCTGCCTGCCAACAAGCCGTGGCCGCACCAGGACCAGGACCCGGAGAAGCCTGGGTTCCGATGTTTACAGGGTCTCGTGAATCTCAACCCATGTGGTCCAGATGATGGGGGCCTCATCGTCTGTAAAGGTGGCCATAGGGCGTCGGCGCGGTTCCATGAAGCGATGAAGAATGAGCCACGTATCCCGGCTTGGACGCCGGAGTGGTTCGGGTTTACCGAGAACGGGATGAAATGGCTCGAAAGTGAGGGTCTGGAGTGGCACAAGGTGTGCTGTGACCCTGGTGACCTTATCATCTGGGATAGCCGAACGCCTCATTATAATGTTCCTCCGACGACCAAGCAGGACAGGTTTGCTGTGTACACCTGCTTCATGCCGGTCAAGGATGCTACACAGGAGCAACTCGTTAGGAAAAGGGAAGCTTTTGAGAGTAAGTCGACAGCTGCGTATATGGATCAGAGATTCCATAATGCTGACAAGGAGCAGAACGACTTGGAACCACACACTGGCCCAATGCACAGTTCGTGGCACCAACGAATGTCGCGATGCGCGATGGCAAACCGTGCCCCAAGGCACGAGAGAGACCGATTGAAGAACCTGTGCTCAGCGACCGCGTATTCAAGCTGACGGGAATCCCATATATCAAGGCTCAGAGCTAGGTGCTGATTAAGACAGCAGTCACGCATCTCATTGTATACCCACCTATGTCAAGTATTAACATTGCCTCTTACGTTCTCGCCAGTGTGACTGCAAGATGTCGATGCGTTCAGAGCACCTGCGCTGTGGCCAGTTCTAAGTATCCCATATTGATGTTGAGATCTATGGGACTTTTTAGAACAGGTAGGTGGGTTTCAGTAAAAGAGAGCTTCTTATCTTGATGCACCGTAAAAAGTGAAGCTGTACGTATACCAATGGATTGCCGCGTGACGGGCTGTCTGCTTGGGAAGAAGACGAAGTCAGCCAAAACATACTTAATAAGAATATAGGTTGGAATGCTCTCAGAAGTTGCTTCGCAACCCCGCGCTAAAAAAGCCTAGTAGCTCAAGTTCTGCAACGTGTACCTCAGGCAGGCCGGCTTCTATCTTCGGTACCTACTAAAAAAAAGGCTTGCTTTCTCGAGAAGCAAAAGAACAAAAATCGTACTAATATACGTGAAATTTGTAGAGCGCCAATAGCGATCTTGGTAGATCGAAAGATATCAGATTTAAAAACAAGTTCACAAAACCAGAGGCAAAAGATAAGGCTGACGAACCTCTTTCTAGGAGGTGCATCGGGAATTGAGCCCGATGCGGGGGTCGAACCCGCAACCTTGAGATTAAGAGTCTCACGCTCTACCGATTGAGCTAACCGGGCGACCTGAAAGTCGCTGCTGCAAGTGTCGGTCGGTTTCTTATCTTCAATAATATTCCCTACTATCAAAGCGCGGACTGAGCGGGATTCGATCCACATGAATCTATTCATTGATTGGATGGTTGCGAATGAGCAAGCTCAGAAGGCCTTGGTACCTGGATCTGAGAGGGGAAGGTTGGAGAAGTGAGTCTGTAGGCTCTGCTGTAGGTTAGGTGGGTTGGCAATAAGCTCGACATCTGATACGGATGTCTGCAAGAAGAGCTACCTAGAGAGTCCTCGAAAACGGCACTTGATATTACAATATGTGATCATCAGGTACTGGCAAATGGGAAAAGACAGCCTTGACATCCTGCGCATTGGCTTCACCATCTCAAAAGATCGAGACGTTAACTGACCCATCACTCGGGGGCACCTGCCTCTACCAGTGGGTTTAATGTGTTGTCTGGGGATTTAAAGCCGAGTCATCAGCACCTAAACTATCACTTTCAAGGAGGTAAATCCCGGCTTGCCTAAGTGCCCGTCATTTCGTGCGTAGCAGTTTGGGCATCCATCACCCCTGCCGCGATATCCGGACAATACATTGGTCTCCGTTAGTAGATGGCAGTCAGTGCGCTCTCTCATCCCATTACCCATGTAGGAGAATACCTGCAGTACCAAAGGCCTCGTCAAAATTCGGACGCCCGACCTTGTGGCTTCCGTTGGAATACTTCTATATTCATCTGCCTAAGTTATTATATCACTCTAAACTCCAGGACACCTTGTAGTCAATTCACGAGGTGAAAATTATTCAGCTTAACTTAAACATTAGGTAGATACGTGATTACTCTCATGTTAGTCCCAATAATACAACGGGGTGATAGTAATATCTTTTATGTCTTGGATGAGCTAAACATGTACTTATATATCATTAGGGAGCGTAATCTGGCTGAGCCAACAATATTTTGAGGGGACACGACATGACTACCAAGTGCCAGAGGTGCAAGACATGCAGGTTTCTGTGTTCTTTGGGCGGCGTGCAACTTTGGCTCGCTTAATCTGGACTCCGATTTCCAAGGTCGATATCATAAGAGTTAAACTTACATGCAATGGAATAGGAAGTCTCAGGCAGTACAGTGATGATCTTGCCGTCCGCATCGAAGCGGCTGCATACAGCTTAAGCTTAGGATGGGCTGATGCTGGTAATAAGCTCTTGCTTACTTATTGAAATGGACCGAAACAGCTCGCTAGATACCTATTGCAGGCTACGCGAGTTGCCGTGAACAGCTCATAGCTCCTGTCAAAATGGGAGGAAGGGGCGATAATGGAGGCTCCTCTAGAAATCGCACCCTCATTATCAGCACAGTAGGTACCTGATATTACAAAATCCCACGCTCTACAGCAACTGCACCACTCAACGGAGGGGCACGACGGGTGGGGCATCCCCTGCTGCCTGGAATTCTGCCGATTCGTGTCCTTCACCGCTTAGGTGTTGATGGCCTGTGCTTCTAGCTTCTGTATATGAACAACCCTTTCACCTCAGATTTGGACATGTTTCTCTTTCTTCTTCATACTTACCTTGGAGGCGAGAAACCCGCTCAGCATTGGGATCCTCGAGAGCAGACGGCCTGCATTGCACATCGCGGTGTCAGCTGTTCTCTGTCGACGCCTCGTGCGTCCCAGGCTCCGAAATTTTTGCTTTTCGATCAGACGTATTTTCATTGTGCTCATCACTTAATGTGATGTCATGAAGAAGATCGTGTTCTGCCATAGCTTACCCGTATCCAGCCCCCCTGCTACCTTACTTGTACTGTCGCTGTTGCGTTCCCATTATGGCTTTGCGTGGCAACTTGGAACGCGTAGCAACGCTTTACGGTTTTCGGTAATTGCCTGACGACAACTGCTTTTTGGGAATAGACGCATCACATCAGTGCCATCTGACGATGACCCGCATGATTCTCCAGGGCACTTTGGGTCGCCAATACTATATCTGTCGGATCGACATCCTTTCAGAGCTCCAGCGACTCTAAAAGTTGATCTTACTTACGTGGGTTGCTGTTAGGACGTTGACCGCTGTCTTACTGCTATCTGCCAACAGAGCACAGCAGGTAGAATACTATTGGTAGTGACCAGTTGATGGAGGCGCATCTGGCGCGCCTACGCTCAACCCACGCGTACCTACGGTGATACGTACCTACACTCTCGGGTTCTTACTCGTCGCGAACCAGTGTGTGCATCTTCAGGCAGAGTCCGGGTTGCGACCTCACATATCCAAGTCCTATTTTCGAGGCTGTACTGCGATGCATGGCCACACACCCAACGCGTAAATCTGTTGACTAACGGAGTAGTTTTTTGCTGCCTGGACGTACTGAATCCTTTCAGCCGATTGCTTTAGCAAGCTTGACCGCCCGACTGCTACAGAATGGCTGACAGCACTTCACTTCATGTGAGAGTCGCATCACGCTCACACATGTTGTACCTGGGTATGCTGTCTCCCGGTCCTTACGATTCTAACGGTGTGACCAGTCTCGAACTAAATTTCAAGCCGCTAACGCCGAC
The DNA here is from genome assembly GCA_022578815.1 of Xylariaceae sp. FL0016. Classification (NCBI taxonomy): domain Eukaryota; kingdom Fungi; phylum Ascomycota; class Sordariomycetes; order Xylariales; family Xylariaceae; species Xylariaceae sp. FL0016. Next base: position 190,779 of record MU388777.1, read on the forward strand.
CTTCAACACGCCTCACTGTCCTCCGAGCTATCAGATTAACACCGAGCCGAACTGGGATTCTTATACCTTTCGACGGCCGTCTCGACCTCAGCATCGATCATGACAGACAATAGGTCTGCTGAGACGACCGAGATGACGAAGCGCGAGCGTATTCTTGGCAATATCTTTGAGGAGTCTGGTCTTCGGTCCTTGTCGGTCTCGCCCCGAGATGTCAAACTCCTGTGCGTGCAACGATTCGTACGCATGCTGGCATATGGCGTGTCGACGCTTATCCTGGTCGCTTATTTAGATGCACTGGGAGCTGGGAAGACGAAGATCGGCCTCTTCATGACGCTGACCCTGGTGGGTGACCTCTGTATCAGCTTCTTCCTAACTCTTTTCGCAGATGCACTCGGGCGAAAGGCAATCCTAGCCTTCGGGGCCCTTTTGATGACAGTGAGCGGCATGGTCTTTGCGTTCTCGGGTTCATATTGGGCACTTCTAGCCGCTGCTGTCATCGGTGTTATCAGCCCCAAGTACGATATATGTTCAGCTGCTACTAGGGACAAGTACTAACAGTGCGTCTAAATCAGTGGCAACGAGATCGGCCCCTTTCGAGCCATTGAAGAGAGCATCGTTGCGCAAATGACACAGCGCGACCACCGGAGTGATGTCTACGCTTGGTATAGCTTGTCTGGACTGGCTGGGGCATCTTGCGGCTTTCTGCTCTGTGGATGGGTGCTCCAGTGCTTCACCGAAACGCTCAAATGGGACCTGCTTTACTCATATCGAATCATCTACCTCATATATGCCGCGTTTGGCCTATTGAAGCTCGCATTAACCCTTTTCTTAACTGCCTCTGTCGAGTCTGCTACAAAGCGACGTGATCCACGACAAGGCAACGAAGAGGCGGCACCTCTCCTAGGCAATGACACAGGGGCCCAGCCGGGAGATCGTCCGAGTCCGATGAGACGTCTGCGTGCTATACTTCCGAAAATTAGTAGAGAAAGTGCCTCTACTATTGCTACGTTGTGCCTTCTCTTCTTCATGGACTCTTTCGGAACTGGATTGAGTCCTTTGTGCGTACCTCATGGATAGTCGGTGTAGCTTATTCATGCTAACGTGCCCAGATCTTGGATCACATACTATTTCCAATGGAGGTTCCACGTGGAAGAAGGCAAGCTGGGTACCATATTTTCCATTACTCAAATGCTAGCTGCAATTTCAATGATCGTTGCTTCATCTATAGCAAAACGCCTAGGTAACGTCAAGGTACTATCATCAGCAACCCCAAATCGAAACTTGATCCTCGCGGCTAACATTTCTCGTCAGACAATGGTACTCACCCATTTCCCGTCTCAGGTCTTTCGAGCCCTTATCGGCATACCCGATAACGTTTACGTCGCCCTGTTGTTCTGCTTCATAAACGCCAGCACAAGCGCCATGGACACCGGGCCACGATCCGCCTTCCTCGCAACCATCATTCTGCCCGAGGAACGAACAGCAGTCATGGGAACTCTCAACGTCGTCAAAACCATGGCGTCGAGTATAGGCCCGATCATCATGGGAGTCTTGGTCGACCATGATCTGTACTGGGTAGCATTCGTGGCATCGGGGTCACTAAAGGCACTGTATGACCTCGGGCTACTGGCCTTCTTCAAGAACAAAGAGAAGGAAAGAGAACATGCGGAGCATCAGCGAGTTCTAGAAGAGGAGGAGTCAAATATCACTACCGACCACAGCGCAGAGTCTACGGTTTCAGTCTCCTAGGCACATTGCAGACGACATCGGCGAATTTCACGCGTGGAATGAGTGAGCCTGGCTAACTTTCTTTTTCGAATACATGGAATATAATCGTACATATCACAATAGATACCACAAAGATCTAAGCATCTGTCCGCATGAGCTACTCACATGAAGCTGCTCAATTCACCACCGCTCGCATCTTCCATGTCTCCATACACTACGTCGCTCCACTGGACATGACTATCCTCTTGGAACATTGAGTCAATAGTACTATATGGGTCGAATCCTAACACTCTCACATCGCTCTGGATGGATATACTTAGAGCATTCCCGCGCTGTGCAGGACAAGTTTCGCTGGCGCCGCTTGCTTGGATAGATTACACCGCTTTTCGCGGCACAGACTACGCTCCCTTCCTACGGCTCATGAGGCGGCATGCTCTTCCCTTCGATAGTGATACTGACGTGCCAATATAAAGAGGCCCAAAGCGCTATAACCTACGTACAGAATCTGTTTACAGCTTCTAAAGGTGCGCTTTTTGCTGGATCGTCAGTTCAAAAGCACTGCAGTCGATCTACCAGACCCATGTTTTACGGATCGGGTTACGAATGGGTACAGATGAGTACATAGATGCAAGGTTAGCCTGCTTGGTGTTTTGTAATCATAGGTGTGATTTGGGGTCATATGTGAGCGAAGGACTCGATGCGCGAACGTCCATACCCATACTCAAGCCTCGGCTCAAGCTTACCCAGTTCACCACTAATGGCTGCCTCACAACGCTTGCGAGCCGAATCCCGCAATCGTTGCGTTCAATGCCACTGAAGGCAGATGAATCGATTTCATAAGCTGCCCAGTTCTAAGAGCGCACCGCACAAAGTCTCAGGTACCGTTATGCGTAGGCCACTGAGAGCAATCGGAACTAAGACGATGACATCGCGATAGACTGAGACGACATTCGGAAACTCAGGCCGCGGTGGCTATAGAGTAACGATCGCAGACCGACGACGGACTAATGGAATTTAAGTTCATGACGTTTCCAAAACAAGTGATCCCTATTGGCATCTGTGTAAGGCTTCGGGAATTTCCAGATGATATTGAAATTGTTTAGCTCGAGTTGGTGCAAATTGTGCACCCAAAAATGATATGACTACACTCGATTGTAGCAAATTATGTGGGTTGTAATAAGTCGACGCATGATGCTGATTCTCATGGACGCCAAGTCCTGAAAAGTTATCAAATATAAATTACTTCCAATCTTTGTGTCCCTCTCAAGTATCATGACAGTTCTTCGGTGATGTTCACACGCATCTTATCGCAATGCAACATCTTTATGTGCCATAAATGATCATGTGCTCACCACCGCTGGGCTTGTGCAGCATGATTCACTGGCCCCTTGGTTATCGGATAGTTTAAAACAATCTATGCGCGTTTGGTGAAGCAATCAGTACGATCCCCCAATACACCCTGCCCTCATCGTATACAAAGGCTATCAACTGTTCCTTTCCGCATCCTCTGCATGCCCTGCCGGGCCAGAAGATGAGTAGTCTGTAGTGACGAACGCGCGATCTACTTCATTCAAGCCCTCAGCGCAGTACTGCAGGGTTTCAGCGATGTCATGGCTGCGGTGGAGGCTCGTCTTCTCATCCAGCAAGATATCAAACTCGACCCAAACGCCGTCGCCATTATGATATGCTGTGATAGACTTGAAGCCCTGCACGACGGGCGAAAAACGGTACGCCAAGTACATAAGCTTTTGAAAGGTCTGAGACGAAGCTGCCTCGCCTGAAAGGCGCGTGACATTCTCGAAACAGGTTTCGCCCCAGTCGTAGATGATGAAGAGCGATAGGATTCCAGCTCCGGCAGGCTAGAGAGAAGAGTCAATAGAGGCTTCGGGTTTGTAGCAGGAGGGGTGATTAGAAACCTACATCGAGCCACCAAATATTCGCTTTATACCCAATGAAGGGGAACAGGAGCGAAAGTGTATTGAAGATCACATCTGTCTTGCAATCTTGCGCTAGAGCCTGAACTTGCGTCGTCTTAACAGGAAGACAACCTAATCCAATGATACCTTTGACGCCGATAGTGGCAGCGAGAGCCGCGATGGCTGTCACGGAGAGCATTTCGGGCTCGCCTTCCAAAGGCATCAGCTTTTGCACGGATTCTTGAAGAATCTGCGCGAAAGAAATGACCATGATGATGGAGAAGACCAAAATCCCGAGTGGTTCTAGTCGCCGCCGACCAACCGGAAACCGCTTCTGCAAGGCTCGTAGACGCCAACTGACGAGCTTATTCGTACTCCAAATGATGAGCGTGCAGAGCAGATCGAGAGCTGAGTCAACGAGCGATGCTATGAGTGAAAGAGATCCCGTGGAAAGCGCAGCGGCGATTTTCCCGGCCAGGAGAAGAATGTTGGCGATGACATTGATGTTGATGGCCCATTTGGCGCGACGGTTGGCCTTGGCACGCTTCTCCTTCTCGTCCTCTGGCAACAGTTCTCCAATGTTGCCCTGCACGGCCTGCAGCCCTCCTGATCGCTCGTTGTCGCCATCGCAATCCGGATCAGGATCCATGGACTCAAGGACATCGTCGGCGATGGCCATGACAACGACGTCCACTTCGAGCCAGTTATTGAGTTTCTCATTCTGAGTCTCGTAGAAAGCCCGGAGCTTTTTGTTCTTGAAGGTCTTGAGATCCGCGTCAGTCTTGCGATACTTCTCCAGCCCCTTCCTGTCGATGCCGTGCAGCAGAGACATCTTGAGGTCATTGCGGCGGCGGTCCTCAAGTGCCGTCCGGGCCATGTCCTGGAACTTGAAGACACGGGGTCGGGGACGAGCATTGCCGTTGTTGTCGCCGCCGTTGATACCTAGTCCTCTTTCGAGATCTGGCTGCGCCTTGCGCTGCCTGGGGCTATCCTGGGCGTCACCATTTTGATCACGGCGAGATGAACTATAAGATTGGCCGTTTTGGGCGAACACGCGATTCTTGCCCACCATTTCGCTTGCAGTAGGTGAGCTTTGAGATGAGGCTTTACCGCCCGCGACAGTGTCAGTCAGCCCTACAGAGGCAAGCCAAGCCCGAGACCCGTTTGTTGTTGCAGTGATCGACAACCAGGGTGTCGAACGGGTGAGGTCTCCGAAGTCTGAAAGGCAGTGTCCCGCGACGAAGCTACTGGGCCATATTTTCCCGTAAATGTAAAAAAGATAGGCAGGTCGGTGTCTGTGTCTTTCCACCTCACTATAGAAGATGACACGGAGGAGGCTCAAGCAGGTAGTGTGGTGATGATGCTTACGGCTCAGTAGTAAGGAATGGATAAATAGGGCAAGGCAGGTGATGATGCATGCTATGGAACCAGATTGCTGGCAATGCAGATCCCGGTCATGGTCACTGCACACTGCACACTGCACACTGCACACTGCACACTGCACACTGCACACTGCACAGTGTCTGTCCGTCCGGTTAGTGCGGCACGGCGCCTTTTGCTCGGGTGTGGTCAGAATGTGGTTTCTGGTGTGATTGACGTCCATTGATCATCGATAACTTCACGGCGTCATCGGCCCACCAGCTTGGACGCGACGGGTCGGCACCTGCCTGTTGACCTTGTTTCGCGTTTCGGAATCAAAATTGAAGTGTCAGTCTCACTTCCAGGCACCATTTCTGAGGTGGGCTTGAATCAGGAAGGCAAGTCTGCTGTCCGTGTATTCAGCTGTTTGAATGTTGCAGTTGCATAGTCTAGTCATCTACAGTACAACAAGCCCTCACTTGCATCTTCCATGACATCAACAACAATTGGTGTCTGGCTGCTTTCCCGTGTATAAACTACTTAATAGGTAAGGCTTGATTCCAGAGTTACAATACATACTAGCTGAAGGCAGGTCTAGCAGGTACCGTTAGCACTCCTAGACCGTCGGGGCTTTTCCCCCGCGGGGATGCCGCCCTAGTTTTCAAAAGCTGAGTGTGCTGTACCTGCATAAGGGCGTTCGTTGTTGGCTGATTGATGAAACTGCCTTGCCTACAAGGTGCGTACCCAAATCAAGACAGTTGATTCTTCTGAGTATCGCATTCAATTTCTTTTTTTTCTTTTTTCTTCGTCGAAGTGCACCATCTTGTCTTGAAATCGTGTTTCATGGGCTGGTATCTATTCCCCATGCTTCAATACCTTGTCAGACTTGATAGTCGCTGTAGGGCTCACGCTGAGTGACCGAGGATGGCGATGAGGTAGCGGCGAATCAGTGCGACATATATCATGTTCGCTAACAGATCTCCGCGCCGATAATGAGAGCTCAATCGACGGCCAGATGCTACTTCACAGAGAGTGGGCATTCAGTATGGCTGGGGTACCTGCGGGCTTCGGACACTGCCTTCCACTTGCCCTTCATCGTGCAGCCATCATGCCAAACACATTGAATCGTTGCAACATACCCGTGAAGCCCCCCGGCGCCGTTTTCTCAGGCTCCTGGCCCGCGTCTTCTGCCCCAGCAACGGAAGAGTTCTCTTCATCCATCGGTGATAAGTCCGCCTGCACCAGTTGCTTATCTTCGTCTTCCTTGTTGCCAGAGTCCTCTCCTCCACTCTCCTGTGAACTCTCTTGAAGACTCGCAGCATCCTCGATATCCTCCGATACTTCACCATCAGTCAGACTTGAAATAGAGCCCTCGGGCGGTGCCAACGCCAGTCTGACCGGAAGTGGTCCGAATAAGTTCGGGTCGGCATCTCTGCTGTTGACGCGCCTGAAAACCTCTATCTCGCGCAGCGCGAACGAGAGATGGACAAGCTGACCCAGTTCCTCCTGGCCTCCAGTCAGCTTCTCTTCTGTATCCTTCCATTTCCTATCGTTACACTTACCCATGTTAATCTCGGGTCGAGGAGGAAATATGTGCCATCCGAGGACTCATTATATTCGAAACCTGAAGACTCGAGAGCCTTGTTGTCGATCCATAGCTTGTGTATGATCAAGTAATCTTGAGCGTTCATCGTCTCATCGTGAAGAACGGTTTCTCGGTAGGTTTCTGAGAACTCCAGGATATACACCACCTCATCTCCCAAAAACCAGGTCTGGCCATGCTCTGGAGCCAGAAATGTCAGCTAATATTCCCCCTCTAGGCACTGGTGGTACAGTTGCTCACTTACTGGTTCCACGAATATACAGCGGCATCACGCTACTCTGTGGGAAAAGTCCTAGATGATGAAGACCTTTCCATGGTCGAGAGGTAGGGACATCGATGCGGTTGTCCTCGAAATAGCCACCGTCTGTCAAAGACTCCGAACTATGATAATCCTCGTCCAGTGCTGGTTGCGGGGCATCTGGGACAAAATATATCCCCTCGTGTTCCAAATTTTGGCCGGCTGTGCTTCCGAGATCGGACTTCTCGGAGCGCTCATATCTATTCACATGTTCATTTGGAGGACCCAGTAACTCTCTGTGGTCGACTGGACTTGAAGGCGCCCCGTTCACATGATTAGGGAGGCCGAGAGGTCCAATGTCTTGTTGAACTTGGGGCAATCCAAGCCTCAAACGGTCTGAGTCCATTGTCAAGAGATTAGGCTCCCGCTCATCGCCATCGTAAACTCGAAATTGGTCGACATAGCTGACTGCAGCTTGTTCTCGTAACACGAGCTGCAATCGCTCCTCTTCCTTTTTGAATTTGGCCTCAGCTTCGGCAAGCCACCATCGGTGATTAACATCGCCGACCGCTTCGGAGACCTTCTCATCCTGTAATTTCTCGATAAAGCCTAGGAGCTGTTTTTCCTCGGCTTGTTGCCTCTTGTACTGTTCGACGGCATCTATTCGAGCTTCATCAAGAATCTTGCGCCTCTTGACATTTTCTTCCCTCGCATGGGCTATAATAGCGTCTCTGACCGCTTCTTCCAGGTGCTTCATTGTCTGAACGTCTTTCTCCTTCAATTTTTTTCTGTCCTCTTCTCCTTTCTGCCGCAACGAAGCCACCTCGTCCTTAGCCTTTTCCAGCTCACTCATGATCTCAGCATTTTCCTCCCTGAATCCAGCCATGGCACTTTCGTACTTGGCTTTCAGCTCTTGCTCGAACTTGTTGCTCAGATCCATCGGGGTGCTCTCTTTCTTCGGTTTTTCCGGTGGCTCAGGCGCCTCAGGGGGATCTGTCACCGGCATGGTACTCTGCCGCCGTCTACGATGGCCAGGATGTCGTTGGATTGGAGCAGTGTCTCTACCCGAGTGAACCTGCTCTTTCTCTCCTTGGAACTCCGGCGCTTCAAAGCGTCTTTTCAGATGAGGCACTGAAAAGTGCATCTGTTGTGGTTCAGTCGTCATGTTGGGTTCTTCACTGTCGAATAATGTCCAGGCGCGAGTATCACCGTCAGGCGGTCTGCCGTATCCCACTGCTGGATTATTTGCCCAGCTTACACTTGGACCGGCTTCATTTGGCCAGAAGTCACTGTTTCGCTTCTTGGGGCCCTTATTTGCCCTACTTGATGACTCGGCTTGCTGTTCTGGCTCCTTATCTTCATCACTTGTTTCGACTTCAGCCCCATCACCCTTCGCGGATGAAATACCAATACAAGCATCCACGTCCGCTTTCTCTAGCTCGGTCCATTCTTGAAGAAGACGCTTAACTATCAGATTGGGTGGGAGTCCCATCATGAAGGGAGTCCGATTGATGGTCCATTTCTGTTGGGGTTTGGTTTGCATCATACTGCTTTTGTCAAGAATCATGTCGATCTCGTATGGGTCTAGTAAACGGCGGTCATCTGTAATAACCAAGTGTTTCCCCTGTCCGATGAGTTAGAGTCAGTCGATTTGGAAGGACAGGTGTACTTGCTGTATCGGAAATCCTCCTGTCCCAGCGAATGTTTAGCTTCTCCAGTGCGTTTGTGTCGAAATTTTCTGCATCGAATGAGACACCAGTCCCCTTTGTGCTGTATTCGGGGCGCGGTGGAAGTTGCGGTACATGCGCGATTCTCCCCTGGCGCTTTTGCAAGGTCAAGTCCTTCTCGTCCCGTTTGGAATCCACTACTGGCACAGATGGCGCCGAGAACGTGAGCGACATCCAGGTCGCCATCTCCAAGGGACTCTCTTCGTATTTGATAAGTTTTTTATCCTCTGGGCTAGCGAGTCCCGGGGGGGTTGTTACGAGCCTTTGTGCACATTGGACACTACGGTGGAAGGCTTCCGCAGCTTGTATGTTTCGCAGGGCGACTTCAAACTTCCTTCCTGTGCTGGTGGTGCTCAAGCAGGTCAACCATCAAATCTTGTTGGTCAGACCTAATGGTTTTTGCAACTTACGCCTGCGCCTTCGCCAAGCTCACGATCTCTAGTACCAGACTCAATGACTGTTTTGCCCCTTCCAGCTTCTGCAATAAACTTTCTACTTTCCTTTGACGGAACAGCCACAGAAGTTTTTGAATCTTTCTTGACCCTTTGACGCATTTCTCGAGAGCATCATTAATGCTAATGTACCTCCACTGAATGTCTCTAATAACTTCCGACAAGCGCGGTTTGAAAATGCCGTCGTCGTCATTTTTAATGATCTCAGCAACACAGCCTAAGAGAACCCCAGTGTGCTTCACGCTGTACGCGAAATATGCCACTGGATGCCCACTAGTTAGTCAGCCTCTTTGCGAAAAAGTCGGCGAGTGTCTGATAGTAGCGAAGAAAGAATCACATGCATGGGCTCCTGTGAACAGAAGCTGCAACTCCTGATACCTTGGGTATTGGAACGGGCACAAGATCATCGAGTAGGTCAACTCACATTCTTGCGGGGCGTTTCGATAAGCCTCAACAATGGCGGACAATGATTTCGCGATCTGGAACGAGGCTTCCGCAACAGAGACGACACTGGCAATAAGCGATATAGGTTCCGCCATTTCCTGTAGTTGAGCATGCAACCAAGAAGGTAAAGCGATGAACCCGCATTATGTGAGGGGGAAGAAAATTTGCCGCAGCGCAGCCTCGTGGACAGAACTTCTCAATGTAAAATCCTCTGTCTGCATATTTCCGCACATACAGTGGCGGTGGCTTTCATGCATATTTGATGCAGGCTGCAGCAAGGTCGAGCGTGTAGACAAGGTCATGCAACGGCAAATTGGAGCTTCCGCTGCTGTGGTATGTTCAGCGTTCATGGTCGGACCGTGGCTACCCCCCCTCCACTTTGGTGCCACAAATGTAATGCAACAAATGTGATAAGAATGCAGGTCGACTGGATGGGAGCGGGAAGGCCCACTCAGCCGTGATACGCGCCAGAGCTTGCAACTCCAAGTTGGTGGCTGGATGTTCCTGATCCTACCCCGGAGCTGCATCCATCGGGGTTGCCGCCATGCTGAACTATCTGCCAGCACCGCCCCATACCAACCGCTTGTTCTTCACGGCTTCGCCAGTGATCTCTTCCGTGACGGAGGCATCGTCTTTCGAGGCGGTTCCAAGCTGGCCCAGCAATCCGAATCCTGGGAGCTATTCATTAGAACTAGAGGTTTGAACAAATGACTGTTCGCGTATCTAGCTTACCAAGAAAGCACACCATCCACAGACAAGACCAGTGTTCGTGAGGGCGAAAATGCAGCTATCACCAGCCGCAACCTTAACGAACACGGTTCCTCGAGGGAAGTAGTCGCCTGGTACTTCAGTCGACGTTAACTCAGCGGGGCTCAGTTGCCAATCGTCATTGTCAGACTCGGCATGCTTGTCACGCGGTCCACAACCCACGTGGTGTCTCCTCCGAGAGCACCTCAGCCATTAACACCCTAGGTGAAAATCTCGTTGTCCTCCGTTCAGACGATTGTGTGCATGACTTCGCAGGCGAGCTGGACGGCGCGGAAGATCTTGGGCTAAGTAGGGTCGGGGAAGGGGCTGACAAAGGGACACGGCTGTTCTTTCTCTCTAGGGCCGAGGCCAAGCTCACCGCACTCACCACTGTTGAAGACGATGGATTACCGCACTTTATTTGGTGCCTCGTTGATGATAGCTGGAGATGGCTTCGAGTTGGCGATGTGAGGTTTCTTTCTGCTCTGTCTGGCTTCACCATATTCCAGCTTTCGCTTTTTGGACGAGGTTGTGACAAGGATAGGGTCGCCCATCTTAGCCTTCTCTTGGATCCCCTACACGCCCTTGTACTTGCGCTTGGTGATGCCGTTCCTTGTGAAGTTGATGGAAATGCAGAAGAGGATTGTCCAGCAAAAACCGGGGGAAAAGGATAGAGGAGGAGGCTGACTTGGGTATATCAATATGTTTATTTCAAAGCATTGTCAGAAAGGATAATCGAAGGCTTACTTGATTAAATAAAGATAATGTACATGTTTACTCAAATGGCATAACCAGACAGTCTCAGATAACTTCGTAGATGTTAAGTCCAGATGAGGAACCATGGGTTTCGTACAGTGATTTATATCTATTATTCCAAGACACCAGGCCTGTAGATATTTAACATTACCTAGTAATCACAGATTGTATCTTTCAGCGCTAAGATGAAATGTAATAATGCTTATGATTCTGGATTTGTGCCTTACGCTCAATACACATCTTCCTTTATAGATCATAGCCTCACCAGACTAACATGCAGAATCCCCTCCGCCTTCTCCAAATCCTCCCTAACGTCCCTTGTCACTTCCCCATCAACACCAAGGATCATGAGGGCTTCATCACCAATAACCTTGCTACTCTCATTCCCGCCGTCATTCTTCTCCTGCCCGCCCTCGCCCCCTACCCCCGAGACCGCCGAGTCCAACCTCGTCAGCTCCAGCTCCCCTCCTTTCCCCTCCCCGTCCGCCGCCTTGTCGAGGCTCGCCACCTGCATGAACCGGATGTTGATCCCATAACGCCCCAGCACGTTGCCCACGCCCCCAATCTTACCCGGCTCGTCATAGTTGTGAAGGATCAGCAGCGTGCCCTCGGGCGTGAAGCTCGCCGTGAAGCGGCCCAGCCGCGAGATGTACACCGAGTTCCCCGATACGTACCCCTCAATCACCTGGCCGCTCTCCTTCCCTGCCGCCGCACCGCCCTGTTTCTCTTCTCTGCCACCACCACCACCGTCCAGCGCCCGCAGCGTCACCAGGCTCGCGTACGCCGTGGCGCCGTCCCCGGATTCCCGGGGCTGCCGGCTGTGTACCTCGCTAATGACGATGCCCTTCTCCTCGGCGATCAGCGTCGCGTTGACAATGTTGACGTCCCGCCCGCCGCTGTCCGAGATCGCCGAGACCAGGCCCTTCACCAGCGCCGCGAACAGCGGCCGCGTGTTGGACACCGAGGCCAGGTCGCCCTGGTACACGAGCTCGAAGCGGTGGCTGCTCGGGGCGCGCAGGGAGGCGTAGTGCTGCGTGTACAGCCCGCCCATCTTCTCCACCAGCCGCACGAACGGCTGCAGCTTGCGGTACTCCTCCGGCAGGATGAGCGGCGCGTTGACCGCCGCCGTCGGCAGGCCCCCGCGCAGGATCGTCCGCACCTGCGTGCACACGTCGAGGCTGACGTTCTCCTGCGCCTCGACCGTGCTGGCCCCGAGGTGCGGCGTCGCCACTACCTTCTCGTGCCGCGCCAGCCGCGCCGCCGCCGAGTCCGGCGCCGGGGGCTCCGCGGTGAACACGTCGAGCCCCGCGCCCGCGATCCAGCCCTCGTCCAGGGCCCGCAGCAGCGCCTCCTCGTTGTAGACGCCCCCGCGCGCCACGTTCAGTACCCGCGCCGTCCTCTTCATGGCCCGGAGCTCCGCCTCGCCCAGCAGGTCCAGCGTCGACGCGATGAGCGGCGTGTGGATCGTCAGGAAGTCCACCCGGGGCAGCAGGTCCTCGAGCCGCGGCACCAGCTCCACGCCCGCGGCCCGCGCCACCTCGGCGCTGGCGTACGGGTCCACGGCCGCGACGTCCATGCCGAGCCCGACGCACATGCGCGCCACCTTCATCCCCACCTTGCCCAGCCCGATGATGCCGAGCGTCTTACGCCCGACCTCGACGCCGACCAGCTTCCCGCGCTCCCACTTCCCGGCCTTGGACCCGCCGTCCGCCCGCCCGATGTTGCGCGCCGTGGCGAGGAGCAGGGCTACGGTGTGCTCGGCGGCCGCCACGATGTTGCCCGCGGGGGAGTTGACGACGATGACACCGTTCGACGTGGCGGCGTCGACGTCGATGTTGTCTACGCCCACGCCGGCGCGTGCCACAACACGCAGATTGCGGCCGGCTTGCAAGACCGCAGAGGTGACCTTCGTCTCAGAGCGTACGATAAGCCCCTGGTATTCGGGTATGATTTTCATGAGCTCGTCAGGCTTGAGTCCGACCCGGACGTCGACGTCGAAATCGCCGGTCAGAAGGGCCAGGCCATCGGGGGACACCTTTTCAGGAACAAGGATACGGGCCTGGGCGGGCGAGCTAGGCGCGCTGCTTTCTGATAGTGCGCCGGGTGCCATTATGACGAGGTAATGCGAAATAGTCGGCGTAGTATCAAAGGTCGGAAAATGCTAGAGAGACAGGCAAGTCAGGCCCGTAGAGCCTAGTAGTGGAGAGTCTGGTAATTGATTGATGACTCGAACACGTGGGATAATAGGAAAAAGAATTATTCACGAAACACATAAAGAGAAAGGGATCCCTCAAAGCCGATGACGTTCCTAAGAGGCAGTGTGCCACCTACTTAGCTCTTCCCCGCGACGAAGTCCCTTACACACAGCTCTTACTACTCCGCACTCCGCAGAAGCCATTACCGGAAGTGCTTGCATATGTCTGCCCTGTAAGCTCAGGAGATCTATGACAGCCCACTGGATGCACCAAAAGCGCGAGCCAATGACTTGACTCAACGAAGCATGCCGCTGGAAGGACTAGAGTAAGAGCGGATGAAGGCCATGTTGCGCCCGGCTGAGTGTATCTTGCAGATCTAGAGAAGACTTGCATGCAGGCCTATGATCACCTGAGACGCAAAGCGATGTTGTCCCTGCCCCATAGCTGCAGGTTCTCGCGAGTTGCCGCTCCGAGGATCTCACCCCGGGAAAGTAGCTTGCCACCCAGCTGTATAGATGCGCCTATGAGCTGTCATTGTACATGACAGACTTCTGCCAAGAAGAATGACTGCAGTAGACCGTAGTCTTTGAACTTGACTATTCTTGGAATAAGCAGAAAGGAAGAAAGAAATGCGTCTGAGTGAGACAGATGCAACCCCGCCAAAGAGATGTCGTCGACAGGGACGTTGCAGCGGCTCGCTGTGGACGAATAGGGGGAAGCCGCCAAGGGGCGGGGGGTTTCTCTCGACCATCCATTCCCCTTACGAGCATGAGATGGTTTACTGCCCCCACAATTAGACTAATGCAGTCCACGAATTACCCCGCCAAAGCATCAGCGGAACTTGACGCTTGTCAGATATTGGGCCTACTCGGGGCGGGAAAGAGTAGCCACGAGCCTATGACGCATGGGCAAAAGGAGACATCTTCCTGGATGATGGATAAACTTCATAATGGTGGACAGCATCCAGTATGACAAACGCAACACCAGAAACTGAATTAGGAAGTAAGGAGACGAAGGAGGGCTGAAGCACACGAGCAATTCAACTGAGAAAGTGGAAGGATGAGAAAGGGCAGAGTTCGATTGGTAGTTGATCACTCTTAAGACCACATGCTTGAGGTGAAGAAATGTCAATAATTTGATAGGTACTTGCCTTGAACACAACAAAGACAAGTAACTTATGGTTATGATGTCCTCGTTTCGTTCTTTCATTCACTCATGTTCTCATCTCCTCATCTCGTACGAAATAGAAATCTCAAATCTAAAAATTCTCCTTCCCAGCAAAGCGTTCGTTCTGGACGACCTCGACCCAGTAGCCATCGGGGTCAAGAAGGAACGCCACATTCTTCATGCGCCCATCTGTGAGTCTCTTCTTCCAATTGCAGTCCATGCTCTCGAAACGAGAACAGGCGGCATCGATGTTGTCAACCGATACACCTGCCAAGTCGTTAGTATCGCATTTTGCCACAGCAGAGGGATATCACTCACAGATATGTCCAAAGCCCTGCGGTTCCGCATTCCCATCATGGTACTTGAACTTCTCGTCCTTCTCTGTGCCATAATTCCACGTCAGCTCCAAAAGACCTTCATAGTCGGCCGTGAAACCATTCTCCGGCACACCCTTAGTGCCAGGATAACCCAAGAAATATAAGTTGAAGCCCGCAGACTCCTGCTCGACAGTGCGGAAAAGCGTCATCCCCAGGACGTCCTGGTAGAAGCGCAGCGACTTATCCTTGTCCTTGACGCGAATCATGGTGTGGTTCATCCGATACGTCGACGGATCCGTCGTCGCGCCCTCCTCCTCCGGGTCCACCGCCCCCTTGCTGCCAATGCGCTTGCTGATCACCTCGACCCAGTAGCCGTCTGGGTCCAGCGCGAACGCAATGTGCTTCATGCGCCCGTCCTCCAGCTTCTTCTGGAACTTGTAACCCGCGTCCTCGATGCGCTTACACGCCGCTTTGATGTAGTCCACCGCGATGCACACGTGCCCGAAGCCCCGGTGCGGCTCCTTATTCCCGTTGTTGACGGTGAAGTTCGCATCGTCCTCCGTACCGTAGTTGTGCGTCAGCTCGATGACGCCCTCACGATCAAAGGTGCTGTTGCCGTGCGATAGCGCCGAGGGCGAGTCGTAGGAGAGGAAGTATAGATCGAATTTCGCCTCGGGAAAGGACAGCTTCTTGACGAGGGACATGCCGAGGAATTCGTAGAACTTAACTGCAAACAAGGGATACGAGAATCAGCCATTGCTCGGGATAGAACGAACATGAGCAATGACAGAGCAGTATGGGGGGATCGACCATACCAGAGGCCTTTGGATCCTTGACTCGGAGCCTGCAGACCTCCATCATCAGCACATTGTCGCTCTCGCTCTTCCCCTAAGCTATTGGAGCCTGTGAATGTCCGCCTTACATCGAGTGGTTGAACTTGTAGTTCTTTGTGTCTGTAGTCGTCGCCATTGTCGCTCTCTGAAAGGTTCGGCCGCTATCTGATACCTTATTAGCATGGGAATCGGCGTACCTAGAAGGTCATCCTCTCAATCGCTTCTCAGACCAATGTGAGGGGTACATACTTGTGAAGTAAAATGCTGGTTGTAGAAATGATGTTTGCTGTCTGATTCGCTGAAAGGCGCGTAGAATAGACATGAAGCTGTACTGCAGCGGGAGGATACAAGGTCAATCTGCGTCTTACCAAATGGTTTGAAAGGTGCAGCATGGATTACAAATGCGTGAAACACCTGAGGTACGATTTCTGACTCAGCAGGCAAAGATATGGACAAATGACGTCCACTTGAATTGCCGCAGGCGCGACCGTTGCATGACGCTTCTACCCCACATTCGTGTGACCCATCGAATTGGTGAGGTCCTCCAGCTCCGGCTGTCTAATTAGCCCTTGGCTGCGAATGGCTTCGATCTGTGCCGCAGGAAACGCATCACATACAATATTAGGTTCTCGAATGCATGTGATCTTCTCTCTCTATTTCAGAGAATTTTTATCCTACCTCAAAAGCTAACAGTATCGTGTTCTGTTTGCACAGACTATGAAATCTCTTGCGCACGCAGACCATGTCCTGCCAAACCTCCTGCGCCTCTTTTGACCCTGGTCAACCAACCCTTGAACATAATGTACACGTTTAGACATACAGAAATAAAACAGTCGTTGTTTGTGACGGGAGCTCAACTGAGATCCCAGTATTCGTGTGCTACCATGTGGCATGGTAGAGGTTTTACGTAATGATAAGAAAGTGATACAAGGAGAATTGATGAAAAGTTCTTGTCGTTGAGTTCGAGATATTACTCGGGCAGTGCATGAATTTGTACCACGACGGAATGTCTAGGTACGCACGAGGTTGCGAGCCCCCTCAACGATCTTCTCCGCGTCAAAGTACTCGCTGGGAGTAACAAAAAAAGCCACAGCGATCATAATATACAAGCCCATCAACTAGGAGACAGTCAGCCATTGTCTTCACCTTGGGGACAGATAGAGGCCTTACCATGGCGCCCTCCAAATAGTTGGATTTGCCGTCCTGAACAGTATATATGACCACCAGCACGGAAAGACCGAAAGCAACCGTCTCGACTGAGCACAGATCATTAGTCATAGTACATCAAATCCGAGTAATTATATCCGAACTTACAAGTCTCGAAGTGAAGGTCCATGTCGCGGTCCATGATCCAGCCTAGGACAACCAGGAATGGCGTGACGAACAAGGCGATCTGAATGCTTGAACCAATAGCGACGCCCATAGCCTTAGAGATAAGATCAGTAAATTAAAGCCATATTCATTGCATATATGGGTACTTACAAGATCCATCTTGTTCTTGATCGCTACCATAACAGCCGTAACGTGCTCAGCAGCATTACCAACAATGGGGATAAGAATGAGACCGATGAAGCTTCGGCTGATGCCTGCCCGGTCGACGAGGGCGTCGATACCCTCAACCAGGTAATCGGCGCAGATGCTGACTAGAACAGTCGCAACGATGAGGACACAACCCGCCGCCCATGGGCTCATGTGAGATTCTTCCTCCTCCTCTTCGGCAGGGGCTTGCGCGTCTTGGGGTGAGGTGGTCCTATTCTCCTCGTCTTGAGGCTGCTGTGAAGATGAACCGGATTCTTGCTGATCCTCATTGCCAAAAAGGTTGTGGTGGGTTCTGAGCTGAAACCAGAGATACATAACATAAAGAACCAGCAAGATTATCGCAGTACCGCGAGAGAGTGAGAGAGTCGTAGCATCACGAGCCGCCTCGTCTTCTTTGGCTCTGCCAATGATCATAAAAAGCTGGGACCATTATATTAGCATCATGGCAAGATGAGATATACAGGTGAACTTACAGCGCCCGGGAGGATGATAGACGCAGCAGACAGTGTCATCAAGGAGGCGGTGGTCTGGGCAGTGATGGAGGCGAAGGACTGCTCCATCCCCTGCTCATTCTCATCTCTCATGTTGACGATGCCGCCAAAGAAGAAGCACATACCCATGACCAGTAGGAGGTTCGACAAGATGGAGCCGATCATAGACGACTTGACGACCTCGAGCTGTCTGTCTCTTAGGGCGATGATGCTCACCTGCAGGGTAAGTCTGTTAGCAACACGGCTATACGGCACGATCTGGGTGGGGGCCGTCGCACAATCAGTTCTACCGCGTTCCCAAAAGTGGCATTTAATAAGCCACCGAGTGCCTCTCCCAACTTCACCGATACCTCTTCGGTTGCAAAAGACAAGACTGCTGCCAGAGGGATGATGGCAAAGAAGTTGATGACGAAAACCGCCACCGGATCCCATCCTGCCTTACCCGCGACGATTCCCACGGGCACAGCAAACAGAAGAATGTTGACGGGGCCTTGGTATCAGTCAGTTCACTGCTGCTTTGAGATTTTCATATGATCATGCGCTTACTGCTCAATAGGGTCGCCTTGGTGATGTGCCAGACGTAAGCGGGCCATTTGACCCATGGCTTCGGGCTATCGGCACCAGGCGTATGCTTGGTGTTGAAGAGAACCTCCCAGGTCTGGCTGTGAGGTGGATGCACAGAGCCATGGACCATTGATCTCACGCCCGAGATCAAAGGCGTGCCCTCATGAGCCTCGCCGTTCGAGGGGCCATGACTACCTTCTATGCTCTGGCGCACTTGTTTGCGATGACTCGGAGGTAATGCTGCTGTATCGCGAGCCATCATACGTCATGGTCAGCCGGAAATTTGCGATGTGGATGAGTCGGGCACGATGGCAGCAACGGAACAGGCAATGGATGCCAGACACTGCGGGATACAACACACACAGGGGAAACAAAGGGCGCGACACGAAAGGGCCACGGGATTACACTCTCTATGAGTCAATTGGGCGGGCACGGCATGGAACGACGGGGAGAGGAGACGACAACAGAAGTAAAGACGGCAATGGTAGGCAAGAATACAAGCTCTGGGGATAATCGCATATGGGGGGTGCTTGGGCTGGCTTGGGCTTGCCCAGTTGGGTGGTACTTACCGACCATTTTCCTGGAAGGAATGCGAGTGACCGCCTCGAGTAACGCAAGATGCCGAGCTTGTGCAGGAATTGGGGCTTTCGCGTCAATCGGTCAGTTCGTGGCTCCAAGTGCCGTGGGAGGCTGTGAGTCTGATTGCGTCGGTTTCTGGTTGGAGAGAATCGGGGGAGGGCACACTTGGGGCACCGGCAGCAGTATGTACCAAGGTCCAAGAGCAACAGTAAGGTATTGGCAGATGCAGAGTGCAAGGCGAGATCGCTGAGCAGTTTGATTGATGAGCGTGATGATTACGCAGGTTAGGCCAAATCGGGGTGCGTAGCAGAGCGGTAGTCTCGTCGACGGGGGGATTGAAGTGGAAGAACGCGCTCTTGGTATTGGCTTGTTCAATCTACGTATCCCCAGGAGGTACCCAGTAAATGGATCTGTTTTATGATAACTTTTCAAACGGACCACCTTGGCATAATTCTTGGTTGCTCTACCTCAACGACAAGAACGAGGAAAACGAGTCAGCTTTTCGAATTCGCCAGTGCTATCCAAGATTTCGGGTATGTGTCGTCAGGAATGATTGATGGGCAGGATGTAGCACCCACACAGTACTCGTACGTGCCCCCTACCAGGTGAGAGGTATGTAGCTCAGATTGAAACGTGGCGGGAGCTATGGCCTCACGGAGCTAGGAAGTACCCAAAGGAGCATGTACTGTAGCTCACAAGTCATCACTCCCAGTGATAGGTACCTAGCGAGCGATAGCTGCAGCCACTACGGTCGCGTATTGAGGGCGTATCTGACTTGGCTTCGTTTCGCTCCCCCTGCTTACTACCTAGGTATTCTACGAAGAGTACTGAGATAGGATCATTTCCTCTAGTCTTTCCGTTTCAAAGTCCACCAACACAATTACCGCCAAGGTCAAAAGCCAACAAAGCGCGGCCAAGATGCCCCAAGCTCCTATCAATCAGCAGCGTGTTCCTCTCATCTTTTCATCTTTTGGCGCCAAGGGTGGCTGTGCAGCCCCCAAGAGCTCTTAGGTCTCTGCTAGGTTTCTTCCGCTTACAGTACATCACGTATTAGGTACATACCTCTAGAAACGCAAGAGGCCTCCCAGCATTTTCATACCACTAATGGCCGCTTTAGGACCCGTGCAGCAGGCGGGAAAGTTTGCGGCGTGACGACTTGAACGGTGAATACTATGACCGCTACAAGAACCAGGGCAGCCCACGCCATGCCTTATCGATACCTATATTCCACTTGAAGCTTATCGGGCTCTGTTCGAGCAGAGTTCGAGCCCGTCCACCACGAGTTTCGCACAGCAGGGTCATAGCTCTCTGATCCACCCAGCCGGATCGTGGCTCGGGCAGAACTAGGGTCAATGAGACGTCATTGGCTATCACTTTCAAACAAGCACCAAATTCTGCGCGATGCCTTCCATATTTGTCGTTGAAATAGATAATAGATAAGATGGTTGTCGCTTCACAGCTTCAGGTCACACGCACGCATCTGGGACAGAACGAGACTGCTTACAGCAAGTGACGCAGTGTAAGTCCTGCATGGGTGCACTTGAAGCACCTATTGTCAGACCAGAATTGCTATGGCGAGCCCTCTTACTGTGTAGAGCTAATTAGGACGGAAAACTCGGGATATGAAAACAAGGAAAACAAGTAAGCACTGTCTCAAGTAGGCGAAAACACTCAAAGGACTACTAGCTCAGGACTGTTCGTGAGTATCTAATAAGTTATTAGGTATTCAATTGAGTGGGATCACATAAGGATGCTGTTCTGAGGTCTACCGTTAAGAAGAAGTAAAGTCTATAGGTTAAATATTAAAAGCCGTCCCAATGCGTGGTGCTTCATAGTCCCGCGCTGTCATGATAGATATGTCGTGTATCATTGTCATACCTGGTCGTCATTCGTTCGTTCGTTCGTTCGTTCGTCTCTCATCCAAATCTAGTCGTATTATCGTCGTTGAGCCTGGTACCCATCCATCATTCATCACATGAAGGCTGCCAACGGTCAACCTGGTGTTGTAGACGACATATAGAAGGCATCGTGTCAACTCACCTGCACAATACGCCTGGTACCACGTTAGCGAAGCACCGCCATCTATCCAGGACGGATCGAAATCCTTTGCTGTGAAAAATGTCCACGCGCTCTGGGGATCGACTGTTGCCAAGTTGCCGTATAGAATGCTCTTCCAACCACCCTCTATCTTGTCCGCCCGGCCCTTGTCGAAGAATGCGGACCACTCCTGCTTGACAAAGTCGGTGGGCCTCGTGAATTTGGTAAACGGAAGGAGAGGAATCATGTGGATTCCTTGGATGTACTCAATGTTGCTACCAAAGTACGTGTTGTGGTCGCACTTGTTCTCAAACATGATGCCCGCAACTCTGTTTCCAATGAAGTTCTCCGGCTGGACCTTGTTATCTGTTTGATACAAGTAGTACTCGTTGAGAGCCCGTGACATGACCGAAAGCATTAGATTGCCGCTGTTACGCCTGTCAGCCAGTCTTGATCGACATGTGGTGGCGTAGCTTTGTATTACCGTGCCTCCATATCAGCATCTTTGATCGTCTTCCCCCACATCTTAATTGCATAGGCATGCATGGCGTCTTCTGAGCTCGACTCTTGATCCTGTTGCCCAATGTCAATAAGGAAGACAGCTAGGCGGACGGGCAAACCTCTTCACCTTTCCATCAAGGGTTTCGTATAGACCATGAGCCCAGCTGTGGCCGTGATACCAATCGAAATTGCGAGACACGGGAAAGTACTTATCCTTTGGTGAAGGATTGGCGATATCTCTGACCAGCGAGTTCACAAAATTGACGTTGTCCTCGGTAAGCCATGAGGAGTCAAGGTAGCCAATAACAGCCGCGGCGTAGATAAAGTAACCGTAATGGAAATGGTGGTCATTGTAGAACGTATTGCCAAAGTCTGCACCATTGTTTCCTGTCTGGTATGTCGACGACGAGACAAGACCACCCCAGGCAGCTTTCGTACGTTAGAACAGTCCCGACCAAGTATACTCATATTCGACACTTACTTTCGTAGTAAAGCGGGAACTGTTGCTTGTTCTGCGAGAACCGGGTGAAAGCTTGTTTCAAATTGGTAAGACCAGTTTGAGCAAGCTTGGTATTCTTCAGCAGATCATTGACCACGTAATTGATTGAGGCGAATTTCGCGAGTGCCTATGCCACGGTCAGCTTACACTCTATCAAAGAGGGGTCCTGGACGTTCAATACCTTTCCACTAAAATACATCGAATTTTGATTCGCTTGCTGATCGACATTTTGAGACAATTCTTTAAGTGCTACAGGGCTGATAGCCGTGATCAACGAATCTTTCAAGGTGGTCTTCGGGCCATTAGCCGGGTCATAAGGGGCAAAGTCCATCTTGACCGGCATATTGGGCTCAACCATGGTCCATGAGTCAGCCACCACCCCGACTGCTATGCCCTTGGTGGTAGTTTGTAGCTTTGCCGCCGATGCAGCCTTATAGGTGCTGTCATCGAATGAAGCGACATGGTGAGGCAGAGCGTACATCAGCAGCTTGACGTTGGAAAAGCCAGCCTTTGTGTAAGTAAAAGTGTATGTCCCTTTCGTCCCGGACGCCAAACCAGAAAGGACCACACCAACTGGATAGGCACCCGCAGCTGCGTCTATTATGTCCTCAGCATTTCCGGGGTCCTTGGCAACTTGGACGATCCCGTCGAAAGGTTTAGCAGCCTTGGCCATGGTGTTATTCACCACGGTGAGGTCGAAAGGGTCGCCTTTCGCAGAAAATGCGTAGACATGCCATACCTTGCCATCTTCCAGGTACATGGTGTACTTGGTAACGCCTTGCTTTGGCCCTGTGGTCGATTTTGTCACCGTCTTGAAGAACACACCGGTATTGATGATAGGGGTTCCACTCTTGTATACGGCGGTGACGAACCCCATTCCCTGGACCATTGGGAAAGTGACCAGAGGGTTTGATTTTGAATTCACATGGAGGTTGACATTAACCGAGTGAGAGTTGAGATTGTCAGTGGTGAGAGCCGTATCAGACCCGAGCTCAACAGCGGACAAGCACAGCGACTGAATCCCAATAGGACTCGAGAACCACCTCGCAGCCCCTGTTGCATCTTGCTTGTCACCGAATGCTCTTTGACTGGCCTCGATGTGAGAAATCGCCATGCCCCAGCTAGATGTGGCTCCCTTGCCTTTCGCCCATGATAGAGAGTACGGGTGCACATATGCCGGGGTGTTCTGGTTGCCAAGGTAAAAGTTGGCATAGAACTTGTTCGTACCAAACGGTGCGGTACCGGCAATACCGAGTCGAGGCACGGGATGGTCTTTGCGCACCTGAAATATCGACGGAGGTGCGCTGCTGGCGATTGGGTTGCCAAAGATATTAGACGATCCCGAGGACATGATGCGTAACAGGGTTGCAGAACTTAATGAGGATTGTTTCTGTGCAGTTGCAGTAGGATGTAGGAGCGTAGTTGGATTTGGTATCGAGTTTGTCAGAAGAGGTCCGGGTCCTCGGTTACCCGTTTCGATACTCGTCACAACGCTTCCCGATGTGTGAGGAGTAGCACCAGATATCTTTGGAGGTATCTGCGCAATTACTGACGAAGCAGTAACCGTAATGACGGCCTGTGGTTGATAGCCTTCCTGGTGGGGGTCTCGATAGGTTGAAGTGGGTATAGGAGGTAGAGGTGAGTAGCCTTCGTGGTAGGGACCTGGACTCGATGGCGATGACGAAGTAACCGACCTTGGCGAGTATCCTTCGTGATATGAATCTTTGCTTGTCGATTTTGGATTAAATCCAACCAGTTGAGGGTCGGCGTTAGCTACGGCTTCTGAGCAGAAGCGCTTTGCTTGAAGTGCGCTTTTCGAAGTCTCCAGAGGAAACGATAAAACAGGGGCGATCTGAATAACTGTCAGTACAATATTGAGCCACATCGTGAACATAGGAAATAGCAGGGGCCTGGGGAGAATCTTAGGGCTATAAAGCAACAGGTCATGTCATCTAGAGATTCTTTTCGATGAGGTTGATGGTGGGAATTCGTGGTAGGTATGAATAAAATTGATATCCTGGGACAAAGGATGTATGCTATTGAGTCCGCAGGAAAGGGATTTTTAATACTGGTAAGATGTCTGTTGATATCGATGGGTGGACACTTCAAGGACTTGTACAGTTGCCAGATGAATCCCATCGTCAGCTGAGACATGGCTCGAGGAACGAAATGGGACACCAGGCAACGGTTGGCGGCATGAGGATGACAGGGTGAGTCCACGAGGTCTAGTATCACGGAAGAATGGGATGTCTCGGATACGAACTGGAGACTGCCTACCTACTTACTTCCCAGACAGAGCGACAACAAACGAGGTTCTGGATAAGGCTCTAGAATGAAGAGACAAGTGCACCAGCTATGGAGAGATACCGGCGATGAAGTGCTTAAGCAGGGTTTGTAGTAATACACGCGGCGATTACAAGAAAGCAGAAGGATGGTTCTAGGAGTGTAGGACGAGATGAAGGATACTAGAGGTAGAGATGAGAAGAGTGACCTCTGATCGTCGGTCAGAAGTTTACATCGCCCCGTAGATTCGATGGGTAATTCTGAGCAACTTCCGACTTCTTCGCCAGAGCCAGCCTATGTCTGGCCCTTCTTTCCTGTCTCAGCGTGAGACTTTCCCGCTGCAGCATAGCATCTCGAGCACATCATGGGGAGCAACCGCGACACGGCTTCTTGTCTTGGCGTTGACAAACTCAAGTGAGTGTCCGCAGAAAACGAGACACCAGCCGTGGAGTCCATTTTCAGTAGTTGTACGCACGTAACGGCGCATTTTCGTGCGGAGAATTGGATGAGTTTACGAAATCGGGCAAGCGGTATTCAGGTTAAACATAAGAGTAGAGACAACTGCGCTGAGCATCAAGAAGAGGAGAGATTGCCTGTCTCACTACGTATTTTTAATACAGCGACCATTAACAGTAGCAAATCCATTATATAATGCCCAGATCAAGAGTTAAGTGCAACCTTGTAATGTGATAAAGGCAACTCAAGCTAAAATCACAGTCCCAGAGCATTGTACTGACCCTCGGCAGACTTTCCAGACTTTCCAGACTTCTCGACATTGACTTCGCTGTACGTTTTCTTGGACTTGCTTATCGTTTCCCCGTAGTGGCTTGCCGCTCCCTGGTCAGAAAGGCCCTTCTCCTTTCCGATGTTGGCCCTCCAGGCTAAAGCGGTGGAATCTTGGTCCTTTTCTTTCGCCTTCCTCTCACGTCTCCTGTCCCTCCCTGTGCTGTCCATTTGTTGCAATTTCTTGCACCTGCGCACTTCTTTCCTGTCCAAGACCCAAGGGTTGCTAAGGACGTCCCGCCGGAAGTCTTTAATCTTATTCCAGAACTGGACTTCTTGGTTTGTAGACTTGACCCGCTGGACCTTCTGGATTGCAATCTGTTTTTGTCCCCGGAATAACTTTACACTACCCTTGACGTCGAGTATCTCGCCGATGTCGATGTCAGCCGGTACATCGGGTATAGTGCCGTCCGTACTCGCATCTACGATATGGGGTTTCAAAGAACCGGAAGCGGCGGCACGAGAGTTGAGCGCTTGGATCTGTCGAGGGTCGGGTAGCCTAGGTATAGTCACAGTGCATTCGATGCATGCGCCAGTGCTATCATCTACGGTATAGATACGTCGGCCGGGATACTCGTCGATCGCGACGACTATTCCAGTGATCCGCACCCATCGTATCGGATGATTCAGGTGAAAGTAAACATCCTGACCTGTTGATTCAATCTCGTAAGTCAAGGCCGCCGTGTATGGAGAGTGCGTACGCTTGGCCAAGTACCTTCAAACCCAGGGCGACAGGCCAAGCTAGCAATGTCGGTAGCTTGCAGTGGACACCACTTATTGATGGTCGGAGAGAGGTGGAAACAATACTGTGGATAGTAAATGAGCGTTTCAGATGTATCAGCACTTGTCATGGCATCTTGTAGCCAGCGAGAACGCTAGAAGAAATTCTCCTCGTAGGCGGAGGCTTGTGTGTCTCGGAGGACTTAGAATAAGTAAAGGTAGGATTGCGGGCTGGTGACGCGACCGTCGCGACTGAGCCTTGGAGAACGAAGGTGGGTCGGCCCTGCAACCACTTTGGGGTTCAGATATTAGGGTAAGTAAGTAGTTAGTCATTTCCGTTTACCAAGCAGAAAGCGTTACTTCTATGTCTCTCATGCTAATCTCGTGCGCAACCCCACCCCCAAGTGTTCAACCAGCTGAACTTGAGGAGAGAGAAGGAGAGAGAGAGAGAGAGAGAGAGAGAAACAGCCATAATCATCGCATTACTATGTGCCGCGTTTCTAGTAAGACCGATGCCAATCCAATTTGAACCCCGGGCCATACCAAAACCTCATGATGCAACTTTTTTCCAGAGTTGCCACGCATGCCGTAACCTGAACGCCATCGCATCGCATCAAAGTCACATCATTCACCATATATCTTTTGCTCATTTCTTCTTGCCTTTCTTCAGTCGTGACGCAGCAGCCTGGAAAGCTTCCTCGTCGGGCTCTTCAGGTGCTTGCCGCTTCTTTCCTTTCTTCGATCCGGACGTCGCACCATATTTGGCGGCAAGATTGTCCAGAAAGCCGCCTCGGCTTTGTTGGTTGCGCTGTATAAGCGCTGCTAGGTCGTCTTCTGATGACCCCTTCTTGCCCTTCTTCTCCTTCTTGTTGCCGAAGAGTTTGTCGTGCACACCCAACTTTTTGGCGTAGTCCTCAGCCTCGGTGCTGTCTTTGTCGGCGCGTATCTTGGCAGCCTTCATTCGAGCCTGCTTGGACTTCTGCGTCTCCCCTGTGTAAGCCTTAAAAGCAGGGACATCCTCGTTCTCGATCGCCTCATCAATGATCTGACGAAACCGCTCGTCATCTTCAAGTACGTCGCTGAGCATTACTGTTTGGTAGACTTTATTCATATTGCCCTTGAAGTTTTCGTACGCAGCCAGAAGGTCATCTTTCTCCTCCTCGGAATGCTTGTACTTGGCGGCGAATTTCTCGATACTATCGCTGGAAATCGAGTCGCGAAATTGCTCACGGTAGAAGTCAGACCAGCTGAAGCCATCAGAGTCGACAATAGACTCGGAGGTAGAGCCCGTCTCATCGTAGCGCTTGCGGCGCGTAGGATCGGAGAGCACCGCGTATGCGAAGGCGATGGATTGGAATTGTTCGTGGGCTTGCGCTTTCTGGTCCTCGGATACCTTGTCTTGGTAACTGAAAATGAGGATGTGTTCGCGCAGACGACGTGTATCTAGCTGCCACACTGATATTGAAAAACTTACCTGGGTGGTGCTTCAAAGCCTGCTTGCGATAGGAAGACTTAATTTGGTCTGCGGTAGCGCTGCGTTCCAGGCCGAGGACCGCGTATGGGTCGATGGTTGGGGGCTCGCCCTCAAGGAGATCATCGAAGGCGTCCATTGTGATGTCGCCGTGAGGGGGAATATGGCTAGGCGCTGTGGAAGGCGGAGAGCGGAAGGGAAAGTAGGCTTCAAGATGGGTATCGTAGAACGCGTTGAGAGTGAGATGCACGCGCTTCAACGCAGGGTACGTACACCCAACGTCAATCAATGCAATCCAATCGATAAAAGCTCGGCAAGCCCCACCATCAGGTACAGTAATCTCTTGGCGGTTGATGATGGAATCGCCAGCGTGGGGCTGTCGCGGGGTAGCTGCGCTGGGCATCCAACTTCTTTCCAACAAAATAAGCGGAGTGGGATTGATCGGCTGCTGATGGAGTATGAAGGCGAAACTCGTGAGAAGCTACGATAATTCTCCCCGGTAATGTATTTCTCCTTCAATCTCCACGTAGAACTCTCGATGCTCACCTACCATTGCAATGGCTGAAGAAACGCCCACGCCATCACCTAACATCCAACCTGGCGACCACCTCGCCTACATGAGACTGGCTCTATTTCTAGCTGCCAAGTCACCGCCAAAACCTACAAACTACTGCGTTGGAGCTGTTGTTGTCGACGTAGCCACGAATGAGCTGTTGGCGACGGGCTATACGCTTGAACTTCCTGGGAATACCCACGCTGAGCAATGTTGCTTTGAAAAGCTCGCAACCAAGTACGCCGTGGCGACAACCGACCTCGGACGAGCTCTCGCGGACGAGGTTGCTCTTTACACGACCATGGAGCCCTGCTCTCAAAGAAGCCCAGGGAACCTCCCCTGTGTGGACAGGATTTTAGGCATCGGCAAGCGGATTAAGACTGTCTATATAGGCGTCTTGGAGCCGACCAAGTTTGCCATCAACACAGGCAAGCAGAAACTGCAAGATGCTGGTATTGAGATTAAGCACGTCGGCGGACTGGAGAAAGAGATCTTGGAAGTCGCGACTGCAGGCCACGAAAAGTCTGACTGAAACTTCGGACCTTTCCTCTACGATCGCGAATCGCGATGAGACTTATACAACCTTTTGGAACTCGTGGAAGCGATAGATGCATATCCTGGAGCGGCTTGGTTCGGTTTTAGGTTGATGCTATCCTTCTTGCAGCAATTTATTTCGCTTCAGGACCATTTATACCCAGCCGCATGCTCTTTAATTTTCGTTCATATCAGCCTAGAACTCGAAAAACGTGTGAAATTGTCTTTATTTTCGATCCACACTTGGCAAGCCCGAAGTCCTTACTTGTAAACCTAGTGAACATGACGCGGTATTAGCCGCCCGTTATGCATACGGTAAGAAAGTTCTCATAAAACTTTGTCAAAACTAGCAATGAGCTCAAGAATTGCGGCATACCGGTTTGCAGGGTTTTATTTCGTGTGCTTAGAGAATCTAATGGCCTATTTGAACCTTGCTACCTTCTGGCATTGCTCTGAGAGTATCTCCAAATCACCCCTCTATCCCCCCTTGGACTGCGCGCTGGGCCATCTGATGACGCAGCTAATACTACGTCAACGGGAGGAGGGGGTAGCCTATGTACTCACTTCGATAACCTCGATTCAGATCAGCGAATGAGCATCATATATGAGCTATCAATCAAACCGTGCCCTCGTCAACAGTCGCTGCCAGACACAGTAGCAGGATTGATATACCGCTCAACATGGCCACAGAAACAAAGACAATGCAGGCTGTCAATTATAAAGGCCCTTACCAGGTGAAAGTAGAGGATGTTCCGATGCCCCAGATCGAGCACCCAGATGATATCATCGTCAGAATTACAACGGCCGCCATCTGCGGCTCCGATCTACAGTAAGACCTTGATCTCGCGTATCCAAAGAATGCCAAACACTGCTTGTTGCCGTCAGCGTCTCGCTACTTTTCCGCAGGACAATTAGTCTTCGGCTACTGTATGATATCCTGGCGCGGCTGCAGATTCGCTAACGAGCTGACAGCATGTACGAAGGTCGCACGGCGGCCGAGCCGGGCATCACCTTCGGTATGTCGTCTCGCGCGTCGTCCAGACCCATTCAAATGCTGTGGGAAGCTGGGCAGTAATTTACATTGGCTCGCTGTAGGACTGACCTAGTACGGTGCGCGCGCAGGCCACGAGAACATGGGCATCGTCCACGAACTCGGCCCGGGTGTCACCAGACTCCAGAAAGGCGACCGAGTCGTGATGCCCTTCAATGTTGCAGATGGCCGCTGCAGAAACTGCGAGGAAGGGCGCACGGCATTCTGCGAGGGTGTAAATCCCGGCTTTGCAGGTGGTGCTTATGGTTCGTATCAAACCCGTCCCGCTCAAACGGGTTTCGTCGTACGCATGGGTACTCTGCGAAGCTCCGTGAGCGCGCCGAGTCTATGATGCGTACCGTTTCAGACGAAACTCCGCGTCAGCAACACACGCTAAGTATGGCAACTGCTAATGTGTACATAGGCTATGTCGCCATGGGCCCCTACCGCGGCGGCCAAGCGCAGTACATCCGCGTCCCCTACGCCGACTTCAACGCGCTGCAGCTCCCGCCCGGCACTGAGCACGAGAGCGACTTCATCTTGCTGGCGGACGTGTTCCCCACGGGCTGGCACGGCGTCAAGCTCTCTGGCTTCCAGCCGGGCGAATCCCTCGCCGTCTTCGGCGCCGGACCCGTGGGCCTGATGGCCGCGTACGCGGCGCAAATCCAGGGTGCGAGCCGCGTGTTCGTCGTGGACCGCGTGGCGGAGCGACTGGCGGCCGCGAAGGGGATTGAGTGCGTTCCTGTGGATTTCACCAAGGGAGATGCGGTGGATCAGATCATCGAGCAGAATGGCGGCAAGATGGTCGACCGCGCGGTGGATGCGGTGGGATACCAGGCTGTTGATTCCGGGGGTACTACCGAGGTTGCGAATACGGTCCTCGAGAACATGATCCGCGTCACGCGCCCGTGTGGTGGTTTGGGAATCCCCGGGCTATATGTCCCCAGTGACCCGGGTGCGCCAGAAGGGAGTCCAGCTGCGAAGGGGATGGTGTCCCTGAGTTTTGGAAAGTTGTTTGAAAAGGTTGGTTATTCTCATCGCAACACGTTACCTGTATCCCTGCCCATGCTTCGTGCCTCCCGCTACGCACCTCATTCGCTCCAGCGAATGCTCATCGCGGGACGCTCATTGACAACGTTGGGCATAGGGTCTTTCACTAGCAACGGGCCAATGCAACGTCAAAGCTTACAATAGATACCTGCGCGATCTCATAATCGCAGGAAAGGCCTCACCAGGTTTCGTGGTTTCCCACGAAATACCACTCGAGCAAGCTGAGGAGGCATACGACAAGTTTGACAGGCGGGTTGATGGCTATACCAAAGTCCTCATACATCCGAACGGCGGATTCTGAGCACGCATCACTACGTTCTGATCGCAGCGAGCAGCGAATGTTGTCGCTTTATTTCAATGTCTTCCGATCAGTGGCCGGCACAACCGGGCAATTTTGAACAGCCTAAGGCGGGAGGACTGAGCATCTATTTATCATTGGGTTAGTCTACATATCGCGTCAAGGGGTTGCCTCAGGCTGCGAGAAGTCAATACATATGAGAGTTGTTTCATCATGTTACAGTGAGTGCCGCCCGCGCGCACAGAGAGTGCTTGCAGGCCCTGAGCCAACGGATAGCCTGATTCTGCAGTGGCATTGACCCCTCAGCGCTCAACCAGCCCTCGCGGCCCAAAGCTCAGCTACAGCGGGACGGAGCCAGAAGCTAGGTGCATACCTAATTGAGATGGTAGTGACGATAGTACAGCGTATTCGATCTATCATCCCCGAAGCTTCACTTCCCTCAGTACTTCCAAGGACTTGGATCTGACGTTGGAGTTAAAGGCGATGGCGGACCGCACCCCTTACTTCTTCCTCGCGCCGACATGGGACTTCCCTCCCCCACAGGCGGGCCCCATCCAGTTAGGCAACGTGATCACGTCCGTCAAGACGCCTGAAAGGCCGCTCTTTCGGGCACCACAACCAGACGGATTGGATGTCTTCTCTAGTACGAAGACGCAAGTCGTCTTTTCGACCGAGGACCTCCGAGCGGGACGGTTTGAGATATTTACGAGGTTTATGAGTGTTGTGCTTGGTCTTGGGGTTGATGCTGGCGTGGGCTGGGAAAACAGGTATGCTTGTATCGCTGCTCACACGGTGCTTTCGATCCTGTCATCAAAATGAAATGGTACGTCTCATACTCTTCGTAGCAACACATCCCAATACAGTTTTGAAAGCCTCGAAACCGTTCAATTTCTTCCCGAACAAGGTTATATTCGCGGCTGTGTATCTGCAGCATCCGTGCGGCACTACTTGGAAAAGTCGCACTACCGCAAACCCATCTACATAATCACTGGTATCAAGATTGCCCGTGGTGCGGCAGCTCGAACGACACAGAAACGAGGGGTGGATGGCAGTGCCAGTGTTGAGCTGGATGCAACGGCTTGGACCGGTGTCCCCGTCGGGGCCGGACCGGGGATCGGGACTTCTAAGAGCAAGAGTCAAAGTACGGCGTGGGAAGGCAGCAGCGACTTTGTGTTCGCGTTTCGGGTGCGGAAGATCCTCGTTGACAGGAAGACCGGGGCAGTAAAGAAAGAGGAGGATTATAAGAGAGGTGCAATGTTAAGACTTGGCGAGAGTATCAAGCAAGAGATCGAGATCGTGGAAAAGGAGGTTGACGACGAGCTGAACGAGTTTGCTACAGAAGATCTTAAAGATGGCGATGAATTAGTTTTGTGTGCCTTTCCAACGCAGCAGGATCAGTCGGATTGAACATTATCTCTCCATGGTTATTCCTGGGTGGCAGTCAATATTGCAAGAATGGCAGAAATCAGCACGGCTGTCCGTGAAATCACGCCCGGTACCAAACGAAACTGAGCCATCAGAATGACGAAGCCTCATAAGGGCAATTATCAGCTCGTGAATACTCTGTGCCAAGGCTAAAGTCTGACTGAACCAGGCAGGTTGGTCGAGGATGGTGAGGGTAGAGTCGGTGTGTGATCAGGATAGGAATGGTCGCAGTGTTCTACTCAGGATTACTTCTTCATTCCACTCATCACGAACTGCTCCTTGTCTTCATGATGTGATCTGTTAAAGGGAGCCTTTGGTTAACAGCGAGGTCCTGAAGTCAGGTTTCTGATGTCAGCGCCTGCTTTTTCACGTCAAGTACCCAAGCACCGGCATCTTAACTAGCTCGAAATGCTGATGATTGCATTTCAAGTTACCTAGAATTCTGCAGAGCCTCAGTGACGACTAATTCTTGAACACCTCTTGAAGGATTTTTATCATTCTCTCGAATTTCCACTTGGAACAAATGCCATTTGGCAACAATAAAAGCCAGCGAACGTACGGGCAAGACCGCGATGGAGACGCGAAAAAAGTGTAAATAGGGCTACACTTCACATTGATACACTGAAGGCATTGGGTCCGATTTGTGCTGCTTTCCCACCTTTCCGTTACCAGTGGCATGCTGCGTCAGCTGGACATGTTACAGCACAAAGAGGAACTTTGGTGAACTCATGCATCTCGGTGGCGGGGCGGCACAACATATTCTGCAGCATATAAGTAAGGTTTGCAGATTGCGTACTGCAGTAGGTATTTCCTATTCGAGCCCAATGTCTCTCGATATGACACGGGTCGTAGTGCTATAATAACACCTTTTTCTCAATATCCGTGGTCTATCTGCGGCAACCAAGAGTCTGTCATCCATAGGGTATCGGACTGCAGAGCCGGATCCAAAATCCATCCATCACTTGTACTTAAGAGGTTTAGTCCAGGTTGCCGAGATATTTGAGGAGCTTCACTCCCGTGCATAGCGTCCTGAGGATACTTTCTGGTGATACGTTGCTCCCATGCCCATTTTATCTGCCTTGTCCGACTCAACATCTTGATCAGATAGTGATCTTGGTTTGGTCTGCTTCCCCCTGACAGTCCAACCGCCATCTCTAGGCTGTTTGCCATTTGATCTATCCTCCGAATAACTCCTAGCGTTTCGATGACGACTTTGCTGTCACATCTAGGCTCTTCGAACACGATCGACTGGTGCACTGCTCGCAGAACGACCGCCATCTGATTATACACCAAGCTGGGGAGCATGAAGTATGCATCACTACCCATGTCCAAGAATGTACGAATTCAGCTGGTAGAAGCCTCCAAGACTTTATGCAGGCTCTCAGGTCTACGATAGTCCGGTACACCTAGGGCATCTCTTTGGGGATATGGATTGAGTGTGCTCCCGTGGACGATTATTCGGGTCACACAATAATACATCATAATAATGCCTGTTTCATATCAGCCACTGTGTTTAAATCGTCTCTGGCTTGCATCCGCTCTTACAATAATGGATAATTCCTGTAGTTAGACTAGCTCGGAGGTTTCGTAGTTGGGCTTCGAGCGAAAGGAGTAAGACTCCTGTCTCGCTAGGTGGTGACACGATGGGCTTCTCCTTGACCCTGTACTTGTTGCCCATAATCAGATGCCATCTGACTTGAGCGGCCAATATTCTGTCTCCTTCCCACTCGGGGTCTTCATCGACGGTGAGAAGGCATTCATACATGTATGGCGTCCATCCTATTGCGCTAACATTATTTTCCAACGCCGAAGTCCTGGGCTGTTAGTATCGTTCTCAACACAGGAAGCTGGAAACACCCACGCTGAAATGACCGGGAAAGTTGCCAGGACAGCTCTTATCTCCATGCGACTATGTTTTCGGTTATGAGGTGGAGCATTGAGGCAAAGGTCGCATACAAGAGTTGTTATCAGCGAAGCCCAGACAGCGGCAGACTCTCCGCGACGGTGGGTAAGCCTGCGCGCCAGTTAGCAAACGATTTTGTCAACGACATTCCGCGAACGGACCATCCAAGATAACACAGGGAGCCAAGCAAGAGATCTAAGCTCCTTTCTTGTTCGATAACAATCTTTTGCGCGAGAACTTGCCGTAACTCCTCTTCCGTTTGCCCACTCTCGACGGCTGACAGATTTGTTGCAGCATTGATGCCCATCCACAATACTGGGAAGTCTCTCTGCATCTGCTGGAATGTTGTTGCATCCGGGAGGCGTACGAATGGAAATTGAATCAATAACTTCGCTCGAAAAACTCTCAGAGTTTCCAGTGGCTCTTTCAAGTTATTACTGAAGCTCGATCTTGTAGGGGACGGATTCGAGGTTGTTCGTGCTAAATAAAACAGAGTGTCTTCATGACTTTCTATGAAACTAGGTATGTATTGAAGATCTGGGTTATAAGTGATCAAAGGATCAACCGAGGGTGTGCTACCGCGACTGGAAGACCAGTTGTTAGAGACTCGACTGCCATGATTGGCCGTTACAACACCGTTGATGCCGGGGTCAGCCGGTCCTGTGTTAGCTTGAAGTTGAGAGGTCGATCCGTCAGGCTTCTGATCGATGTTGGCGGCCCGCCCTTTGGAAGCTTTCCTCGACCCCAAGCGACGAATTGACGTTGTAGGTTTGCACTCTTTGTCGAGGCGCTGGCACCTATCCCTCAAGTCAGTCTCTGTCAGTAAGCTGATCCCTCTGCAGAGCATGAAAGTCGATTTCTTTCTCGCACGAGTACAAATGCACGGGGAAACCGTCATGGTAGAGGCATGGACATTTGGTTCCCAAATGACTCACCGAACGCAAACCGTTTGCCCCAGCTGATAGACGCACTTGCACTTAACACGGTAACAGTTGGTGCAAGCTTTCCCGTAGTGAGACTTGGCCAGATGGTTTTCGTTTTGCGGCGAACCCATTGAGAGATAACGTAATCAAGCTACAGGATATCCCGAGTCATAAGCGCGCGTCTGACTATCATCTCTGGATACGAAGTCGAAGCTCGTCTGGACTCACTGGAGCTTTTCAACCACCATCCAAATGCTTTCCTACTACCTGCTACTACTTATTGAGCCCGTGTAAGGCATCTATGTGTGGCCTATGCGGTGTCTCCGCCTTGGCCTACGAGGGTTTACAGCTGCAGCCTAAGCCATGACATTGACGTTTAGGGGCATGGATTCCTTCCCATCGGCTTTGCCAGAGGGGGGGGGGGGGGGGGGGGGGGGGGGGGAAAAAAAACCAAAAAAAAAACAAACAAAAAAAAAGGTTTGTTTGGTTTA
>MU388778.1:0-220822 GCA_022578815.1 Xylariaceae sp. FL0016
CCACCCCCCCCCCCCCCCCGCCCCCCCCCCCCCCCCCCCCCCCCCCCCCCCCCCCCCCCCCCCCCCCCCCCCCCCCCCCCCCCACTTTTTCCAGTCATACAATTCCCATAAGGCGAATTTGTCGTGTCTGCGATCAGATCAACATTGGGAGCTACGACCTTCGAGATCAAAGCAGCACCTCCCCCATGATCTCCTTCAGCTGGCATCCTTTTCGAGACGAAAAGACTCCTCTGCCGATCCACTGCACCATTCTTATTTGAACGTGATCTTGGGATACTCAGAAACTGACGCACTCCCTGGGCGAACTTGCTGCTTGATCCAACTTGGTCAAGATGGCTACCACCACGATTACTGCTACCGTCCGGAAGAAGGATCAGAACCTTGCCCCTGAGAATGAACGTTTTCTTCGATGCTGCGCCGACATTGCGAGCGCCCTTATCGATGATCATGAGGCTTCCAAAGACCCCAAGACTCCCAGGCGTGATGTCAACCTCAACAGTTTGCGTACCAAGCTGTCTAGAAAACATAAGCTGGCCAACATCCCACCTCTCACTGCCATCATCGCTGCCGTTCCCGAGCACTACAAGAAGTATATCATGCCCAAGTTAGTGGCGAAGCCAATCCGAACCTCCTCCGGCATTGCTGTTGTTGCCGTCATGTGCAAGCCGCATCGATGTCCGCATATCGCATACACTGGGAACATCTGTGTTTATTGTCCTGGTGGTCCCGATTCCGACTTTGAATATAGCACTCAGTCCTACACAGGCTATGAACCAACCTCTATGCGAGCTATTCGTGCCCGATATGATCCCTTTGAACAAGCCCGTGGCCGTGTTGACCAGCTCAAATCTCTTGGACATTCAGTCGACAAGGTCGAGTACATTATCATGGGCGGGACATTTATGTCCTTGCCCGTGCCCTACCGAGAAGAATTCATTTCCCAGCTGCACAATGCCCTGAGCGGCTATCAAACCACGAATGTTGATGAAGCTGTTGAGGCAGGCGAGATGAGTAACGTGAAGTGCGTGGGCATCACCATCGAGACAAGACCGGACTACTGTCTTCAACCCCATCTTACAGACATGCTTCGCTATGGTTGCACCCGACTAGAGGTTGGTGTTCAGTCACTTTACGAGGATGTTGCGCGAGATACCAACCGAGGACACACCGTTGCAGCCGTTGCCGAGACTTTCTGTCTTGCGAAGGATGCTGGCTTCAAAGTGGTTTCCCACATGATGCCCGACTTGCCAAATGTAGGTATGGAACGCGATCTAGACCAGTTCCGAGAATACTTTGAGAACCCATCATTTCGAACCGATGGGCTCAAAATCTATCCAACCTTGGTAATACGTGGAACCGGCCTCTACGAGTTGTGGCGTACAGGCCGATATCAGAATTACACGCCAAATGCTTTGATAGACATCGTAGCTCGAATTCTGGCTCTTGTACCTCCCTGGACGCGAATCTATCGTGTCCAAAGAGATATCCCAATGCCTCTTGTCACCTCCGGCGTGGAGAACGGCAACCTAAGAGAGCTGTCACTTGCCCGGATGAAGGACTTTGGCACAACTTGCCGAGATGTACGCACACGCGAGGTTGGCATTAATGAAGTCAAAAACAAAATCCGACCCAATCAAATTGAGCTGGTTCGTCGTGATTATACTGCCAACGGTGGGTGGGAGACGTTCTTGGCATACGAAGATCCAAAGCAAGACATCTTGGTGGCTCTGCTTCGACTACGCAAGTGTACTGAAAAGTACACGTATCGCCAGGAGCTTACAGGTCAACAAACTAGCTTGGTTAGAGAGCTTCACGTATACGGGACCGCTGTTCCTGTACATGCCAGAGACCCGAAGAAGTTTCAACACCAAGGTTTTGGAACTCTCCTTATGGAAGAGGCCGAGCGCATCGCTCTCGAGGAACACGGGAGCGAAAAGATCAGTGTCATTAGTGGTGTAGGTGTCCGAAGTTATTACAAGAAACTCGGATACTGGCTGGATGGCCCGTATATGAGCAAATGGCTCGATGGTCGGCCTCAAGAACAACGATGAGCGATGACAGTCACTGACTCAATCCGAGGACCCTCTTCGAGAAGATTTGAAGTGCTTCGCCAAAGATGCCGCCTCGCTTCACTTCCGTGGGCGCAGATCAGCTCGCACGCCCCATGTGTGCAATATGTCTCAGGGGTCCTGTACCTAGGCGCTTTGAGCTCAGCTACAGATCCGAGGTAGCCATCTGAGCAATCACCTAACATCTTGCTAGGTGGGTACACGCAGCCTTACGCGTCATGACTATCATCGATAAGCGCCCAGCCCGCCAGTAGTGGGTAGTTCGAGACAAGATATCCTTGTGACAGCCGACGTCCAAGCAGTCAGATGTGGAATGCTACGCATTTATCAATGAGCTGGAGCTACCATTAAGGGTTCGGGAATCTCGATAAGAATGGCATTGTCGTCAGGTCGCGAGCACAACTACGAAGCCAGAATTCTCGATCAGCTGTCATGGGTGTACAATACCACGGTGTAAGCCAGTCTAAGATGAAGAGTATGTCTGAGATGATATATACTTGCATTCTCGTATGTAGCCCTTTTACACGTCGAATCAGATATTTCATCAGAGGCACATTCGAGTTTCAAAGCGCTTGGTTGATATCACCAAATAGCGGCGGAACAGGTAGATAGGACAGCGTAGTAATACACTTGAGAAGAATCTCCGCTGCCGAATATCTCTCTGTTCATGACACTACGCACAAGTTCGAACCATAAACGACAGCCTATAGCTCACGAAGGATATACATAAATGCCATGGCCCACGGTCAGCAAGGAACAAGCTGCTACTACACAACGAACACATCATTGTGTTAGAATCGGTCCAAGATGACCGCTTTACTATCTAGTAATCATCATCACCTAGCTTGAAAACCTGCATCGCCTGTCTTTCTGACTTCCCTTCCTCCTGCTTCAAAGAGCTGCGGGCGACTGCATCCTGCAACCTCGCAGACTGGATTGCCGTAGGCTTCGTTATACGTGCCATGTATGTCCTGATAAAATTGCGTATTGCTGCCAGTCACTGTTCCTTGACCGTCCTGAACAGCTTGGGCATCTCGATGCTTCCTCATTACACAAACCCACCACAAGCCGCCGAAGAGAAGTCCCAAACCGGCAGTGATTCCCACTACTATACCTGCTAACGTTCCTCCTTGTATCCCTGCAGAATTTGTAATCGTGACTGTCGGTGCTGCTAGAGGCTGAGTCGAGGATGCTTGGGCATTTGACGATTGGGCGGGCGATGATGTAGAGCTTGTACTCAACGAACTCGTGGTACTCGCTGTGGTTTCGGAGCCGCTGATATTGAACCATTGCGAGAGAAAAGAGCCGTCGCCATCTGGACCCTCGTCGAGCGAAAAGAAGTAGACATTGTTATAGTCCGGATCGAGGCCCACATAGGAGACTTTCCAGGTATAAAAACTGCCATCTAAGGGATCTTTCAACATAGTGAGTCTCGATTGTGATCGCGTTGTAGACCGGGCAGCTTACAAACCTTTGAATGGTGCACTGCATGGTCCGCCGCGTGCGTAGCCTAGGTAATTGTCTTGACATAGGCTCAGGCTGCCGTTGACCACTGACGGGGCCCAACCGAACTGGATGATTGTTCCTATATTGTAGTTCTGATTATCTGAATAATCTTTAGGTCCCCCATCGACCCAGTTCCGAGTGAAGGGATCCTCAAAGCCATCCCCTGTAGCATGTCGTATCGCTACCAAAAGCAGCCAGACACACGAAAGTAAGAACATTGGCAAGTAGCACAGCTGTTTGTCCGCATTCCAATGATCAGATTACAGCTCGATGAGACCTGTACGGTACACGAAAAGCGGAAGAGAGACATTCCTATATTCAATCACCCTAACAAAGACATTGCGATGGGAATGGTACCTTGGGGGAAAGGGGCAGAGTCCTAGGGCTGAGCGATATATTTTTGCACGTTTGAGAGGTCGCCTTGGCGTTCTTCACCGAGCCACCCCTTGTGTTCGCTATTTCGGGCCTGGTCATACAGAACTGGGGGCCATAATACCGTCGAAACTGGTCGATAGGCTGTCATTGTTTCGATCTAGGATCTGATCAAATGTATAGGGTAGCACACTTGTGCGGCTGAAAGTAATGCAGGTAATTAATGGCTGGGAAGGATTTCTTGAGTTTCTTCCAATAAGATGTCATGCTGGTTCAAATCGACCTCACGATAGTCACTGTGATAAACAAGGTTTATGTCTCTGGACTGGTTCCTGAGTTGGCGAGTTTCAGCACCGAAATCAGGATACTTGGAAATGAGATCGCACCAGCTTTTTGACCAGGGCTTACAAAGCCCTTGATGGCATAATCTGGAAGAGCATACGGTAAAGAGTGCACATAGAATACAGTCTACTACAAGAGTGGTTTCTTCTTACTCGAAAATCGGACCTGTAGCATTCGAGTTTAGCATCCCAGCTGCGCGGAGAACCCTGCGTTGATCTCCTCACCCCGCGTAGTCTAATCGACGACAGCGGCGCTCACGACGCCCATCTATGTACCTCCAAGAAGTACGCAGCATGAACTGCCGTGTCAGAATTCCTGGGGCATCCCCGCACTCTGCCATGCAATTTTCAACCATTCCCAGGTTGGTTGGGCAACATGGGGTCCTATAAGGGCCTCGGGTAACGGTTTGTAGAACCAGATATAAATTAACGGTTGGAGATCGTTATTGAACTCAGAAAGATGTCGCGATGATCTGAACGTATGAGCTACTGATATATGGAGTATGACTTGGGACCGCTCATGACACCGCTTCAATTTTCCGTTCGTGTCATTTTCACTTACACTCGAGATCACTCTCACTTCTACCCTGGTATTTCTCTCTTCTGAAATGATAGAACTTATTCAACACGGCCAATTTCAATACGATGGATACAGACGAAAAGCCAGGGGCCCTGCACGTTCTAGGAACGGAAACCGAAGTCGGCCATAAGGCACCAGCAGTATTGCCTATTGAGCAAGAAGCAGTTGACGAGCCATATCACATCAATCTAGGCTGGAGATCATGGGTAAGTGAGCAACAAGCTACTCTATAGAGACGCGATTCACGTAAGATGTATTCATGCTGATTGCTCATGCCGCATCTAGCTCGTAGTATTCATCACCTGCTTTGCGTGAGTCTCGCTGAAATCAAAATCCAGCAGCCTTTTGACTAAAGATTGAATAGCATTATGGCTCAAGTCTTCGTCGTTGTGGCCGCTGGCTCTGTAATCGCCTTCATCATCCGAGATCTAGGAGCGCCATCGCTGTCAGGTTGGGTCATACAGGCACCGCTCCCCCGTCTCCTGCGTATTTGCTTTCATCTCGCTGACCTATTCTCGCGACTAGGGGCCTCTGTTGATGCAAAGTGTGCTCTCTCCTATCGTTGGCCGCCTTTCCGATGTCGTTGACCGCAAATCCCTTGCCACTATACCACCGCTCATCGCCTTTGTCGGTGCTGTCGTCTGCGCAACGGCCAAGAGCATGGGCGTGCTCATCGGCGGGGGAATTCTCATCGGCGTCACACTGTCGACGATCTCCGTCGTTCAGGCCATTCCCGCGGAGATCCTGCCCCTCAAATATCGGGCGCTGGCGAACGGATTCGCGTTTATAGGGGGTGCGGTAGGGGGCCTCATCGGATCGCTGGGTGCCGGTGCAGTCACAGATGTGAGCGCCGGCGGCTGGCGATATATTTTCTGGCTACAGGCCGCCTTTCACGGCATGACGAGCGTTGGGCTATTCTGCTTCTTCTGGCCACCCAAGAACAAAGAAGGTCCCAACATGACTCTCAAGGAATACGTATGGGCGAGTGATCCCATCGGCTCGTCCCTTTTTGTGAGCAGCGCGACGTTGATGCTGCTGGGACTTGACTGGGCTGGTGGTGCTTATGGTTGGTCCAACCCTCACGTGGCAGCCCCGTTGAGTCTTGGACTTGTATTGCTAGTTGCGTTTGCGCTGTACGGTAAGTTGAAGAGCTTCTTCTTTATCAATGAAGTCATCGTCTGACACGAAATCGTTCCGACAGAATGGAAAGGTCGCACTGACGGTCTCGTTGCTCATATCTTCTTCCGACAAAACGCCAACTTCGCGTACGCTGTCTTTGCCTTCGCGGTCGAAGGCTGGATCTTTTA
Source organism: Xylariaceae sp. FL0016 (assembly GCA_022578815.1). Taxonomy (NCBI): domain Eukaryota; kingdom Fungi; phylum Ascomycota; class Sordariomycetes; order Xylariales; family Xylariaceae; species Xylariaceae sp. FL0016. The sequence goes on from MU388778.1 coordinate 6,176, forward strand.
CAGTGCTGTCAACAGCGTAGTCCCGCAGATCGTTCTGCAATTGGGCTTCGAGTCTGACTCCTGGGCTATCTCCGTACGGCAGCTGAGCTACCAACTCCCCGTCCTTTTCGCCTCCATCCCCATTACGTGGTATGCGACGCGATATAAGGACTTACAAGCACCATTGCTAGTGTGCTTCACTGTCTTCCTCGTCGTGTGAGTCACCACTTTCCTGCTTCATCGATACCTAGCAGCCGCCTTCTCCCCACGCCGCATGCGGTACCTATCATGAGAGGCTGCTCATACGGTTTCACTGGCTAACATCGGAGTCATCCCAGCACAATATGTTACGCGACCATACGCCCAAGCTGGGACCGTCCCCAAATCGCTTTCGGCGTGCTCGCCGGGATAGGCCAGGCCGGCCCTCTGACGCTCCTCGTCGCCGCCGTCCAGTTCACCGCCCCGCACGCTTTCCTGTCCACGGCGACGGGGCTCGCCTTCAGCGCGCGCGCCATTGGCGGTGCCTTCGGGTCCGCCGTGCTCAACGCCATCATCAACGGTCGGCTCTCTGCCCATTACGCGTCCGCTGTTGGCGCTGCGGCTACCGGGGCGGGACTGCCTCCGGAGAACGTGCCGGCGCTTTTAGAGGCCCTGGATGCGGGGGAAGTTGGCTCGGGGGTTGATAGCGCAGGTGCTACGGTCTGGGCCGCAGCTATCGAGGCGAGTAGGTGGCAATACACACTTGCGTATCGGCTGGCGTGGGCAAGCGTCATACCATTCGTGGTGTTGGCCATTGTTGCAGTAGCATTGCTGAAGGGAGTTAAAGACCTGATGACCGAGAAGGTGGAAGCTACTGTCGAGCATATCAACCATGCTGAGAAGCAATAATATTGGATGGAAATTTGATACGCAATTTCGGCCCTCTTATCGTGCTGGGTTGGTGCTTTGTATAGGCTTCATTTGCGATGATGTTTTTTTTTTTTTTTCAATGACAGACGGTGCACTTTTATTCAGCTCAAAGACTATTCTTGGTCACAACCCAGCTCCTAAGAGAAAAGCATAGCTCAAGGTGTTGGAAATATTCAACTGGATAGGCGGACACTGCCTACGCTACTCTAGTCCTCGTCATTGTTACCCGTGGGCATGCAAGATATTAGCACATATGAAACAGCCGCCTCACCATAGGGAATCTTCTAATTGTACACCCGCCACAGCCACATTTATTTACAGCAAATCCCGCTTGACGAAAGCTTCCCGCATGGCGCGTCCCAAACCAGCAGGCGAGCGCTCCACTACAACACCGGCCGCTTCCAAAGCCTTGATCTTGGAGTCAGCACCACCCTTTCCGCCGGATACGATGGCACCAGCGTGGCCCATGCGTCGTCCTGGCGGCGCACTGATACCAGCAATGAAGCTGACTACGGGCTTGCCGCCGTTGACTGTGTTGTTCTCACGCAGAAAATCGGCAGCGTCCTCCTCGGCGGCACCACCAATCTCACCAATCATGATGATACCATCAGTCTCTTCGTCCTTGAGGAAAACGTTGAGGCAATCGATAAAGTTGGTTCCACTGAAGGGATCACCACCGATACCAACAACAAGGGACTGGCCGAGGCCAGCTTGGGTCGTCTGGTTTACAGCTTCGTAGGTCAGGGTGCCGGAACGGGAGACGATACCAATGCGGCCACGCTTGTGGATGAAGCCAGGCATGATACCAATCTTGCATTGACCAGGAGCAATGATACCGGGGCAGTTGGGGCCGACGAGACGGGTCTTGGATTGGGACTTGAGAATATCGGTGATGCGGACCATGTCTGTGATTGTGGCTGTTAGATTTGAAAGAGGCGCGGCAACGAGGGCCAAAGGGATTATATACCGTGCTGAGGAATGCCCTCCGTAATGCAGACAACAAGAGGAACCTCGGCGGCGATAGCTTCCTCAATACCTGCAGCGGCCAAAGGGGGGCTAAACAGTCAATCTAATCAGTATCTCTTCTTGGGCGCGCATTGCGGTCGAGGACCACTCACGGTACGAATAGGGCGGTAGCGTTGGCTCCGGTCTCCTTCACACCCTCTGCAACGTTACCAAAGACAGGAAGACCAAGATGCTCTTGGCCAGCCTTCTTGGGGTTTGTTCCTCCTACAACCTTGGTACCTATTTCGGCGAGGCGTGTTAGATATGTTGGACCCTGAGTATTACTTTTCGACAGACGATGCCTTCTGTCCATCACTGGACAGAATAATATACTGAAAGGTGGGTAGGTGTTTACCGTAGGCAATGGCTTGTTCAGCGTGGAAACTTTGCGCGGGTTGTTAGCAAGGGGAGCTCTCGAACGGAGATAGCTGAAGATAAAACCAAATCAGCCCAACAGAGGACATTACTCACGTTCCCTGTTTTCCAGTGAATCCTTGGAAGAGGACTTTGGTGTCGCCATTGATGCGCAGGTTCTCGATAGTCTTTGAGTAGGGGGATGTCGAGGAGCTATAAGAGCGTCGAGAGAGCTGTCGCAGGACGGCGGCGCCAGGCCGTAAACGTGTGAAGGCTTGCATTTTCGGACTGAAAGAGCTACAGACTATATTTATGCCCGTGTTAAATGGAAGAGCAGAGAAGAGGAAGGAGAGTAAGAAGGTCGTAGGTATCTGAAGCTCAAGAATCGACGTATCAAGATTGTATGCAAGTCGACTTGCTTGGATACAGCCGTGTCAAAAGAAATGCGCCGTTAAAACACCCGGCCGAGCTTCTGCTAATCCTGCTACGTTTACGCTGTGGCGGCCCGTTGTTTGAGGCTTATTTGCATATATTCCGGAATAACCCGGCAGGCTGGGCTATTATGCATGTACGGTGCATCGACAGCTTTTCGCTAGTCTTTAAGCAGCTAGAACTACATCATATCGGGTATTGAGCAGAAGCAGCTGGCCTAGAGTGGCATGCAGCTGGACTTTCTACCTGCACGCGTCGTCCTTCGACGCCTGATTACGAAGGAGTAGCTGGAGAGCTGTGACCTGAGCTTCTAACCAAGCCTTGCCGCCATCTGTTCAACCACATCAACATCCATTCCATCCATTCCATCTCCACATCTCCCAATCACCATTACCAGCCTCAACTTCTCATTTTCTCTGCCTCTTCTACATCCTGCCTGCGAGATACTTATCCGGATCGTGTGCCTTTGGTCCCTAGTCAGATTTGCGACCAGCCTCGCATAGTTCACACTCAACATGGTAAGCCTTGCAGCTCTCATCGACGCCGTCTTCTGTATTGTGCTAATTGTCTGAACAGGGTCAAAACCAATCTGGAATGGGTCCGAATCAGGACGGAAAGGATGAAAAAGATAAGAAGGTATATTGTTCTCGAGACCGCATCTCCAATCACATCTGCCGTACTGTCGGAATAATTACTAATTTGATTGCCTTCACCTAGAAGGAGAAGCCCAAGTACGAGCCACCTCCCCGACCGACCACCCGCATTGGTCGAAAGAAGAGAAAGGCTGCCGGCACCTCTGCTGCGGCCAAGCTTCCCGCCATTTACCCGACCAGTCGATGCAAGCTTCGCCTCCTTCGAATGCAGCGCATCCACGATCATCTCTTGCTTGAGGAGGAATATGTTGAGAACCAAGAGCGTCTAAGGAAAGCCAAAGCTGCCAAAGAGAACACCGGACCAGCTCCCGACCCCGAGGCTGCTGATCGCAATGCCGACGAGCGTGGCCGGGTGGACGACATGCGAGGCAGTCCCATGGGTGTTGGAACATTGGAAGAGATGATCGATGACGATCATGCTATCGTTTCGAGCACGACCGGCCCAGAATACTACGTCAGCATCATGAGTTTCGTCGACAAGGATTTGCTCGAGCCTGGTGCCTCGGTCTTACTTCATCACAAGAGCGTTTCGATTGTTGGCGTTCTTACTGATGATACAGATCCCGCTGTCAATGTCATGAAACTAGACAAGGCGCCAACCGAGTCTTACGCTGATATTGGTGGATTGGAGACACAGATTCAAGAGGTTCGCGAGTCAGTCGAGTTGCCGCTTCTACATCCCGAGCTCTACGAGGAGATGGGTATCAAGCCGCCTAAGGGTGTCATTCTTTATGGTGCTCCAGGCACAGGAAAGACACTATTAGCCAAGGCTGTAGCCAATCAGACTTCGGCCACCTTTTTGCGTATCGTAGGAAGCGAGTTGATCCAGAAATACCTGGGTGATGGGCCCCGGCTTGTTCGACAACTCTTCCAAGTGAGTTGACAATCTGGCTAAGATTGTAATGACCATACTAACACTAATCGTAGGTTGCCGCCGAAAACGCTCCCTCGATTGTCTTTATTGATGAGATCGACGCGATCGGCACCAAACGATATGACTCGACCTCAGGCGGTGAACGAGAGGTTCAGCGAACCATGTTGGAACTGCTCAACCAACTTGATGGCTTCGATGACCGAGGTGATGTCAAGGTCATCATGGCAACCAACAAGATCGAGACTCTTGATCCAGCCTTGATTCGGCCAGGTCGTATCGATCGAAAGATCTTATTCGAAAATCCCGACCAGAACACAAAACGCAAGATCTTCAACCTTCACACCAGCAAGATGAGTCTGAATGAGGATGTGGATCTGGATGAGTTCATTAGCCAGAAGGATGACCTCTCGGGTGCAGACATCAAGGCCATTTGCTCGGAAGCAGGTCTCATGGCACTGCGGGAGCGACGAATGCGTGTGCAGATGGCGGACTTCCGTTCCGCCAGGGAGCGAGTTCTACGCACCAAGCAAGAGGGTGAGCCGGAGGGTCTGTACTTGTAGTCTGTGTTGTACGAATAAGGTGTATTTGAATTGGCGGCATCGGGGCTGTTCTTGCCACCCTTGTACCTGGTGGCAAGACACACTGCCAGTAGGTGTCGATATTCAAGATTCTGGGGGTCAATAGAGCTTAATTGCGGTGCTGGGAATATCTTTGGATGATCACAGAACACTGACTAGGTATACCTAGATATGGCTAAATGCTGATTAAGTGACAATATTCCCCCTCAGAACCACCGCATCAAAATGGTACTTATCAGGCTCTGAATACGAACGGTGGTGTTGGGGGAAGGGGGAAAAAGTAGTTATAATACCTTCTTACTAAGGTCTACCCAAGATTGCGCCTGGCAGGTAGGAAAAGAACGGTGCCGGAAGATCTGATTGATGGCCCCGGGCCGGCCTACCCAGGTACCGCCGTGTCTGCGTCAGCGCCCTTCCAGCTCTCTTCGGTCCTCTGATGCCCCCGCAGGCACGGAACCAGCCAACCAGCTAGAAGTTGAGACACAGCAAAACTCATGGCGGAGGGATACTCAGGTCGTGATCCAGTCCATAGTACGTACACTGAGCTTGGCCGTGGCAATGACATCACGGGTTGCCCACAGAAGCAGGCTGTGAGTGATGTCGCGTCACGGTCGCATTAGGTGAGACCTGAGTGCCTTGACAGATTGCTTGCATCAACTAACCTGCAACTAGGTAACTAGGTACATGCAGCTTTCTTAGGATCATTCTCGTACAAATACATAGTCCTTCCTTCTTTGACAATATCATCGAGAAGGTAGCGAGCTGTACACTATCGTGAGGATACTCATCTGACGAGCTGGCAAGACGCGCGAAGCCCCCTCCATATCTCTTCTTAGTCCTCGAAAGCGGAACATTACGACCACGACATGAGCGCCCACCCGAATAGTTCATCTGTCCCTCAGGTGCTTGTTCCCGGCCGGAACCCCAACAGGTACCACGATGACGGCCCGGCTGAGCTAGCTGGCGATTCTCCTGCTCCGGCACCACACCAACATCCTCTTCAGTCGCATCCCATCACTGCGCCTGTTGAGCCAGCTGAATTGCCATCTACTGCGCCGAATGATCAGCATGTAGCACCAGCGCCCCCCTCGACCTCAACCCCGACTACGTCCCAACAGTTCTTTCCCCCACCTCCTCCTGGGCCTCCGCCGAACATCCAGCATACTTCGCCCTCCCCTGTGGAGTCACGGCCGTCCGAACAGCAGTACTTTCCACCTCCTCCGCCAGGGCCCCCGCCGAGTCATGCGCATGAGCATCAGCATGAGCATACTGACGAGGTTGATGGGGAACTCCCGTCTTATACCGAAGTGCTAGCTGAATCCGAAGGCCATGCCCCTCCGCCTGTGGTCTCTGATCAGAAGCCGCCGGCGTTGCCCCCACGCCCAACATCCTCTCAAGGCCAAGGTCAATACTTCCCTCCACCGCCGGTTTCGCCCTCGCAAGGCCAAAATCAATACTTCCCTCCGCCTCCTGCTTCTCCCTCCCAGGCAGGGCCATCGACCGCTCCGCCTCACCAGCCTCCTGCCGCGGCAGAAAGTTCGGGTAACAAGTCAGGATGGAGCCAGCGATTATACCAGTGGGGTCTGAAGGCCGGCGTGCCTATCAATAAGGTCACGAATAAGCTGGGTTCGGAGGCATTTTGGCCAAGTAGTATGGACAGAGAATGCGATAAAGCAGCACGCATTCTGAAGAGCTTCTGCAGTACGTGACATCCTCGGAGACCGTCAGAGCTGATCAAATACCTAACATGATACAGAGGATGGGTTTTACACAACTCCGTCTAATCGCCCGCCCCCTTCCCCAGGCCACCCAACCAGCCCCGGGCCGGCCTCGGAATCTAAAGTCCTTTGCAAGATTCCACAAGCCGCCATTAAAAACGCCGCCGGCCTTGCCATCTTTACAACTTTCCGCACGGGTCTCCACATTTCCGGCGCTGGCGGCTCTGGCATTGTCATAGCCCGCCTGCCCGACGGCTCCTGGTCGCCGCCCTCAGGCTTTCTTGTACATACCCTTGGCGCGGGCCTTATGGTTGGTCTAGATATCTACGACTGCGTCTGCGTCCTCAACACGCCTGCTGCCGTCGCAGCATTCGCGAAGCCCCGGCTCTCGCTCGGCGGTGAGGTCGCTGTGGCCGCCGGCCCAGTCGGTGCGGGTGCTAGTCTGGAAAGCGCGCTTGCCAAGGGCTCTTCGAAGCCGGTCTGGAGCTACATGAAGAGTCGTGGCTTCTATGCCGGCATGCAAGCGGACGGCACCGTGATCGTGCAGAGGCCCGGGGCGAACGCTGCGTTTTACGGCGAGACCACGGAGACTATCTCGCCGGAACGGATCCTGAAGGGGCAGGTCAAAGCGCAACAAGGGAAGGATAAAGATGGGAATGTGCGGTGGCCGGAAGGGTCTCGTCAACTGATTGAGGTGCTGAAGGCGGCTGAGGGCCGGAAAGCGGATGATGGCATTATAAAGGAGGTCGGCGATCATCCGACGCCGGGTGATCTGGCGCCTGCGGAACATGGCCCCGGAAAGGGAGTCGGAGATGTCAAGTATGGTTGACCAAGGGTTCGAGATGCGGCACCGGAGTGACGAGTGTTGGTTACTTGTATAGTCACGGACTTGAAGAACTCACGATATAGTCGACGACGATACGATTGCGGTAGTTTATTTGGCACGGGCGAGACGAAGTACGATATATATCTTAATCGTGATGCATGACTTATGGACGTTGAGAGAGGTACTGTGATACGGCGAACTAGATTCCTGATGTGGTTCTGCTAGATTGTATTTGTTTACTCGTACTTGCTCGGATAATATCTTGAATCAATATCTTCACAATCGTGGTTCGTGGCAAAGGTATCGCTATATCTGCTTACGCAAAGACTCGCATTCACGATATGTTGCCTGTGGATGAAGAGCTTTCCAACATTAGATCGGTGAGGACTGACAGATACACCTGGCCCGCCGGAAATCTACATGTTTGGATGAAGCTAGCAAGGACCACGGTCCCGCCGAACGACTCCATGGGGTACTGGAGATTCTGGAATCTAACCGGCATGAGCACTAGGTCGATCAAGGCTTTAGTTGGTTGATCATGATTAAGTTTTACATTATTCTAGTCATCGAGGTACTGTAGCAGTAGAGCGTAGGTAAAAATATATACAGTGAAGACACGCTCAGCGTCGCGTAAACCCAGTTCTAGGCCAGCTCGTGGCTCAAGACAAGACCCATGCTCGCTGTACTGTGCTGGTTCGCTTGATAACCTAGGCAGTGCCGTAAACCTCAGTAGGCGTCACGTCGAAGTCCAGTAATGGTGATACAAAGGCATTGTAAGTGGTGGAGTTGTAAGCGGTAAAGGTGTAGGCAGCGCTAAGGGAAGTCAGTAAATATGAGACAGCAAACCCAGTTGATGCGCAGTGTATTCAGCTTACCTTCCTTCGTAGCTAGCCTTAGTGAAGGCGAATGCGAACTCCTGGGGCGCAGTGCCCTGAGACTCTCGCGGCGCGAACTTGGCCATGACATAGTTGTTTGAGCCCTCCAGCAGTTGGCACTGCTTGTAGCTGCTCGTGAACGTGCCGTTGGTGACGCTCTCTTGACCGGAGCAGTAGGCCTTGACGCCGCCAATCTGACCCTCAACGGTGGGCACAGTGACGTTGAAGTTGTAGGAGCAGCCGGAACGTCCGCAGCCGGCGTGCCAGTTCTCAACCGACCATTCCCATCCCGCTGGGATGTCCATCTGGCGCTCAGTCAATGGCGCGGCGAGAGCAGCGCTCGCGAGGGCGACAACGGAAGCGATTCGGACCATTTTGTTTTATGTTTGATGGGGGTCGGGAAAGTGATGGATTTGTGTGGGAAGTGATACTCTGCGTAGGAAGGTGGTCGATGTCTGAGAAGGGATGAGCGTTGAGTTATTGATGTGTAAGATGAGGATATAGTCAACAACTCACGGCAGTCAAGTGCCTTATAAGGATTATATACTAACACCTCACTTCACCAAAAATTGTTGACATCAGATGTTCCGTGATCTCATTTCGCCCCTCGGGCCTCTACATACCTGTGCACCTCGTATTCATCGCTGTCGATCCACTGTAGACCCTGGTCTCGATCTCGCCTGCCCAAGCTAAAGCAATTTGAACACCAAATTAGGATCTCATGCGCCGAGCATGCGCTACACAGTACACTGACCATGGCCTGGCAAACCAAAGGGAAAGCCGACCGGGCGCTACCTAGTATTGTAGCCATTCCGGCAATCGACCCGAGCCACGGAATCCATTTTCTCTGCTACGTCACCATGCTACGTGCCCAGAGATGTTTTTACCATAGCCTCCTTAGACATTCCAAAGACTATGTATTCCGCACGATCCGATGAACCTGCTACATACCTAGTGGCCAGCGGGATATGCAGGGCCCAATCGCTCGTATTAGTAAATAGCTTCCGGAACCACACGGGCGTTCGGTAGAGCTCCGTATTTCCCGGATGCTATGATGACGGGTTCCCGACCCCTATCCACCGGCGCCTCGTTCTTTCAACCCCCGAGAAAGATAACGAGCTCCGCCGGACCCTAACTGCAAGCCAAATGGATTTTAAAATAGCACAGCTACTCCACCAGTGGTAAAGTTGCTTGATCATACTTACATATTCCAAAACGGTTCGACGTCGCTCGAGGCTTAGTAGCCTGTCCATCTCCATTTGAGGTATATGATCTTGTACCTGCTTGCTTAAGTCACTTTGGCGTGCCTGGCTCGCAAGGCCAGTACGACTACAATTTATGATCAGACAAAAATCTTGTGGCAGGTGGTATACGACGCACCACGAGACATGGTGAGATCTTACATGCTTTATCCGACAGTGTCGTTCGCCGAGGAGCTTGAAACGTGTATTAAATTCTGTGTGAGATGACTAACTACCTCGAAGCTCTGTGTACGGAATGGGTGGGCTTTGATCAGGCTCAAGTGTGCCAGTCTCTCTCCAAGATCGCAGTCAAAATCTCATTCTTGTCAAACTCTCGTGGTATCATCATAGCGAGAAACTTTATGCCGCGGAGTCTTGTGGTACACTTGGGGAGACTTGCCAGGAAGAATTGCCATCTGGCGCCCATCGATCTCTCCGTAGAATCTCTCGGGCGAGCACAACAGCGAATTATTGAAGTTATACTACAGCTTCTAAGCCTCGGTGAATTCTCGCGAAGCATAACGTTCAATACATGGCTTGTTCTGCTCCGTATTGCGAGCTCATGGGCCTGGAACCTCACATGCGCATATGCCATATCGCCCCAAGTCTAACAAGAAGGGTTCATCATCCAGAGAGTCTGTCTTGACCAAGAAGACCCCTCGAGTCATCGGCAAGACTTTTCAGGTATAATTGTCTTGGATGGATAACGTCAAGGGATGATAAATATGTAACACAATGGAAGGTTTGGGACATTGCGGTCCTACCTGCTAGTCTACATGACTTCTTCATCTCATGCCGTTTGACACCTCTGCTCTATATGGCAAGAAGAACGGCGGCGGCAAGCACTGGTCTGCCGCTATGAAATGTCCTTTCGCTACCGCTGCGGTCAGCGCGGGAAGGTCATAAGCGGCGTTGAAGGCCGTCTACACCCGCATACCGGTGTGCCTCCTCCTCAAGAAGGCTCTCGGGTAAATGCTATTAATAGGAGGGCGTTCGTCCTGGACCACGAACCAGGTGCTTGGCTGCGGTCAATTAATTTCGAGATCTTATCAATGGTGTATAAGAATTCTTGATTGGAGCGATCCAACGCTTCTACTCGACCTGAATATCAGTATAGTCATCGAGGTCTGTGACCATGCCTATAAGAAGCAGTGTTCCCCCGAGCTCTTCGTGAATCTCACGCTATCTTATGCCTGTCAAGAACAGTAGCAATCATCTCAACATGCTGCTCACATTGAGTCTCATCGTGGCAGCGCTCACATGGGTCATATCCGTCCAAGCCGGGGACACCCAGAGCCTATATGGCCAATGTATATCACATATCATAGATGCGTGTGAGGGGACTACCTAAAGGCTGACTTGTATACAGGCGGTGGTAAGACTTGGTCCGGTCCAAGCGCTTGTCCAACCGATGCTACCTGTTATAATGATGGCAAGTGAGTTCCTCTATATGAGACCACAGCTGGAAACAGACACCCTGACCTACACTGGCAGCCCTTGGTATTCGCAATGTGTCGCCGTCGGAGATGCTGGCGAGCCCTTGCCGCCACCGCCCATACCTACAGTATGTTCACATCGTCACAGCACAGATCACTTTGCCATGGTTAAATTCGACGATCACTGCGTCTCTGACTTACATACAGATCGTCACTGTGACAGTCACGTTGAGCCCAGACGACCCATGGACTGAGCCAGCCCGTCGCCCGTGGCTGCCCCAACAGACGGACGCACCTCCTTTCGGAGGGGAAGCATCAGTGACTCCTCGCCAGGCATCCGGGCCAGGTACCACACTCCAGTCAGGATGGTACTGGATCCGTGCCGTCGCCTCACCAAACTACCACAAATATCTCCAGGTACGTATGGTATCGAACACCAGACAGGAAACCCCAATACTCCCCGGCAGATTCTCATAATCAACCTCCCAAACCACGGAGCCCACTGACCCTCTCTGTACAAGACCAAGCCCGCGAACCAGCCCGGAACCGCCATTCTAGATAGCTCCAAGAGTGCAGGTCAATATACGATCCGCGACGGACAACTCATCGCCAACACCGGCACAGGCAATCCGCCCCTCTACCTGAACGTCGAGAAGCCCCCTGACCCAGCGTCACCCCCTCGCACACTCGCGACCCGGTTCAACACGACAGAGAACACATTCGGCTCCTTCATCTTCTCCGGCGATGCCGTCACCTGGAGCGCGCCGGACGTGAAGCGGCAAAACCTGGCAGCGTGGCGTGAGTATTCGAATGTCCGCAGTCACTGATATTGGTTCTTTCCTCCGGTTACTTCAACTATGTAATTTCTACTGAACGTTCGTCGTTGATGAAAATAAAAGTCGTTTGCAAAGACCAGGCCTTGTTCATCAATACCGGCGCCTACGCGTATCAGACGCCGAGCGGGTGTGCTGACCGGACGGTATGTGTAATGAGATTCATTGCGTCTCGTGCGTTGCTGACGGGCCCACAGATTCACTACTACAATGATGCTCACACCAACGACTAGGTGGAAGAAGAGATTCTCGTGGGTGACATGCATTTGGAAGTTGGAAGATGCTGCTTTTCCCGAGCCACGTCAAGTCTCATCGGAATTCACACAGGTTGTTATGTTTCCGCGGTAAGCAATAAAGTAAAGGAATGAAGATGGATAGAAGACGCCGAAAATGGAGTGGTAGCTCCTAGTCCAGCTATCAAGTTGTTATGGAAGACGATATAGGGGCATACTGTGCATGAATCAGGGGTTGAACGAAGTATGCCAATTACCTTATCATGGGTATTTATGTGACGACCTCCCTATGCGGATTCTCTATGTTTCCTTGACAAACTACATCATAGAGGATATCAACATTGCTCATCTTAGTATCATCATTGATGGAAGGAGGTCAATAGCGTTGTAGCCATAAATCGTAATCATTTCCTGCCACTAGTGGTATCTGAGCCGTCCGCAGCAGCCTGGTTCCTCCCACTTTTACTTGTTCTCCGTTGTGCGTAGAACGCCCCTGGTCGTGAATTGCTGTCTTGATACCTAGGCTTAGTGTGCAGTCTACAAAGAGCTTTCTAGAGCCTTGGTTTGAGTTCCGTCCCACCGACCTCTTCTAACCTTCAATTTCCTGCATATTTCTTGAAAGCTCCGATAAGACTACCAGTACTGGAGTCGTGGCCCTCGCCATTTCCAGGCTCATCGAGTTCTTTGAGGATCTTCTTGGCCAGCACCTTGCCCAGTTCAACGCCCCATTGGTCGAATGAGTTGATGTCCCAGATGGCACCTTCCGTGAAAGTCAGATGCTCATAGTAGACGATGAGCGCTCCCAGCTCAGCAGGGCCGATGCTGCCTCCAACTAGAATGCTCGTGGTAGGACGGTTGCCCAGGAACACCTTATGCGGCACCAGCTCATCGGTCGTGCCCTCGCTCTTGACCTGCTCCGGTGTCTTACCAATCATGAGTGCCTCAGCCTGTGCGAAGTAATTAGATGCCAACATCTTTTGGTGGAGGTTGTCCGAGATGGGGTTGTGCGACTTGGCCGCAAGAATGAAGTCAGTGGGAATCAACTTGGTGCCTTGATGGACGAGCTGGAAGAAGGAGTGCTGTGCGTTGGTGCAAGGCTCGCCAAACAGGATGGGACCAGTTGTGTACTTGGCAGGAGAGCCATCCGACGTAATGGTCTTGCCATTCGATTCCATGGACAGCTGTTGTAGGTAGGCGGGGAAACGGTGTAGGTACTGGTCGAAACTAAAGCAGAAATTGCGTTAACGGCATTGTTCAAATCTCGTGGCTTATCACACCTTATTGGCATTGTCTGTACTTACGGGGCGACGAGATGGGTCTGAGCAGCAAAGAAGTCGCTGTACCACACACTAAGAAGACCACCGAGAACGGGAATGTTGTCTTTCAAAGGCGTCTCACGGAAGTGCTTGTCCATCTCGTGAGCGCCTGCTAGGAACTTGTGGAAATTGTCGTAACCAATGTATAGGGCGACACTGAGACCGATGGCGCTCCAGACCGAGTATCGTCCACCCACCCAGCTCTCGAAGCCGAACATGTTCTTACTGTCAATGCCGAACTTGGTTACCTCGGACTCGTTGGTAGAAAGAGCAACAAAGTGCTTGGCGATTTCACCCTTGCCCCCGGTCTTTTCGAGGAACCATGACTTGGCCGTGTTGGCATTGGTGCAGGTTTCGGCGGTGGTAAAGGTCTTAGAGGCAACAAGGAAGAGGGTTGTCTCGGGGTCTGAGTTGGCAAGGGCCTCAGCCATATGGGTACCGTCGATGTTAGATACGAAGTGCAACGTCATGTCCTTCGCACCGTAGTGCTTTAGAGCCTCTGTGACCATAACGGGGCCGCTGTGGAAGAATAAGCATATTGTGCGTGCCATCGGTCAAATGTTCTCATCATGGGCTAATCGTAAAGTTGGAAGGGTGACAGCGGGAGAGGCTTACAGGTCAGAGCCACCAATGCCGATGTTGATGATTGTTGTCAGTTTCTTCCCAGTGGAACCTTTCCATTCTCCGCTACGGACTTGCTCAGAGAACTCCTTCATGTGCTGGAGGACGTCGTTCACGCCGCCCTGGCCACTCATGACATCCTGACCCTCGACTTTCATATCCCAGCCGCCAACATTGCGCAGGGCAGTGTGGTAGACGGCACGCTTCTCGGTGAAGTTGATCTTCTCGCCGGCGAACATGGCATCGCGTTTCTTCTCAATGCCGGCCTCCTGGGCCAGCTTGACTAGCAGATTGAGTGTGTCTTCGGTGATGAGGTTCTTGCTGAAGTCGAAGAGGATGTCGGTACCAGAAGGGGTATCATGGAAAGTTCTGCTGAACTTGTCGAAGCGGGAAGAGTCAGAGGCAAAGGCCTCCTTCAAGACGAAGGTTTTGCCAACGGTCTTGTAGTGCTCCTCAAGGGAAGCCCAGGCGGGCAGTTGCGTGGGTTGAGGCATGGTGTCAGTAAAGACAACCGGTGTGAGGAAGGCGTCGTTGGCGAGGGGAACAGAGGAGTGTCGAGAGGAAGAGTACGATTGATGAGAATGAAAGGTGCGGTTTGGGAAGAGTGTGCTGCAGTTTGTATACCAACCTTGACGGAGGAAGAAAAGTAAATGGCTCGCGCGGGCTGGGCTGGGTCGGCGGGGTAAGGATGAGGTATGTAGCAGCAACTGAGGGATGAAGCTCTCGTGCTACCTTAACTTTAGGGGTGGCATTTTTCTACTCCGCTTGTACTGCCAAGTACCTCATCCAGGAATCTAATGAGACGAGCCCTACAGCAGGTTGACCCGGAAGACTTCCTCCCAACTCCTCCTAACACGGCTGCGTTTCACTTGCAGGTGCGGTACGGGGCCCTGGATCAACTCTTCTATGCAACTATCATCAATGCGTGACAATCGCCCTTGCCGATTATGCGGCTACCCTAAAACCTATCCCGTGTGTAAGACATTAACCATTATTACGATTGAAAGCTACACATGCCGACCTGAATTTGCCAAATCACTTTTTCTTTTTTTAAAAAAAAAACTCTTATAGATACTTCAAGTGCCTTGATTACACCTACCCGCCTATATTGTACCTCCGAGCTGGTGACAAGATTCGGAGTATGAGGCGGCTGTTCAATGCAACGGAGGGGCCTACAGCAAGGCGAGGTACCTGAGAGTACCTCTTTGGATGGGTCATGAGTAAGCAGCTCATCCCAGCTCTTGAAGGCACGACCCCGCGCCAGTGACGTGATGATCAATAAGGTCTTACAGCTGGAGTGCAACTGCGACACATCATCTTGTACGGGTGGGGGTAGTCGCTATACTGGTAGTGCCCTAGGCTACCTACTTAGTTAGGTGCCTACTGTACCTAAGATATCAATTGATTAATGGCATAGGTAGCTTCATAGTACAAACGACGCAAGCTTCATCTTAACCCTTTTGGGATGAGATTTGATGCGGTATCGCAGGTCGATTATTCGTCTATTCCATGCTAAACATCGCTTTGACTTATTGTTACGGTGTTTCAACTGTCTACCTTACCTGCTGTTATTTTCTCATGCGTGCATCTAGGTCTACAAATACACCTAGCGTTTACAGTTAATATCGACGTCCGCAATGTTTTGATCCACCATTATGCTAGGGTATCAAGTCTGAGGCCATGGCATAACATATAGCTACAGACAACTGTATCTTGCCTTGTGTTCACAGCTAATATTGGCTCCTTGTGTAGAGAAAATTAGCGGCTCGAGCTTGGTTGCACATCATTTAGAGCGCAACGCATTTAGTCAAACAATAGCATTGGACTTCTCGTAGCCATCATTCTGTTCCCAGGACATATACCATCCTCTATCTACGCTGTTGTAATGGGGCCAACCCCTTTTGACCCTCCCCAATGTCTGTCCATGTGAAGTTGCCGGAGAAATCTCATTCAGGCCGAACTCCGTACGTGAGGAGAACATCTCGAAAGCCGAGATTTCGCTCAGCAAGAGGTTTCCATCCTCCCATGTTGGTCTATACGACCATTGAAGCAGCATTTCTGGCCAAATGTATTCCCTAACCGAGGGACGTTCTGTTAGGGACAGTGCGACGTTGACATGCCGCACACCTCTCGATATCAGTTGCTGAACTAGTCGAGATGGCGGCCCATCAGGGCCTCTCGTTTCACACTGACAATCTATCGACGGTCCTGGATACTACCAACAAAAGATGGATCCTTCACACTACCACCCGCATCGCCCAATCCTGCAATCGGTCGATTGTAACTGAATCCTGCAAATTGGTTTTGCATGGTTTGGGACAATACCGGTCCTTCAACATACGAATCTTGTGGCGCTTCCGACGTGAATTCAGGGTCAAAGTTGGCAGTGTCAAGTGCATCGGCCTGTGTTTGTACTGATTAGGGAGGGTGCCTTTTTCATGATGGGGGGTGGACCTCAAATCAATACTTACCACACTGGGCTTGAACGTCGGCTCGTACTTGCGCTGAAGCAACTTTCGCCAATCTATGGCATGGAAGAAGGGATGCGCCTTGATTTCTGCACTGCCAGCTGCTCCTAGACGTTCTTCCGGTTTGCGGTTAAGCAACTTGGATAGAAGGTCCTTGGCTGCGGGCGGGACAACGTCTGCGCCGGGAAAATGAAGAGGTTCCGACAAGATTTTCCGATACATTTCGTTGGTGTTCTCGTCATAGAAAGGCGGCAGCCCCGTAAGCATTTCATAGAGAAGTACGCCTAGTGTCCACCAGTCCACGGTCTTGTTGTATCCCTGGCCCATCAAAAGTTCTGGGGCTAGGTACTCGGGTGTACCACAGAATGTATTGGTCCGATCCTCGTCCTTCATATCCAACTTGCAGAGGCCAAAATCACATAGCGCAATGTGACCCTGGTAATCTAGTAGAATGTTCTCGGGCTTCAGGTCGCGGTAAATGACGTTGAATCCGTGTAGACATTCAAGAGCACATAATAGCTCAGCAGTGTAGAACCGTGCTCGATTGACGTCGAATCGCTGCTCTTTCTGTAAATGGTGGAACAGTTCTCCACCGTTCACGAAGGCTAGAACGAAGTACAGCTTCTCAGGGGACTGGAAGGTAAACTTGAGAGGTACGATGAAGGGATTGTTAATCTGGGCAAGAACCGATCGCTCTGCGAGGGTGTGGGCGACTTCAGATCTAGAGATGATGTGTGCCTTGCGAATTGTCTTGAGCGCATAGATTCGACTAGTGTCTTTCTTTCGAACCTGCATGACCTTACCAAAACTGCCTTTGCCGACAACTTTGAGGAGTTCGAAGTCCTCGATCTTCAATTTTCCTGCGCGGTTTTCGACGTACTCGACGCCAATCTTCAGCTTACCAGAGCCGTACTGAACATCAACGAATTCCACGCCGCTGTGCCCTAGCTCACGCTCTTTGGTGGAGAACTCAGCCGCAGCCTTCTCGCGATCTTTTTTGCTTGCTTTGGGGTCCTCGACAAACTTATGTTTCTCCTCAAAGCGCGGGTTGATGCGTACGACTCCAATGAAGATGTCTTGACTTCGACCAGAGCCCGGCGGTGCATTGGGGTTGCGCATGTAAAGATGCACATTTAACTCGGTCACGCGAGACACATCGAACTTGTATTGTGTATTATCGCCTGCCCACAAGGGGTTCTCGGGATTACCAGAAACAGAATTGACGAAGACCTGGACCTTGTCAAAATCGAGCAGGGCGTATGGTAAATACTTGCTCGAGATCCTGCCATGGTTGGATGGGATACCATGAAAGCCTCCGCCTGATGTTTGTGGTCTAGCAGACCCATTCATGAAGGAGCCAGCGGCTGTTCTCTGAGATGAACCTGGTCGCACGGAACCTGACAAGGCATTTCCCGTGGACATTGACCCTTGCGAATGTTGAGAAAAGGTATTCCGGTGTTGTTCGGGTAAGGAGAAGTTCTGGCCTTCATGTAGGGTGACTACGAGAATACCGGGCTTGGGCGGCTTGACGACGGGTTCCTGTACCATGGATTCCGAGGCGGCTGTAGCAGTGTATGTGAGCTGAGTGTTGATATCACGAGGATGTGAGGGGTGTAGAAGTGCATACCAATAGCATTGTCACTCGGAGTCGGGGTAGCAGAGGTGGGAATCGAAGCCTTCTCATCCTTATCTGTGATGGTCGACGTAGAAGGGTTTCGAGAAAAAGTGTTGGAAAGGGGACCCAGATGGGTTTCCTTCAGCTCTGGACGTACGAGGTTAGCATCTTACCCAACTGATATGAGGAAATAGAGAGCCCGGTCGTAGAGCAATGAACGGCATGCCTGCAGCGTACGGATATCAACGTGGAAATGAAGGCGGGCAAGGGCTGGAGAAATATGAGGGAGAGGCAATGGATTGCTGTATGACAAGAGCATTTGAGGTTGGGTAATCGCATACTCTTGGTAAGCTTCCACGACATCTTCTGTGAGCCCCCTATGGCGTAGAAGAATGTCGCAGCTGAGTTCGGGAAACGATGCTATGGCCTCCCGGACAGAAGCAGAGGGTGAAAGGCGGATGGATCAAGCAGGACGAGGCGCCGTAACTTGGTTCCTGAACGGAGCACCAGAGGACGCTGTCAGCGCTGATAGTCGAGGAGGAGTTGGAGGAAGAGGGGAAAACCGAGGGAGAGAAGCAACGATGTCGATTTCCTAAGCACTGCAGATCGGGAGCTGTGTAGAAGACAATCTAGATGGGATGGTTGGTCGACTTTAGGTTAGTTGTTTGATTGACAATGAGCGAGAGATATCCAGGTTGTGAGGGACGTGGGAGAGCGGATTAATCAGGAGACTGATCAAAGGAAGGGCTGGTTGGTTCGTGTTGTGTCGGCGGATCGTGTCTCGGCTGGCGGAGTTTTGGGTTACGGGCGGCTTCTACACTTCTTTCTACACTTCTTCACCTCCAGTAGGGGGGATTGACGGGTACCAGGTAAGGCAAAGTACGTTTATAGAATATATGTGTATGTACCTGAGGTAAGGTGAGTACCTTGGCTAGATACCTTGTTGACCGCTATCTGTACCAGTGGCCACATGTACCTTCAGTTAGACATCGATCAGGGGGAAGTACGGTTAGATACCTACCTCCTAACATGAGGGGGTAAAGGTAGGCAGCCCAATGTCGAATAGGGGCCTGATAGGGGATGATCGGGGCTGAGAGAGGGGAAGAGACGCCCTGAATTCCCGCACTGAATCCCATCTGGCCCCTCATTGTGGCTGCGACACGACCACTGTGGAGAGCGGGTTGGCGGGGTCCATAACTCATTGCCCCTACGGACGAGAGCTGGTGCTGGAGTCAACATGCATTTGCTCTCACATTTGCTACAGAACCATGCAGCAGTGCCATGCCAATGTACCAACCCCATGTGCTCGTCGTTTTGCCCACTAATAACTGCCGTTGCCGTGGATTAATAGCGCTGACAGTACGGGTGAAGCGACAATAGATACTTACCTATCATTTGCCTGCATTCAGTGATATAGGATTGGAGATACAGCAATGGACACAAGACTGATACCATAGCTGAGCTAGTTATCACCACTTCCTTCCCATCATAGGTGGCAGTCTGGATATTCTAGAGACATTCCTACCTCTTTAGGAGGTAGCCACTATCTCAGATCAGAGACCTAGGTAGTTAGGTAGGTATCGAAAGAGACTGGGACTACTGCGCATTAGTATTTGCCTACCTCCTCAAATACTATGCCACAGCGTGATCACAACCTCTTTGGCACAGCTCCCCCTACTACCTCACACCGGACTTCACGTGTCGTTGGCTTCTAAAATAGGCTTCTGAGCTGCTCGAGATACGTTCGTCGTTTTTGGGGGTATCTAGTTGGTTGGCCCGCGGCTCCCGCGTGCTGGACTCCTCTTAAGTACCTAAGGTAACATCAGGTAGATATCATATCTAGGTATGCGTATTGGTAAATGGTACCTATAGGTGCGGGATGAGTAGACATGATTTACTTTTCTCCTACTCTGGTAGTACATATCTCAACCATGATCGGTTCTAGTCTGCTGCTGAACGGTCGGGATTTGGTGGGAGCACGACTGAGCTGAACGTTTCAGATATTCCGCCCCAGAGTGCCGTTTAGGTGTAAGTAGATAGTCAAACGACACGCATTTTTTGTGGCTTTGCTCTTACATGAGGAATACCATATATAACACTTGTATCAGCATCGTGATAAAAGCAGCCACGCTTAACATAGGTGCAAAATTTGACAATCTCTAGACATAAAACCTGTGCTCATACATAGCATCAATGGTGCCTCTCATCCGCCATCTTCGTGGGTGGGTGGCTAGCAACAGTGTCTATCAACAGTGTCTATAACCCTTAAACTTTATGAAGAATGATTCAACTAAGTCTCGATTTCAGATAGCAGGGCCATAAGCTTGGTTTTATCCTCATGGAGATATACACTTTTGTGTTTTGCAATCAAGGGCATCCCTGAAACTTATTGTTATTGGGATTCGAGTATAGACCCTCACCCAAGAGACTACACGGGACTGGCGAGGTGAAGATGGCCGTCTTCTGTATACTAAAATCAATCAAATAACCAGTGTCCGTACATACAATATGTACTCATCAAAGTTCGAGATGCTAGTAGGCTCGTCGGAATCTCCAACTAGCCAGCTCTGGAACCCAGAGACACCCTAGCAGAATAGGAATCATGGCAAGCAGCAGCCACCATGAATCAAGGGTGATGAGGGATCGAAACCATATCCTGCACCAATGTGTGCGAGTCCGCTTGTGTGCACAGCTTCTTGTACCCAGAACAATACAGCCTAAGCCAGGACGCGATTCGCACTCTAAATGCTCGCGACGCCGTTGCATCAATAATCTTAGGATCTCGTCAGTAGGCGTTTTGCTGGAAACTGTTTTTTGAGACCTTTCCTGCTCAAGATATTGGTAGCCAACGAAGGAAGTTCTCCGGAAGATTTGGCACAGCAAGTTAAAGGGGGAAAAAAGAAAGAAAGAAAACGCAATATAACTATGACCACATACTTAACGCTGCCTCTGAAGAATCGTAAATCACTCCGTAGATCGCAGCAGTCTCGGGGACAATCCAGATGCAAACTCCGCCGTTCCATCAGCCAAGCGACCTTCAGTCTGACACCGGTGTCAACGAGGCTATAGAAATGGCGAGATGTGTGTTTCAAGGACAGAGCATCGGGGTATATCAGTTGGCGGCTGATGAGCAGATGTAGCTCTGGCGGAAGATCTGTTAGAGTCACGCCCGTCACCTCCTGTTGTCTGCGACCAGGTCGTGTATTGCCTTCCTCGCCTGGCAGTGGCGAGTTTATGAAGACGTCTTGCTTGAGAGGTGTCATATTGCCATGATCTGGTTGAAAAGCGATCTTTAATCTTGAAAGAGCGCGTTTGCTGTTCAGAGTGATGGTGCATCGAGGGTATTCATGTGGTATACGTCACCGCTTGCTGGTGATACTCGTCGACCACTGACGCCAAGAGAGAAGAGCAAAATTCTTGTTGGGTGATCGTGAATACAGAAGACGAATGTATCGACTAAATTACATCTTGGTGAATTATGAGTACGATAAGTTGCTGCCTGGAAGACTCGAATTCACCCAGGAGGTAGCTGGAAGGCATCTAGGTCCACGTGCTTCGCGTGGCTGTACACTCTCTCTACCTATAATAATGGCGGAGGAGCACAAACTAGCTCCAACGCATGCATAGATACGTGAACTCTTGATGGGACAGGTTGATGTTGAGACATTGGAAGCGAGATGTGTACAATGCTTGAAAAATCGTGATATCTCTGAAGCTCTACTTACATATGCCTAGGTACCTGGTATCTTATAGACGAAGAAGAGCCCTTCCGTAAGTGAGCTCGCAGACAGATGGGAGAGAGAAGAGGTCTGTGCAGTACCTAATATAGAGGGTCATATTCAGCAGGCACCTACCTAAAAGTAGGTACCTACCCAAAGCTACTTACACATGTACATACCTAATAGATGCATGACCGAGCTATAACGCAGGCTTTAAGGCTCGGGGATATGTTTAGTGCATACCTAATATGTGGTAAGTCAGACCTCCAACAGTTGTTGCATTTCGTTATGACGGGTCAGGCATGGACCTCATATTCAGACCTCTTAGAGAGGACGAACAGCGTAGCACCACCACTTGCTGAGTAATGGACAGTGGTGGGTGATATCGAAAAATACTCTGACAGCCTCTGATCGAGGCCCCAAGACGCTTTTAGCCATGACTTGGTCACTCCGTCAGCACTTTGTCTCTTCGCGTGTCCTCGGTCTCGTTCATAAGAGTCGTCGACGTACTTGACTCTTTGGTCTCGCTCCTCATAGCCTGCGTCATTTCGAACACGACTGCCCCCATGGCTAGCGACATAGCCTCGTCTACTGTTGACGATAGCGACTACGCGTCTGATTTTTCCATAGGGGAGGAAGCCATCGTGAACAGACTGCTTGACAATGTCGCGAATGAACCTATCCTATCCACAGTCTCGAATGTTCCTTCAAAGGACAACTCTCAAAGAGATGCTATTGAGACTGTCGCGTCGAATTCACGCGCCTCGACGCCTCTGCGACCCATTCCACGGGATATCTCGCAGCTTCCATCCAGCCATACGCTGTCCTCAGGAGCAAAGACACGCGCAGGTCTTCGGGGTCGGTCGCAATACGACTTTGCTCTACACTCGCTCGACCCTAACGCTCACACATGGACGTCGGACGTTCAGTACCCGGATTGTGAGTCTACATGAACAGAGCGCTCCAAAAAGATTGTCGAACTGACTGACTAATTTCAGCGCTTAGTGAGCCGCTCTTTGTTCACTATAGACCCTCGGCCCACCCCGTCCAATTCAGTCCATGCGAATGCCGATGATTTACGATCTCCCCTGGAGCGCTTTCGCACCTTTCCCAAGAAACCCCTGACTGTCACTGATCTGTCTTCCGGAGCTTGGTGTGAACTACAACATTGGTACACACTTACGCTACTGCCTGGCGGACGTAAGACAAAGACGGCTGCCATGCGGGGTGGTTCGAAAGTACACCAGACCCTCGAGGATCAAGTACATACCAACGTTCACGTGCAAATCACTAGTAAGGAAGAAGCATTCGCCTTACGCATTTGGAACGTCATCCAAGGGCTTCGCACTCTGCGTGATACTGGCATGACAAGAGAGTTCGAAGTCTGGGGCACGATTGATGGCCAAGTGATCAACGGAATTATCGATCACTTAAGCTACGAGAGCCCGAATGCAGGGTTTGAAAAGGAGCCACAGCTGGCTGATCCGAATATCGTCAGCTCCGTCTCTCAGACTTCCATAAAAAATTATCTGCTGCCGAGTTGTAGTAAAGTCTACCTGACTGATGTTAAAACTCGAGGGTCAGACAGACTCCCGACAGGCGCAGCTCTCAGACCTGCAAGAGTCCAGCTTTTTCTATACCAGTACGTGTATTCAATCCCACATCGTCGCCTGTAATTCACTGGTGATTTACTCACAATTTGCGCAGTCGACTATTGGGCAATATGGCATCAGGTAACGTCGATTATGTCGCTATTCAGGAGCGTTATGGCTTGGAGAATCATGCTCGGTTCTCAGATGCTTTCATGGCTCAGATCGGAGGCCTCCACGACGAAGTTTTCTATGATGCTGACTCGGAACTGGGTGAAATATCATCAGCTCCGGAACAGCACGCATCTGGCCATCCATACCCAGACGCATCGCCAGACTTGCCATCGCGCGTCTCACCTCCACCTGATCTCATTCGCTATCGCTCACTTGAGCAGCTGCTCCGACTTTTTGGATCCGAGCTTGAAAATACGTTTCCTCATGGCGCTGCTTCTCTTGGTGATCTTCTTGCCGTGCAATATCGACACCGTGACGACGGGCGTATTATTGGAAACAATGTATTCCCCAACGATCCGGAGGCTTTGGATGGTTATATGAAGAGGAACCTAAAGTGGTGGCGAGGAGAAAGACAGGCCGATGGTGTTCCCATCGAAGAAGCGTATAAATGCCGATCCTGCGAGTTCGCCGGAGACTGCCAATGGCGAAAAGACAAGCAAGTCGAATTCCTACAGAGAAAGCGAGGGGCGTCTAAGGTTGCGGATAGTTTCGAAGCTGGATAACGCTTTAGCAAATTATCTTTCAACTTTTTGAGGCACGAACACTTGGTCTCGCTCCTATTCATATCGAGCGTTTGAATCAGCTCTTCATTACAAATATTTCCAATCGTGGGCGTTCCTTCATCGCCTTTTCATCACCATAAAATCTTACGAGCGTCTAATAGCACGTGATACAACACAACTGAGATAAGTGGAGGGATGAACCACAGCTGCGTCAAGTAATGCGGTCTTGACGCGACATGACTATTCACTCGGCCTTGAATTATCTGACGAGAACAGAACCAACCTGCCAATTTATAGACCCTGGGCGATAGGAATGGCCGATGGGCGCAGGATAGCCGGGCTAGCACTGCTCCACATGCGCAATTTCAGCAAGCTGTTGCCATGAGCACCATCTATAATTGCCCTTCATTGCGCCACGCAACTCACGTCTATAACTTAAGTAGGTAGGTGAAGGTAATACATCGTATTGAAAGTCTTGGCAGTCACACGAGTAAGATTTGGTCCATGCTGACTCCTCTCATTTAGTTTAGGGCCATATACAGATGGTCTTTGGCCCCTTCCATATGGCTAACACAGCACATAATAGTAGGTGGTCAGTCAATGATGTAGTCGAGATCTAAGTTTTGTGTGAACGGAGATCCAGATGTCCAAACTTGTAGGCTATTGCGGATGCAGCACCCAGGAACTGGGTCTCCGAGATCCGAGAGGTCTCCTCCCAGGAGCCACTGACCTCCTCTTCTCCCAAAGCGGTGGTGGTCTTACTTCCGATAGTCAAAATTCCCCGTCGATACCTGTCGATAGATGAAGGCCGGTCCCTAGTGGCGATCCTGTTGATCGCTCGTCCGAGCCCACATCCCTTCATTTGGTAAGGCTTCTTCCCAAAGACGCATTGAAAGCGTGGTTGGCGCGGAACGGCGAGTCATAGCGCCGCAGCTTGCTCAAACTAAACCATCAGCCGTCCTTCGCTCGCGTGCTAACGAACGACATGCGCTGGCTCTAGTTCTAAGTCGACCATCTAGATGGCGACATGTAAGCTTCCCGCCGTAGAAACGGGGTCCGAACCCTTACGTTCCTCCTTCCTGGTTGGCATTCAGAAGCTCTCTCATCTTTGTATCCCGAATACCAAGATAAGAGCTTATGCGCGCAAATACAACGAACATTATACCCTTCCAATGACAGCTCACTTTCTTCTTTGAGGAATATCGACGGTTGACGTTGTCTATTCTTTGGTTCACCGCACTGATTATGGCAGCTCAAGCGCCAGAATCAAGTGTCGCCTTTGGTCGCGTCGATCGAAGATCTAGTCATCCCAAGCCTTCCAGCACGAGCACAACCTCGACCTTCGCAGCTGTCCCACGAGTCGTCTCTCCACGTCCTTCAGTTCGAAGCCCTCCACCTCTTCGCCCAGATAGATTATCATTACGACTGCGAAGCAACTCGGGTCTTGCGCTGCATACGAATGAGGCGGCTCTAAGCCAGTATATTGACTATACAAGGGATCCTGTACCTTCACGACCATCTTCTTTCAATCCATCAATCCAGAGCATCCCGTTGGATGAAGATGACACCAACACGGTGCGCAGCATGTCACTATCATGCCACACGACAGGTTTCTCTCATTATCTTCCATTCGTAGACCTCTTAGGTCAAGATGTGTTTCAAACAGCACTACACACGCCAGGTGTTGCCCGACAGTTCCAGAACTACTGTAAAGAACGCCGTTGCGGACAAGATCTCGAATTTCTGCTCAGAGTCAGTAAACCCTCGCGAAGGCCTTCGCATTCTCTGTGGCTCATTTCTCGGTCTTGTTACTAATAGATTACAATCGACAGATCCGTGATTATACACAGTCCACCAACGAGATGGCCTCTATATTGACGGCCATCTCAGCTTCGTATTTAGCACCAAGTGCACCGCACTTCCTGCAGATACCAACCTTACTTTCTCGGGCTTTGAGCGCAGATATTAAAAGAGTCGCCAGAGCAACACTACCGAGCCTGGAAGGTCTCTTCAATGAAACAAGGTCACATGTTGAGCGTCGCCTGGCCTCAACAGTCTTTCCTGGATTTGTGAAGACACAGCTCATTCGCTGCACAACAAGTGCAGTAGCAGCGGGACCATCCGCAATCGCGTCATCGAAACTCGAGTATCCGGGATTGGGTGAAAGTTTTTGCCTGACCAAGGCTTCAAGCCCGTCGAATCCTATCGCTGCAGTTACCGATGCATTCTTATTGCTCTCTGGATATCCCCTTCAAGAAGTTATATCGCAGAACTGCAAATTTCTGCAAGGCCCATATTCAGATCCAGGTGCTATTGGTCGCATCCAGACGGCCACCAGGGAAGGACGCTCCATCGTTGAACTTATCCTAAACCATCGCAAAGATGCGGCTCCTTTCTGGAATCTGTTACTACTATACCCTCTTAAAAACCAATCGGGTCGGATCGATTACTGGCTTGGAGGTCAGATCAATATCTCAGAGAATGTCACCAGCCGCAAAGATTTCCTGCGTGTGCTCAATGGAGGTACAAATCCAGATACAAGCTCTGACGGAAGCTCCGATGACACAAGTGAGAATTCGTCCAGAAAACGATTCCTACAGGATATCAGATCCAACCGCGATTCTAGCATACACAGCCGTGATAGTTCTCAGGGCTCCACGTCAAGTGGTCGATTTCTTGACCAGCTTCTCAAAGCACCGAGAAGCACCTCCCCTTCCCCTTTGGCAGACAGCGATGAATATACATTCGGCTCTAATAATAAGATGACTCAAGAGGATCAAAGTGACCGGCTCCCCAACCAGAGATTCGAACCACGATTGCATATCTCCACGCTCCCGTCTACTTACACCAATCATGTTTTGTTAAGATGCAATCCCATTTGCGCGCCTCCCGCCTGGCAGAAGGCACCTACGCCATTAGGCTCTCGGAAAAAGCAAAGCTTGAAGCTCAGCGTGTCATATTACTCGAGTGATGCTGCAGACCTCCTTTCGACTCGGAACGATCTTACGCACTCGGATATCTTTCACTTATTAGCGAATAAGGCCAATTCTCCCTCCGTTACGAAATCTTTCAAAGCGACGATTCGAGAGAGAATAGAGTGCGGTAAAAGCACGAGCATCGAAGTTATTGTTGACGCGAGCCGGGCCCGGAAGCCCAGCGCTGTTGGGTTCGACATTTTCAAGGATGAGATCTCCAAAAGTGAGAAGAGATTGGGGAGGAGTGCGAAGCAGGAGAAACTAATGACGCACTGGACGCCCATGAGAAACCATGAAGGCAAGTTCGAGTGGGTTGTACTAATCTTAATACCAGAAGGCCAGCAGTAGGTGGCAGGTCTGAATCTCACCTTTGACGCGTATATGCCCAGATCAGCCTGTCACCTCGGAGGGAGGGCACTGGATTGGGAGACGTATGATATTCCTTGTACATATCGATATTATGACGTTCACGAAAGTTATGGCGGGAAACAATATACCCTTTACAGATTTCATAAAGTTCAATCTCTATTTGACGGTTACGTTTTGTTGTCTGCACGATGAAGGTCAAAGCCTTTTGTACCTCGACTTTCATACATCTTCAGTCGAGAGTAAATGAGCTGTAAACGATACGTTTATACCAGTTAGCGACTGAGTATAGGTGCAGCAACCCAATCGAAAACTTCAAGGTGCCTTCTTTCTATGTGACTCCAGCTCGTGTGCTATTCATGCCGTCCTAATATACAGTTGGCCCAAAAACATAATCGAGCCAAACAATTGTATCTTCTGGGCAATAGGTACTTGGGCTTGCGTCGCGGCGGATGATTTAGCCGCCCTTTTTGCCTACTTTACTTGCTGCACGTATCTGCCAAGGAGACCTACGCAGCATGACCACGTTTGTTAGGTGACCCGAAAGGGAAGAATTCTCGTGAGTGAACCGGTAAAACTCCTCCCCTGCTATCGGAGTGAAAAGGCCATATGGACCTCGACGCCGGCCAAGACTTGGGATATCGCGGGGAAGCGTGCCATTTCTGAAATGACAAAGATGGATAAATAGATCACGAGAAGACGAAATGGCTGTTTCTTGAGACATTTTTGAGCAGAGTTTCCCTCATCACCGCAAAGGACATGGCCGTTAAGATGCCGCTTATGCTGGTAGCAGCAGCAATACTGCTGTTGCCAGCCATCGTGGCAAGGTCGTTCGGGCTGGCAGAACGGCAGTCGGCCTCGACGATAACCGTCAACCTCGACCAAAAGTTCCAAACGATCGATGGCTTCGGCTGCTCGGAGGCATTCCAGAGAGCTGTGCAGATGTCGAAGTTGACAGAGGACCAGCAGCAGTACGCGCTTGACCTGCTGTTCAGCACGACGAAAGGGGCCGGACTGTCGATCCTGCGCAACGGTATCGGGTCGTCTCCGGACATGAGCTCCGATCACATGGTCTCGATACAGCCCAAATCGCCGGGAGGGCCAACAAGTGCGCCAAAATACGTCTGGGACGGATCTGATAATAAGCAGCTCTGGGTATCACAGGAGGCGGTCAAACGCGGTGTCAAGACGATCTATGCTGATGCATGGAGTGCACCTGGCTATGGCATGTATAACATCATCTTATTACGCTGTTTCATAGCCTATATTCTAAGGATATCATTTTCCCCCTTGCTGACATGGTTACAGTACGTAAAAACCATCGTCTCATGCTGAAGTGCCAGCTGCTTCAGAAGAGGTGCGGATCGGATCTTGAACAAGTCGCTCACACGCAGTAGATGAAGACGAATGGCAACGATGCAAATGGTGGCTCATTGGTAAGTTGTATCGCGCGCGCTTTGAATAAATTGTCTACGCTCGCTTTGTAACTGACATCTTTGACGTAGTGTGGTGTCGGTGGCGCTTCTTGCTCCAGCGGCGACTGGAGACAGGCCTACGCGGGTTATCTGGTACAGTATATGAAATATTATCTTGAGGCCAACGTGAGCATCACGCATGTCGGCTTCCTCAAGTGAGTTATGGATCTGTTATCATGACAACCTCTACTATCCCAATGACGAAACACACTGCATGGTTTGCTGTCGCTATACGGCTCGAGATGCATAAGACGATACGTCGAGACTATATGAGATAATTCTGCTGACTCTTACATGCTGTAGTGAGCCTGACCTTACGTGAGTCGCTGAGCTTGGCCGAATATCAAGGTGACATTACTAATATGAGGTTTACAGAACAAGCTATGCCTCCATGCGTTCCTCTGGCTCACAAGCAGCGGATTTCATCAAGGTGCTAGGCCCAACTCTGGAAAAGGCCAACCTCAGCTCCGTGGGGATCAACTGCTGCGACGCAGAAGGCTGGAGCAGTCAAGCCAGTATGCTAAGTCAGCTGGCTTCCGTCGACCAGTATCTGTCTACCATTACCTCACATGCGTACACCTCGTCTCCGGGCTCGCCCATGAACACACGCCATCGCGTGTGGCAAACAGAGGCGGCGGATCTCAACGGTAACTGGCAAGGTGCCTGGTACAGCAATGGCGGTGCGGGCGAGGGCTCTACTTGGGCGAACAATATATACACGGCGGTAGTGAACGCGAACGTATCTGGATATCGTGAGTAACTCGGACAATATTTCTTACCTCGAGGATGGGAATGTACGCGGCTTCACAACTGCCACTGCAGATAGTTCGCTATCATCGTGACGGAGTAATATGTACACAGATATGATAGACTATCGTGGCTGACCCCCTTTGCTTCATAGTCTACTGGATCGGCGTGCAGACAGGCTCAACGAACTCCAAGCTCGTCCGCATCGACGGCAACAGCGTGAGCCCATCGAAGCGCCTCTGGGCCTTTGGTCAATGGAGCCGGTCCGCTCGACCAGGGGCTGTCCGCGTAGGCGTCCAGGGTGCGTCGTCGGGTATCCGGACAGCGGCCTTCCACAACCTCGATGGCTCCGTCGCAGTCCTCTTCATCAACAGCGGCGGATCGGCAGCCAAGGTGCAAGTCAAGGTGAGCGGCGGAGATGGCTTTAATGTAACCAGTGCGACGGGCTATCTAACGGATAACACGCATGACTTCAATGAGACGGAGGCAACGGTCAGCAGCGGAGTTGCGAGCGCGACTGTGCCGGGAAGAGCGATGCTGTCAGTTATGCTGAGGCCATAGTCTCCTGGCTGCTTGCCAGTCCGTTTTGGAATGCAATGTCAGTCAATGCCCAGCGTTCTGCTTGCTACATGAAGGGTATGCAAGCGACAGAGGATCTTTGTTTTGTAACTTGTTTGCCTATTGGATAAGATGGTTTGAGCCCAGATTGAAACTGGGTCAAGTTGATTAAGGTAGTATACATGCTGGTAGTAGAGAAAACTCCAAAAGAATTCAAGACGATTGGTCAAATATCGACTTGCTTTGTTCGAAAGGTACGAGCTCGACGTCCTCTGTTATCTGATTAAAATCTTGGACGGGCGCGATGGGCGTCAAGCCGCTGCGTGGCTGCACTAGTTACTCTGCTCACCAATCGATACTCACTAGAAGTAAGTACCTTACCATGTACAGTACCTTAGGAACTAGACAAACCGTGGCGCAAGCAAGTCCAGTCGGTGGTTAGAGCCGATGGAGGGGCCACACGGTGGCTCGGACTTGGTCAAGAACTATAGTTAATGGATGGTGACATGCATTCAGAAGGGACAAGATCTTGACTGGATACTCCGGCAGGACGTCAAACCATTGCGACTCCAGCTGAGCGACTGTTGAAACCCCCCATGCAAGCATCGCGAGCCAGCGCTTTTTTTTTTCTCCCCTGAAAGTACGAAATGTATCAACATAGGGTAATAATCTCCAGCGAAGGCGTGAAAAGTCAGCCCCTGCTAGCATGACTAGCACGTTGATGATGCAGAGACATCCACTTCCACAGGTACCTTTAACTCAGGCTCGGCCCGTTAAAGGTACTTCAGCGCCACGGGATTCAGACTTCATCATCTGACAAATTTGCATTATCTACCGGGTATTTATTGTCATTTCGAATTACAGTTCGACGTTTCAAGGGTCTCTCTCATTAGCTACTTTACCTGGATATACTCTCCTGCAGGGACCTGTATTAGATAGGTATACTGTTGTATCTTATCTGCGCCATCTCCTGCTTTCCCTCGAGGTCTTCGGCTACAGCCAGCCGAAAGCCTCACGTGGGGACCTTACCTCCCAGTCAAATTGACATGGAGGCACCTTGATAAGGAAACGGCCCAAATGCCCGGTTGAGACTGGTTTGCGGGGGAGAACCGGCCTCTTGGGCGTGCCGGAACGATAGCTGAGCTGGCGAGGGGCTTTTTTTCTCGATTCTGCTCTCGACTTGATATCAACCGACCTCTTTACTTATCGGATACCTTGTTCGCGTGCTTGTCTACTGCCCCTAACGAGATCTGCGAGCTAGAAAATCCTGCATGAGTCTCTCCGCTCTTTAAAGGCAAGGTACCTTATGAGTGATGCTTCGAATTCGTCTCTTCTGCTATGACTTACTCGCTCATGTTGTATGCGTTTGGTGATAGTCAACCGTACGGTAGGTCACGACAGTCATTCCTGAAGAAGATACATTCACGTCTCTGATTCAATCCACAAAAGAACCATGGGTGAACGAGTAGCTGTCAGCCTAAGGGAATCACCCATGACTTCTTGGCAACCCCATACAACTCGATTCTACTCGATCCTACTTGATGCTTGCCCCTACTGCGCAGGTCCTACTGCGCCTGGCCATATCACGTCCGGCTGGGATTGGCTCGTCTACCATCAGGGGTGCGGCAGAAGATGGACATTCATCCGTACCCGTGTTGATGACCCCTTTCTCTCTCGTTTATCTCTTCTTTCGTGAATCGTCGAAAAATCCATCTGCTTGCTCATTCCGGGAAGATCTCTGGCTTCCCGCCTCTCGCCCACGTCGCGTGCTTTCACCATGAGGCGCTCCTATCTCGTACCCAAGTGAAATATTTCCAGTTGGCGATACACAATGCTCGGAGCCCAGCATGTTCGTCCCTGGTTCGAACGCCTTCCGACTACCCAACTCTGTTCCGTGAAATGGCAATCAATACTTCGTTATGCTGCCATAACCTTCGTCGTGTCCCTGACCCTCTCCGGCATTCTCCTCTTCCGTCGCCCGGAAGGCTTCCTCCGCACTCACACCTCACATTACTTCGAGTTCTTCTGGAACCAGACGTCGAGTCATCCCATTGACGACTTAATCAACGAGGCACACATATTCCACGAGAGTCGGCTGCAGGAGCGCAGCTATGACACCGTGGCTGCGGCTCATAGGTATCGTGCGCGCCGCGGCCGGCATCCACCGCCAGGCTTCGATGCCTGGGTCAACTACGCCCTAGAACACGAGGCCATCGTTATCGAGTCCTTCTTCGACCGAATATACGCAGACCTGACGCCGTTCTGGGGCCTCGATCCCGGCACCGTAGCCGAACAAGCGGCGACCTGGGAGCACGTCGTCCGCGTGCGCAACGGTACGGCCAACAACACGGACAATGCTGGAGGTCGTGTACCCTGGCTGCGGTTGTGGACCGATCTGGTGCAGGAGGCTGCGACGCATCTACCCGATGTTGATATGCCGATCAACTACATGGACGAGTCGCGGCTGATCGTGCCATGGGAAAATGTGACAGAGTTAGTAAGCAGAGAACAGGCTAGCCGCTCCCTGCGAGCCGTGCAAGAGGTCGTGACCCAATACAGCGGGTTGGACAAGGTCGATGCCAAAATGGCCGACGGTAGCGCGGTGCCTCATAAGTCCGAGTGGCTGTCGCATAACTATTGGGATATGGCGCGTGTCGCGTGTGCGCCCGACTCGCCGTCCCGAGACGTGCCTCCCATCGCCGATCTCGAAGAGGAGCTGCCCGAGTTTCCCAAGGACGTGAGCCCCGACTACTTATACCAAGGTTACGTCCGCAACTTCACGGCCGCTATGGATCCCTGCACCCAACCTCATTTGCGGGGGCTACACGGAACTTTCATCGAGCCTCTGACCATATCCACGAGTAAGGAAATGATTCCCTTGTTCGGGGGCTGTAAGTTGGCTGTGAATAATGAAATTCTGATCCCTGGCGCGATGTACTTGACGGATAACCCCATGTATTCTGGCGGCGCATCGCATGGTCCCGTATGGAAGGAGAAGACCGACGGCATCATTTGGCGTGGTGTTGCTTCCGGAGGAAGAAACAAAAAGGAGAACTGGGCCCATTTCCAACGCCATCGGCTGATTGAGATGCTGAACGGGACGACGGTGACAGGTCTTGAGGAGAGCAGCTCCCAGGAGAACAGCACTCGCGCCATGACCTTCGAGATGCCGCCGGCGGAGATTTACGACTTTCCCCGAAGGCGCGACGGAAAAGTCGGTGCATGGTTGGAAGGGTTTGCCAATGCCGGCTTCACAGAGCTACTTTGCTTTCCACACGATTCCGAATGTGCATATGTCCGACCGTTCATGACTGAGGTTGAAGGCATACCCATGCAGGACCAATACAAGTACAAATTTATGCCCGACGTCGACGGCAATAGCTTCAGCGCCAGATTTAGGGCCCTCCTTGTGTCGACTTCGATGCCAATCAAGTCGACAATCTACGCGGAATGGCATGACGATCGTCTTGTGCCCTGGCTTCACTTTACTCCCATGGATAATACATTTCAGGACTTATATGCTATCTTGGATTACTTCACGCGGGACAGCAAAGGTGACAAGGCCGCTCAATTTATTGCGGAAGAAGGCAGATTATGGAGCAGTCAAGTTCTTCGGAGAGAAGACATGTTGCTTTACGTATGGAGGCTCTTACTTGAGTTCGCCAGGATATGCGACGAGAAACGTGATTATTTGGGCTATATAGACGATCTGGAATAATATAGGTAATGACTGAGGACCACATCCCTCTTTTCCTCTCGTCCAATCTGGGTTAGCATGTGATTCATTGAACATGAACAACACCACTCTTCGTAGCATGCACCAAGAGCCCAGCCAGCCGTATCGTGGGTAGCTTTGCTGGAAGCGGTTGCGATGATTATAGGTCGGGGACAAACGCCCGCGGCTGAGCAATGTAAATGTAGGTGATTCTATCCATTTTCAGCAATAGGTCTCGACGCGCTCGGCGATACGTCGTGTCCAGGCTCGCCCTCCGATACTCTCGATGAATATCTCAGCAACCCCGCTGCGCCAAGTGACACAATAGGACTCATGCGCTGAGTTCCGGACCGTACAATTTTATAGACGGCCACTCGACGTGAGGGTGGTCATCGGGGTTAAAGACCTCATCGGTGTTTAGCTGCACAGGCCGACAGTCGCAGAGCTGGTACCGAGGAAAACGACAAAGAACCATGTATTCATCTAATACTATAATTGTACTCGGCTACTTGCTTGATGGTGAAATTGAGAGCTGGGTCTAGCAGTCTTTCGAATTGAAGTCTTAGTCCTGCGAACTTCTGAACCTAGCCTGCACGGCGCCTCGAATCTGTTGAATAGATTTCACAATGCCCAACTACGCACTTCCACTCCATGGCAAATTCGCCATGGTAAGCGGTGGCTCACGTGGAATTGGTGAGGGCATATCTTTGGAGCTCGCCAGGCGTGGTGCATCAGTATGGCATCTTCTATCTAATCCAGCACAGGTCTCCAGAACTTCTTGCGCTGACGGGACCTCCAGGTGATCCTGACCTACGTCTCGGCCAGCAGCGAGTCACAAACCAAAGATATATGCCAACAGATCGAGTCGCTCCCTCACAAGCCAGAGGCCTTCGCTTCTCGGGTGGATCTGAGCAAGCTCGATGGACCACAGGCACTCCTTTCCAACATCCTGAAGTGGAAGGGCGACGATCTGAAGATCGACATCCTCGTCAACAATGCCGGCGTCGAGCGAGTCAAATCGCTTGAAGATATCCAGATTGATGATTACAACGCCGTGTACGATCTCAACGTGCGGGGTCCCATACTGCTGACGCAGGCCATACTGCCATATCTGAACTCCAACGCACGCATAATCAACATTGGTTCTGTGGGCGCAAGAGCAGGTTTCAAGAACCTCAGCTTATATTGCTCGTCGAAAGCCGCTCTCGAAGCCCTGACCCGATGTTGGGCTGCGGAACTTGGGGCAAATGGGACGACGGTCAACTGCATCAACGCCGGCCCTGTCCAGAGTGACCTACTGGATAACATCCCCAAAGATATCATAGAAATGCAGAAGGCGACAACACCCCTTGAGAATAGACTGGGTACAGTAAACGAAGTAGCGAATGTTGTGGCGAGTCTAGCTGGCAAGGATGGTGCTTGGATTACAGGCCAGACCATCAGTGCTAGTGGAGTAAGCATCCTCCTGGTGTTTTTATATCCTCTAGATAACTAACCTCATGCAGGGATGGGCTTTGTACTGATCTTTCTGACTTTCTGTCGTGGCTAGACCTCAAGTCTCAGGCACGGACAAGTAAGAGAATAAGAGTCATGAAACATAATTTTGAGGTCATAAGGCTATTCTAGTTACGATTACATATTTGACGGCACCTTGACGTAAATCTACCGCCTCAAAGTTTGGCGTTCGCCTCAAGGGCGGTCGTCTTCGCTTGGTAAAGCTTGACCAGTTGCCGCACCGCAAGATCGAGGAGGACGTCCTCAGAGCCTCCTGGTATTCTAGCACCAGGGACTTCACGATATATCACTAAAATCCAGTGCGTCAGTCTCCTGTAGAAGTATAGATTGTGATGGAGAAAGAGGAAAGCATAAAACAGAAATCAGGTAGATACTCACTTTCTATCAGCTCACCCTGACCACTACTAGTGAAGCCATTGCCGCCAAAGAGTAGGACTGCCGTGTCAGCGCACTCCTTCAGGACAATGCCCGCCTGAGCCTTCAGGAGCCCAGTCATGCCTCCCAGCTCGCGATCCGCGTCGTCCTTTGGCATCTGCGTCATCTGATACGCGAACTGCTCGACCCAGGCCCATTGGCTTTCCAGGAGAGCCCCCGCCTTCGCCAACCGGTGACGAACCACCGGCTGGTCCATCAATGGTTTGCCGAAGGCCTCTCGCCTCATCACATATCCAAATGCTGCCGAGAGAGCCACGCGGGCTTGTCTGGTGACGCCGATCGCGATGGACAATCGCTCGTGGTTGAAGTTCGTCATGACGTAGCGCATGCCCATGCCCTCGGCTCCGATGAGGTTCTCCACGGGCACCTTGACGTCATCAAGCTCGATGAAGGTGGTGCCGGCCGAGACTTGGCCGGCTACCTTGAGGCGGCGCATGTTCACGCCCGGGTGACCCTTCAAGGGAACGACCAGCATCGAGAGCCCAGCGGCTCCGGAGCCCGGCGGGCCCGTCCGGACAGCCATGCTGCCGTAGTCCGCCCAGATACCATTGGTGATCCATTTCTTGGTGCCGTTGACGATGTAGTGCTTGCCGTCCGAGCTCTTGACCGCCGTGGTGGTGATTCCCGCGACATCACTTCCCGCATCCGGCTCCGTGATGACGATGCAGCTCCGCTTCTTGCCCGTAAGAAGGTCGGGCAGGAATCTCTCCTGCAGCTGCTTGTTGCCGAACTTCAAGATCGGGGGCACGCCGAACGCCATGCCAGTTGTGAGACTGCCCGAGGGCCCTGCTAGGCCGCTGCGCGCCATCTCATCGGCGAAGATGAGTGAGTGGAGGTAATCATACTCCTCGACCTGGGAAAATCTGCTATTAAATCTGCTACCCTCTTTCCAAATGATTGGTGATTAAAAGCTCACCTTGAGTCCACCGTGTAGTTCGTGGACACCAAGACGTTTTAGCCACTCCACGGGCAATGGCGCTGGAAGGGCCGGAAGCAGCATCTTGGCCTTGGCGAAGTCGGAAAAGACATGCTCGGGCAGGGTCTCTGACTTGTCCCATTCGATTGCCTTGCTGGTCAGATTCTTGTCGACGAACTCACGAACAGCCTTCTGCCACTTGCGGTGTGATTCGGTGAAATACGGTGACGGCAGACCCATAAGCCACGCTGGGTCTGAGAAGGGAACTGGTAACGCCATGGTGCCTATGCAGTCGTGAGATGCGCTCTAGGTGAACAATACACTAGCAGACGGCCCAGGAGTAGTTTCTGCGCAGAATATTAGGGTTGACTACGGCTCCTTTCTGGTGCCAACGCCTTCTTATTATTACATCTAATAGCAGTGTTCCTGTAGTTGGGTGGTGATCTACGCGGGGAAGGCAAGGGCACAGCAAGCCTCGGTTGCCGTTGCCTGGGGGTGTATCTCCACCCCCGAGGTTCATGAAATCCGGGGTTGGTGCGGAGACGCCGGGCCATGCTCAACCCCTTGACATTTCTATGTACCACTACGAAGTAGCGAAGTAGGTACGTACTCTGGCAACCAGCCAAGGTAATTCAATGAGTAGGCACTCTCTTAGATGTTGCTCAAGCTTGGGTGTTGTGCAAGTCTTGAAACGATACATCTTCTAAGGAGTTGAGAAGTACATGATCATATCAACTTACTTACGCTGACCTTGTTCTTCTGCTTTGCGGCACGACTGCTGTGACTGTGCGCAGTAAATAGCTACCTAAGTTGCAAGATCAACCTATCACACTGGTGGGTACCAAAACGCCAGACACACTACGATTCTACTCTGACGACAACACCTCAATGCGCTGAAGATACCCTGGGTTGACGAGCGGGTTGTGCAGATCCGAAATAGTAGACATACAGGCTGCAGCCGGATCGCCAGAGGCTGACAGCATACCTTGCCAATACTCATTACCCGGGAATGCATTTGCATCCCAGGCATAAGACAGCACCAGGATTTGGTCGGCTTCGGACTTAGCAAGCTTTGCTGCCGGGGAGCGTTTACTGAACTTGACCTCGATACCCAAATGATCAGCCGCTGAGTTTTTCAGCTTAAGAGCTCCATTCGGACATGAGATCCAAGCGAACTCGAGGGTGCCGATGTGTGTGAGCCGTCCCGAGAGAGTGTTGATGGCTTGGACCCAGGCATCAATGTACCATTCAGTTTGGCGGCTATCATAGTGCCACACGCCCAAACCTAAGCCCACGATGTAAACGTAGGCCTTCTTGTTGTCGGCCTTGGCGCGCTTGTTAGCTTCAAGGAGAAGTATGTCGATACCGATACGTATACGTCCCAGGTACATCTCCTTGTCGAAATCCGTTGCCGACTTGGCTCGGCCAGCAAAGAACTGCTGAAAGATTTCAGAGAGGTCCTTGTGTTGTTTTGGGTGCGGCAAAGAGGGCAGCATGTGCACCGAGTCCATCCGATCCTCTCGTTCGAATCGGGCACCTACGAGACCGATGATGATGCCTCGGGACTCAAAGGTTCCCGGTTTGGCTGGGATGCCTTTGTTGTATCGATTACCGTCGTTGATGAAATCGCTGGTGCTGCTGACCGCGAGAAGGCTTCCAAGCATGATCTCGTCGTAGCTGAGGTACTCGTTGAGGTGGAGGTACTTATTGGTGGGATCGGCGTCAGTGCCGACCCTGTCCCATTCTTTGCGACCGTCGTTGATGGAAACACCACTCTGCAATAGAGTGTAGTCGTTTGCGCTCATAAACATCAATGGCCGACGCTCGACGAATCGAGCCACCAGTTGCTGCCAAGTCCAACCTTTATAAAACCCCCTTTCCAGGTTGGACCCTTGAGCCTGTTTGTGCTTCAAAAACTGTTGAACGAGCTCTGGATAACGTTCATGAACGACAATACGCGTGCCAAGAGCATCAGCCCTGACAGTCTCGGCGTTGAAATGCAACACGCTGTTCGACGTGAGAGGATTGTCGATACCCGAGTTTCGCAGGCCAAGCGACTCGTACATTGAGTTTGTTTGTGACGACATGGTTGTAGGTAGTGCTGATAGATGAGCTGATATTACCTTTGGTGGACGGGTATAGAGTGCTGTGATGAGCTTATGGTTTGTATAATCATTTATTCGAATGTATTGGGTAGGGCTTTCCAAAACGTTTTCTC
Source organism: Xylariaceae sp. FL0016 (assembly GCA_022578815.1). Classification (NCBI taxonomy): domain Eukaryota; kingdom Fungi; phylum Ascomycota; class Sordariomycetes; order Xylariales; family Xylariaceae; species Xylariaceae sp. FL0016. The sequence continues at coordinate 45,107 of MU388778.1, forward strand.
GTCATTTACGTTCCATATTAGATACCAGGACTTGGAGGATCGAGGTGAGAGAGCCCTTGCGTTGATCAAAGGCGTTGTTGGGTTCAGATCAACTGTGAGCATTGTTCAGGGGATTTGGCCAGCGATCCCAGTGCCTGAGCAGAAACGGACAGCAAAAACAAAAAGGGCGAGAGTTGAAGTTCGACCTATATACACACAAAGGGCTAATCTGTTCTGGGGGGAACGGCAGCCTTGACGCCTGTAAATGGAGATGTCTCCAGATAAAGACTTGGGACCCTATACCTTTAGCAGTTTGTATCTGCGAATTTGTTCACAAAGACGCAAGCGATGCTATTCCCTTCCGCTGCCTGTGATAAGTCCCGGCCAGCTGAATATTAGCGCAGTTGGGAGCGACATACATACCTACTTAGGCACCTACATAGTGGTTACCCCTCCCTAACTCGATACCTACCAGGTGCCTTCTACCATTGGTATGGATGGGTACCTCATTAGTGACCATGAGAAACAACCTCGATCTTATTAGGTAACTACGGCGACGATACACCCTATCAGCCAACGCTCATTACCAAAAGTAACAGCCCCTCCCACCCCTCAGTCCTTTGTCTAGAGACTTGGCGTTGAATCCGCCAGTACATGTTCCCATCGTCCATCCCTCTGCAAAATAAGAGCGGGTGTGTAAAGAGTTGGTCTCGTCCCCGGGATTGGCCGATGGAGGGGCAGCATAGCAAAGGCCCAAGGGAACTGATCCCACACTTTGAAGGTGATCGAAGATCCTCGCTTTGCCGTTTGCCGGATCTTTACCTCTTCCAAGTCCGTGGGCCGCCGACGTCAGGACCTCTCCCAGGTCATTGTCACATTCTCTCAGCCGAGTCACTTACTACTACTACTGCACGACACTGCCTTCCTGCACCAACAAGAACGTTCGTAGAATGAGCCCAACCTGACATATTGTGCTCAACACCTAACTACAGGATCCATCCTGCGACACAAGCGACTGCACCACTGCGACCACCATTGAAGCGCTGGTCGCTCGTGTCATGACACTGCCATCCTGTTAGCTACAGGTATTCATTCGGCCTGCCCAAGGTATTCACCGAAAACCTTTTGCGCAACCTCCGATCACAAGCCAAAAAAAGTCCCGTTCGTCCTCCCCGTCTCAACGCCATACCCGAACAACCATCCCGCACCTTCACCTCAACCTACGGCATATTCTCAACCGCCACTATGCCCTCATCGCAACGTCCGTTCTTCCTCTCCTCCTTCTTCGCCGCCTTCCGCCAACAGCCACCGTCCTCGCTCTCCGCATCCTCGCAACCGAACAAGCACACCTCTCCCTCCAGTTCCGTCACCCCTAGTACATCATACGGCTCGCCGCCCTCGGGCTCTCGCTCGCTGTCCTCGTCCTCGCACCATCACCAGCCCGTGCAGACCGGCTCCTCCGCCCAGCGCACCACGGGCGGCGTCATGAACCAGCTGCCGCTGCACTCGCCGCGGCCCATCCCCGGCGCCTCGGGGAGCGGGGGAGGACGTCGTCGCGGCAGCGACAGCAGCAGTGAGGGCTTCCGCGACGTTGTCGGCGTCGACAAATGGTATATCGGCGGGAGGACAGCGGGCGGCGACGAAAAGTTCTTCAAGTTGGGCGTCGTAAAACGGGTTCGCAGTCAAGACCGACTGAGCTTGGATCGCCTGAGCTTGTGATTGCAGGGAAGTTCGATTAGAAGGTAGGGAAAGAAGAGTCAGTGTGTGCTGTGACTACAGAAGAGGTGCATCAAGTTCCGGGAGAGAAAGCAGAGTTCAACATAGAGAACCGGTTTATAAGGGCGGCTACATACTTCTGATGCTCATGGGCGGGCTGGACACATACAAACTACATGGAGGACCCGAGTTCTTCACCAGGCGGGCGTTGTTAGGTCTATTTTGAATCATATGGCGTTACAAGGTCTGGATGCTTGTCTTGGTGTGCCTATCGAATGGGCTTTTGGGATTATCAACGGGATGCTTAGGGAAGCCAGCCCGTTACCAATGGCATACATGTCATGTTGATATAACATGGACTCACTGGCGATGCGAATCTATCGCAGCTTATCACACTCTCAAAATGAATAGACATTTGCATGAGTTTGCATGGATCTAGGGAATTGACCCGAATCGTGGTGCTTTCGACTATTTACTCCATGCTTTGCCACAGTATCTAAAGCACCCGGGCACTAAATATGACCGAGCTGTACGGTACAAGGCTTGAATGATCACCACATGAACCTCTGAAGGTTGCCGTTATCCAGTAATTTCCCATCCTCTGCCCTCCAGTAGAACGGCCGCATGAGGAACACATACATCGTGCCCGCATTGATGAGTAGGAACCACGCTGTCTCGAGCACTATGCGCAAGTCCAACGTGGCCCGTATTTTATGCAGCGGCTTCCAGACCGTGATGTGCCCGGGTCCATCGTCAAGTCTCCCGCCATCCGCATTACCATCTTCGCCTAGAAAAGATGGCCAAGCAGGGACAAGGAGACGCCAGAACACCCAGGGCAGGATGAAGTATCGCGGTTCGACGAGGGGAGCCGTGACGAGGGAGAGCGTCGTGGCCAGGAAGAGCAGGAGGATCGTAGATGTTGGCGGTGATGAGCTGGACACACTGGTGGGAGCTTTTGAGCGTGTCTCACGGGACAAAGCGCTCTGACCCTGCGAGTCACCTTTATTTGAGGCTGGCCGTATCCTCCGAGAGGATTGACTGAAGGGCGATTGGATGAACATTCGGCCGTGAGCAGATTGTAGCTGAATAGGAGGGCCTTGGAGTGTGATCCAGCACAGCCAGGCGCAGCCTACGTAGACTGGTACTAAGGCATATCGCACCCACCACGCCCTGAGAAAGCTGTATCGGAACACATAAAACATGTAATGGCGATTATCTGCGAGTGTGAAAGGGTGAATGATGGTGTTGAATCGCACGACCAATGCCGTGATTATCACGGCCACTCCTGAGGTCAAAATACGGTGAAGCAGATGGTTGGCTCCCAGGTAGTTGAAGATTCTCAACGCAGCGGTATGGTTCTGATTCCCGGTAGTAGAATTAGAGCTTCTTCGCCACTCAGAAGATATGATGGTGTAATAGAACCGCATGATGAAGTTCAAGATGGGAGTAGCCATCAGCGGTAGCGAGAAAAACGTGAATAAAGGCCAGATATATAGCATCTGCGCGAGGTGCAAAGTCGCTACGTGGTTCGACTTGTCCCCTAAAACAACACCGCCATTCCAGGCCACGAATGAGGCAAAAGCTGCAAGTAATACACCATGCGGCCAAAGAAATTTACCCAAGATGGTGCCAAGGTTGCACACGGCGGCTGTTCCGATACTTACAGTGCAGAGGACAACGTCAACGGGATTGACAAGCCCCAGAGGGGGGTCATGAATGTCGCCCAGAGAATATCTCCACGCGTAAAATCCGACTTGGTCTGCTAAAGTGCTGAACCCTGGAGTCTCAACGGGCTCTGGCTTGAGCATCTTGATACCGTATACGACCTCGAGACCACCCATGTAGATGACTACCCAGAAGATATTGGTCTGCCTCATGAAGAGCGTGAGAAGTCCAAGGAAAAGCGTGTACAAGTCATTTCTGAGTGATGTGGTCTCTTTGGCTAACCTCGACAGGTGATTGGTGTATGCGAGGAGCACCACGAAGGTCGAGATGGGGTCCGTGTAGTACAGTCCCGAGAAGAAGAAGAGCACAGGGAACAAGGCGACATTCAAGCCAGTACCAATAGCCCAAGATGAATATCGCCGCGGCCCTCGCGTGTTTAACGTAGGCTGCTCGAGTCGAGCGCGGCAGACAAGAGCCGCTATCGCGCAGTAGGCCGCAACGTTGGCGTTGAAGAAGCGAAGGTTCTCGGCCGAGCATGCATATCTCCATTTGGACCTGTCACCAAAGTGAGAGATATCAGTAAAGTGTTGCGTCACTTTACTAAAGAGGATAGTCAAGACGTATCTGGACGAGTCAGCACTCCGTTTTAAATTAATTTCAGAGTATAACAAACTTACAAGCCTGGGGGTGTTGTGATCTTGTCATCCCAATGGTAATATCTCTTATCACAGTATGCCTGAGCTTGGGGAATATGGAAGATTTCGTCCTGGGAACCATCAGAATGCCTCTTATAGCTTGCCACAGGCAGGTACAGCCCGGTGATCCTACAAGATAAGGCTCAGGGACGTTCTTGTCCACAAATTGTAACCACCGAAGAGCAAGCTGAGAAATGGCGAAGTCAATTACAATCACGGCCACAAGAAGTTTTCGCCATCTCGGGCCTTGGATGAATAGCTGAAGAGCGCCATAAAGAAGTGCATATCGCCCGATATTAAATGACAACGAGACGTCAGGAAAGTTAGGGAATGCGCCCATGGTTGAGGCGGAGCCACGACCGCGTACCACCGGCCGAACTCCTTCAAGTTATACACGGGCTTCTGTTGATAAGTAAAGATTGCAATAGAGACTTCATCCAATGCCAATGAAGCTGGTGTTCAAAATTTATGATATATTTGCTATGAGCTGGCCGTAGTTGCGATGTGACTACGTTTGAGCAGCTGCGCCATGGGTGCGCCGGGCCGGCAGGTTAGAGAGCTGATTACGTAACAGAGCTGTTACCCGCTGTGCAGATACTCGGGAAGAGTCGAGGGACGGCACATGCTTGCTTTGATATAATTCTGCATGTCCTGAAGCTACTTTGCGACGACTGGCCGAAGTGATTTGTGCCCGGAGCCAGCATATTTCCTGGAGCTTTTCGCGGGTAACTAAGAGACTACTGCTGCGATTCCTTCTGTTGGGGTGATATCAGTTCACACGGTCTGAGCAGCGATAACCTCAGTTTGTCGATCGTTTTTACGATGTTAGAGAGCATATGCATCGAGTCCGCCACTCAACCCAACATGCCGCATTGGAAGTCCTTGTTCGATTTTAGAGCCCCAGAGTATGTTTCTACTCGATTGGCTGTCTATGAAGCTTGCCTTTGCATTTTGAATCTTTAAATTTATGGTAGTCCTAATTGCAGCTACCCAAGAAACCATGGGGGGTATATGGGAGGTTACGGAGGCTCTCAGTCATCGTCATCGTCGTCATCATCATCACCACCCATAAACTGAAACTGCGTTTGTGCAGGTCGTGGAGGTGCGTCTGCGGTGCCGGCCCCACTGACACTCGCCCGTCTCCAGCCTTCGCCGTCTTCTTTCTCACGTTGCCGGTCTCTCTCGGCGCGAATACGCACCTTCTCCTCACGGATCTTGCGTTCCCGCTCCTCTCTTTCAAGTCTCTCGCGTTCTTCCTGCTCACGGCGTTCGCCCTCTTCACGCTCCTTGCGCGCCTTCTCCTCTTCGGGATCGTAGTTTTCGGGGTTGATGCCTTGTTCCGCGATGTATGAGAGGGATGCAATAGCGCCCCTCCGCACCTGTTCCTCACTTGGCCATGGTACGAATTCAAGCCCAGTATTGGGATTTAGCGTTGCTGTTAGGTGTTCGGGCAGAATTATATTGGTGGAAGTCGTAGACTGTTGCGAAGCTTCAAACGATTGTTGCAAACCATTCATATTTGCAGGCGTCGCAGCAGCCGACGGAGGTTGCAGACCATTGGGAGTCCCGCCAGGGGTCGTGGCCGCTGTGTCGGTGCCTCCATTTTCGCCCTTGGGCTGCGACTCGGTGGGTATGCTCTGGATGGAACCGACAGGCGGCATGGTGGTCTTGCTGATCCGACGCGCGTAGCTTAAGAGCTCGTCATATTTGATATCGTAGCTAGGACCATCTGGATAGACTGTAGCCGAAGCATTCACGAGTTCCTTACGCGTAGTTGCGAGGAGCCGCAGGGTGTCTTTGATCTGGTTGTCAAGGCTGGAAGAGGCAGCACGAAGATCCCGTATACGTGTGTAATTTGTCTGATGGGTTTGCACTGCAAAGTATGTTTAGTTACAGACCAGAAACAGTAATTAATGAGTGCCTTTGGCGATAGGGTATGGAACACACGGTCTTGCAGTCCCTTGGCGAGTTCCTCATCTGCTTTGCCCAGCTCGTTGACCTGATGCGTGGATGGATTGTACTTGGCAATCGAGTCGACGAGGGTTCCTAGAGCCTTCTCGACTCGGTCGAATACCGGGCTGAGCTGCTTGTCCATTCTCACAAGCCAGAGTATCTGGAGTTACAAGCATAAAGATAATGTTCCTGAGATATGCCCAAAATGCATGCCTCGCGAACGAGGTAGGTAGGATGCATGTAATTGAATATGACTGAACCTAACAAGAGGTACCATGTACTTGCGAGTATCTTGTGGAGCCAAAGAATTGTGGCTTCCGTGGCTGTCGTGCTCCAGGATCGGTCGTGGCTGTGCCGGCTCTGCCCGACAGAAACAATTGTCTCGCAGCGTCAATTGCGATTATCATCAACCTCATTACAACGTACCGTCAGCCATTGAAGTTCCCCCTACGTTCCTCAGGACACGCAGTCACGATGGCTCCCAAGGTACGTTAGCGTGCAGCTGTATCACCAACTGTAGCGCAGTTCGGCTGCTCTATTGCAAGTCATGACTCTCGGCTAACCATCTTCTTGTTGCAGACTCCCCTCAGCCGGGAAATCTACCCTAACTACAAGAGTCCTTACGGACCTAAGTAAGTCGACCCTTGGACGGACTTCGAACGGGAAAAAAAGTTGCAGAAAACGTCTGATAGAAAGCATGATGGATCAGGGCGACCGATTACGAGCACGAACCACCGAACAACGAGGGCTGACCTTAAATGCGTACAGATACCACTACCAACCGAACGTTGCTGGTTTCACCCTCAAGCAAGCTACCGGAGTGTAAGATGACCCTCGTTCCTTCGAGTTCTGGTTCCGAAATCTCCTGTCGCGTTTCTCGACAAGAGTCTGCCGCTGAGGCAATGACTGGCCAACTTCTGGACTCCGCGCGCCTTACAAGACTAATTCTGTGTGTCATAGTGGCTTTAAGGCCGGTGCCATGGGTGGCGTTGCCCTATTTGCTGTCATCTACTACGCTTCAGGTATCCCGAGAGTAAAGAGGGATATCTTGCAAAAGGTGCCCTTCATCGGAGGATACTTCATTAACGAGGTTCCCGCTTCGGACAACGTGAGATTATTATTCGAGAGTGGATGTATCCTCCGACTAACAGATTTTTAGCCCTTCTAAGTAATACAAGATGATCATTGGCTTGCGAAGGTAGAGAAGAGGCATCGCCGCGAGGAAAGCAGCATGCGTGTATGGTTGACACTGTATAAAAAGACAATAGATTTCGTTCAGCCTTCTAACGCATTCCCAACATCTGTGCCTCATGCAACTACCGCCTGTCACAACCAGCTTCAATTTATGAGGAGCTTGCGCTTACCCGTCGCCATGTCTGCTTTTGATATCATTGGACCCCAGACGAAGGGCTGCTGGAGCACTTGCTTAATCAAGAGCCAGAAGACAAATATTTCACGTGTCTCTATTTTGTGGCCACAATCCGCGTTTGGAAATTTGTTGTTGTTCTGCCCTTGACTTGAAGTCCTGGAGTACTTGGAACAATATGAATACTGACAAGCGCACCATCCCGATCACGATATATCATCGATTCGACATTAGTTTGGATTTCTTGTTTGAAGCTCATGAACAAGTGTTGGCTATTTCTACTCAAGTACATATCGAACATGTCCAGGCTCTGGTCTTATTGCCGAGCCTGGCGCCTTCCTTCATAATCAGCGCCTTCACTAATGAAGCCACCGCCAGAATGTTCGAATACGGCTCCCAACCAGGCATTCAGTCGCAAATGATGACAGTGCAACTGATTGACAAGTCGATCTCAGGAAAATAAGCACCGTTTACAGAGAGTTGACTGCTGGCGCTGTGACTGGTACTAGATGCCTATGAACATCCCACTCGAATCCCGGAGGCGCCTGGGGTTGTGCTCCGCCCTGCTGATATATGTACACTTCTTCCATCATGGGATACGATCTGACCTCTTCAGGCGACAAAGACTCTCTAAAAATAAGCTCGTCTAGGAAGCACCACGACATCCAGACTTGGTAAGGGATACCTTGTGGTTTTCTGGTAGGCCGCTTCCGGAACTCAAAGTCTGGTATCCAGCGATCCGCCCGCCTCAATTTGTCTTCATCTTCATCGCGTACTTCATCTTCCGACAGAAACATGTCGTCCATGTACTTCTCTGGCTGGCCCTTTTGCTTCCACCCACGTCTGGTCTTGCGCGATTTCATTTTGATTGGCGAGATTGTGAAGGGTAGCGAGTCTGGACTTGATAGGGCGCCTGGCGAGGTAGGCGCCTTTCGCCCGAGCAGTCGTAATTGCTCTGATAACACATCGCGAGGATCTCGATTGGCCACACGCTCAAGTAGATGTTCTACGCTTTTCTTTCTTGCCATCTTGGCTCCTCTGTCCCCTCGCTTTATTTGCGATAGGGCGGCAAGCTTCACAGCAGCTTTCTTCACGGTACATCTAGAAACGCAGGGATTGCTGGCATCATTTGAGATACCGTTGGCGTTTCTAGCACTTCTTTCAGCAACGCGTTGAGACTGGCGGCGAGTCTTTGCTTTGACCTGAGATCGTGCCATGATGCGATACGCCCGTGTGTCGATCGAAGTATTCACGAAGATGAAGTGGGTGACGCCAGTTAGCTAGCGATAGATTAACAGTCGAACAAATGGGTAGCTCACAGTCGATTGCCAGTTCAAAGAATACATATAGAGTATTGGCAATCGAACTTCAAAGGGATGTTGGCGGAAAACGTCAAAGACCCTTTGTTGTTTGACTGTACTGCTTCAAGGCTGAAATGGCGAGTGAAAAAGGACAAGGCGAAATGCGCTGTAGTGGCAGTCATCTAAATGAAATTGCTATTATGGCTTGCTTTAGGCTATGCAGACGGGGAATGAGTTTACATGAATTCTCTCTACCGAAGCAATCACAAACGGTCAGTAATATTGACAGCAATGTTGCTCACTACGAGTACCCAAGACTCTCACCATCACTCTAAAGCCCAATGCCAGGAAATCTTCCCTCGTACCAGTCGCCTTGATGTGTTTTTGCCACGCTAGTCCCATCCATACTGACAGATAACTCCCGAAAGTTCTCCTTGATACGAACCCTCTAATAACTTCAAGCCACCTGTCTGTTCAGCCAACCAACTCACCTTGAGGCTTTCTTCCACCCAGTCTGCCGTTGACGCACAAGCCATTGTGATGGTGTGGACTGGTACTCCTCGGTCTCTGAAGCCTCTGCACAATCGCACGAGGTTCATTTTCGAGGCATCATACAGGCTCTGGCCGATGATGATCACAGATTTGACGGAAGCATCCTCATTCAATGATAGGTTGAGCGCAGTGCTCATGCTTCGCTCATAGTCGGCTGGCCCTCCCCTGCGCAAGCCTTGCAGGAGCTTGATGGCATCAAACGTCGGGCGTTCTGCGGGAACAACATGCGGATTGTGCGAACCAAGACAGCCGTCCACCACCATAGCCACTCGGACTCGTCTGCCCCTCTGCATGATGTGACACAGGATGGTCTTGAACGTCAGGTTGATGGAGGCGAAAATGCTCCCAGCGTATTGGCCTACATCCACACATAATACAATAAGCTCCATGGGCGGGACTCCCATGGTCACTTTCGTATTGTGCACAGAGATCCGGCAGCACTCGAGCTTCCTCGTCTGAGCTTCGAAGCTTCGATATATCGTGTGTAACATGGCGTAGTCGCCACTCAGCGCGACCAGGTCACCCTTCGCGACTGAGAGTGACTTTGACAGATCTTGCTCACGGGCACGGTGGGCTTCTTTGGTGTCTTCCAAGGCCTGGTTCACTAGAAACAGTTGGCTCGTATATGATTCCCGTACATTTTTCTCACGCGACAATGACGCAGAGAGTTCGTCGGCATGGGAAACAATCCGAGCCTCGAGGATTTTGCTCTGTTCCTGAGCTTTCTCCACCTCTGCTCTTCCCAGCGTCATCTCTTCTTTCATATCCAGACAGGTGCGCTCGGCGAGGGCGATCTTATGCTGTAAGGATGTCATGGATACTGTCAACTTCTCGATCTCTCTGTGCGCTCGCCTAACCTCGACTTTGACTTGCTGTCGCTCCCTATCGAGTCTGGAGCTAATGGCCTTCATGTTGCTAAGCTTTTGATATAGTCGCTCGTTTTCGTCTGCCAGGTATTCGTTTCGTCTTCGGGTCTTCTTGAGTGCCTCAAGTAGTACATTCGGACTTTCGTTGTCATTTTGATGATGATGATCATGGGACCAAGGCTCCGATTGCAGGGGATTTTGGACAAGAGTGAAAGCTCTGGATGCTGGTAGCGTCACATACGAGGCACGTAGCTCATGGCTCTTTGCCGAATCTACGGCAATCGTGCACCTTACGCACGCTGCTTGGCGAGCAATGGCCGCTGCGCCATCGTAAAGGGTCCAAGCCAGCCGCGTTCTCCCGCACGTGAATATACCCTGGCCGAATCGAGAAATTCGAAATAGCCAGGAGCCATTTCCTTGCTGAGCACTTGCCATTTTCAAAATTGTTCTCTTCCTTCCGTTTGCGACAATGCATACGCCCTAGAACACGACGAAGGAGATTTTCGGAACCTGGAAGCCTTTTCTCTTGATGTGAAAATTGTATGGTGGCGAGTGGAATATAGTAATTTTGGTAACTGTGGTGAGAAGTTCGACAATTCGTAAGTGATCAGGACTCGATGAACTTGATTCGACGAGATGTGAGAGCAGAATCATTTGAAGTGGCTCACCTCTTATATCCTCGATATCTAAGTCAAAGTTGGCCTGGGAAACAAAGACCTATGTTCCTGAAACAGAAGGATTCACCCAGTTTCATATGGATCAGATTCTCGTAGGTTGAGTATATGGGAGGTCTTGATCGTACGTACAACCCAAAAGGCAGTTCTAGTAACAGCCCCTTAGGAACATCCTGAAGAGCACCAGAAACACCTTAAGAGCGTCTTAATCAGTGTATTGTGCTTGCCGGAAGTCTCGGGGCGTCTCAGGAGGGGCCATAGAGTATTGAAATCCATGGATGACTTATGGGGTGGTATCTCCAAGTTTTGCGCTTCAGAAGATATTCCAGTGCATTCGCGTCGCGAGTCTCTTACCTCGCTAGCGAAGGTTCGTTCTCGGGTTGTTCTATACATACGCGGATAGAGGGCATGGCACCAACATCCTCTTACATACTGTTGAGCCAGACTTCAGAAACAGCCTGGCATGCTCACAGTGATGTATGTACATAAGACGACGAAGTTGGCGAATGCCAAATGTTATGGTTATCTATTTTAAGCCAAGTTCAGAAGATTCAGCCACCCAAGCTGCACTTCTTTCTTGACTGATACCGGCCGTTAGTCTATTTACACATGCCGCGCGCGAACCATGCAATAATACGAAAGGCATCGAAACCCAGCATTCTAACCGGCGCCAAATCCCTAAAAACTGTCCACTTTCCCAGGCAGTGAGGACACTCTGATGAGTGACATTCCAACAATGAATGATCGAGGGGCAAGACGTGTTAGAGTCCACGATGGTCGTACATATTAATAGTACAGAAAAAGTCATTTCGCCCGCGTAGTGAATCTTGGGTCACAACCCAATTAGTCGATCTTGATTGATCCGTAGATTTTCTGCACAAACCACCAGCTGGAGAAGAATCCAATTGAGCCTTTGCAATGTGTTAGTCAAATACTTTATATGAGCCAAGGATGACATCTTACCTGTAAGAATGAAGAAGAGGAAAGAAAGCAGGGCACTGTAACCGATGTAAAGGACTGTGCCAGATACTCCACCTAAGGAGAGCTTGCTGATGAGGTAAATCAGGGCGTTAGCAAAGATGTAACCAGCGCTCATGCCAGCTGCCAAGAAGGCACGCCACTGCCAGTGATAGTTCTCAGCGCAAAGTAGGAAGTAGACCATGAGAACAGTGACGGCAGCACATGTGATGATCATGAGGCCGTAGCACAGGAACAAGAACCCAAACATGTAGTAGATCTTGCTGAACCAGATCGAGCTCATGATGAAATAGAGCTCGACGAAGATAGCCCCAAAGGGTAAGATGCCGACCAGTAGCATGCTGGGAATCGGTTTCAAGTACGTGGTGGCTGGTGGGATCTGGCGAGGGATTTGGTTGACTCGCACAGGGGGCTCGACAGGATTGGCACGGAAGCCAAGCCAGGAACCCGTGACTGAGAGCGGTACGGAGATGACGAACCAAATGGCAACGATGACGAGCATGGTGGTGAAAGGAACAGCGCCAGCCGCGCCATTTGCCCATAGAAAGAGGTTGAGAAAGAAGAATGTCGAAAAGACAATCCCCGGTACCAAGACTGGCGTCAATGCAATGCACAGCTTCCATTTTTCGCCGTTCATCGACTTGTAGGTTCTTGCGGAAACATATCCACCTACAAAGCTCAGGAGGGTGTAAAGGAACACCATTATCGTCCCAAGAGAGCCTCGGTTTGAAGGCGATAGGAAACCCAGTAGAGCAAAGCAAATGGTGAAGCCGGTCATAACGAACAACTGAGCGCCATTGCCCAGGAAGACAGCCAGGAGCAGAGGGTGCGAGGGACTCCGAAAGACGTCACCATGTACAAGTTTCCAACCCGAGTCATCCTGTGCTCCGTCCTCGAGAGCAGAAGTGCCGGATAGATCATCCAGGTTGATCTGGTCCAGACGGTTGTACCGCGCAATGTCCTTCTTGAGGGCGCGGAAAAGTACTGATGTTACCGTGACGGTCAAGAAGACTACTACGACGGCCGAGTTGACTAAAGAGAACCAATGAATTTTGGGGTCAAATACGTGGAGGTATTTGTCCCATCGAGTCGCCCAGGCAGTTGGTGATTCTTCCCAGTAGACAGAGTACGTGAACGTAACGTCGGTCTGCGCATCCGTCTCTTCTGACAGTACAACGGGGCCTATCGAACCGTCCAGACAGTCGAGGCTACCCCCCTTGTAAGCTTTGGAGCTTGGCTGGACGATAACGCCGACAACCCTCAGCTGGTCTTGGTGACCACTAACTTTATGATATTCGATGACAATGTCGTAATGATTATTGAAGAAGGTCGGACCTTCGGGGTCAGTGGTAGAAATAGAGCCCATAGCGAAGCCAGGGCTGTAGAAAGTTGTTCCTGTAAGGTCGTCCAACAGGTTCTGGCCAGCAGGCAGCCCATCAACCAGCCAGTTCAGAGCGTAGCCCTTCATTATACGCTTATTGACGAAGTGCGCGGATGGCATATCGTATGTTGCTGTACAAAGTTTAGTACAACTCTCGTTCTGCGCCATCTGCAACTGGAATGGCGAAGTCATGATTCGATCGCCGAATAGAATGCTGCCGAGACTCTCAGACACGTATTGGGGGCCGCTTTCGGGTTGACAGAAGTGGAATTTAGGCTCGTAGTAGTCGTAGGCCATTACGGAATGTAGACGGGCATCGGGGGCAGCCACTGGCTTAATGCTGTTCACGAACAATGGTACGCTGCTTCCCGGTTTGTATGAAGTTGGCGCTACACCGGGTAGATAGAAGGCAGAGGTGAGCTGTGGGAGAGCAAGGAGAGCGCCGTAGAGCGCCGATGACGACGCCCACGATAATGGGGACTTCATCGTGAGTATGCTATTCACGTAGAAGTTAGCCTGATGGTCAATTACAGAGCTAGATGATGTGAATGTAGGCAAGTGGTGCGTAAGCCATTTCTACCTTCGCGCGCAGAGGAAAAGGAAGAGGCGCAGCATCAATGGGAGAGAAAACCAACATTCACTGAGCACCAAGGCTCGCACAGGCAACAAAAGGACACTCTGAGAAGCAGAGTATATAGAGCGTATGGGATATCGTTTGTTTGCGATGGAAGGATGTGGTCTGGGACAGGATCGGCCTCGCTGGACTCCTCAAAGATATGATACAATTATAATGCGGACGAAGTTCTTGTAGAATGGCCGCTCATTGAGAATTATTGAAGCTCCATTGACTCCGAACTCAAACTAGAGATGGCGTGAAGGGCTGATGGCCGATGTAATCCTAGGTACGACAAGCTGTCCCCAGCGGTGCTTCAGTCTCAGCCACAATACAAGCACGGTCTCAGCCAGCTAAGCACCATGTGGCGGTGCTGGAAAGCCGGTTGAGTGGCACCTCTCAAAATGCGGAAAACGCAGACATCGAGATGTACCCAAGTACCCACGTATTCATGTACCCATGTATCTAAGTGGGGTCCCCGAATTCGTTGACACTTATCGTTATCAGCGAGTGGAATTTCATATATTTTATTTTCATCCTCGAGGGGGTTCTACTTTTGAACGACATAAGGCGAGCATCTGCGTCTGCTGCTGGTAATACCCAACTACCTTTTCTAATGGCAGGGCAAACTTCCTTACCAGCCCTGCTGGACACGTTAACAAGCTCCCTCACATCATCTCTTGAGGCTGCACCTAAATTCTCTGCCATCGAAACCACCCAGAATGGCGTTTCTCTTCTCGACGTCAAGAACGAGCTCTTGATGTCGTACCTACAGAATCTCGTGTTTATGATCATTTTGAAGATCCGCAACGCGAAGCGCAATACGTCTACCGACTCGACTGAGTCCGAGTCCGATCTCACAGACACAGTCGTTCAGAAACTCGTTGAGCTGCGCCTGTATTTGGAAAAAGGCGTGCGACCGCTCGAAGAAAAGCTCCGCTTCCAGCTTGACAAGATCCTGCGCGCCGCAGAAGACGCAGACCGCATTCAGCAAGCCGATAACGAGGCCGAGGGCGCCGAGTCAGACCTCAATTCTGACGATGATGATGATGCTTCGGATGGAGAAGAAGACGCTGCCGAGGATCGCACGGGCAAGACAGAATCGAATGCGTTGCGATTTGCGCCCAGCTTGAATACCTTCAGCAAGCCCTCTGCGCCAGTCGGCATGGCCGCCGCTGCGGAGAACAAGACCGGCGTGTATAAACCCCCCAAGATCACACCGACCGTCATGCCCACCGCGGAGCGGCGCGACCGTCGCGACCGTCGCCCTATGAAGTCTGCGACGATGGAGGAGTACATCTCGAACGAGCTCGACAGTGCCCCGCGCGCCATGCCCTCCGTAGGCACGAACGTCAGCGCGATGGGCCGAACGCACAAGACGACGGCCCAGCGCGACGAGGAGGCCCGTCGTCGCGAGTACGAGGAGACCAACTTTGTGCGGCTGCCAAAGGAAAGCAAGAAGGATCGCATGAAGCGCAATAAGACGGAGGGACGCAGTAATAAAATGAGCTTTGGCGGCGAGGACTGGCGCGACCTGGGCGAGGGCGTAGATCGCATCGACAGGTTAACACGGCAGAAGAAGAGCGGCGGAACCAAGGCGCTGCTGGAAAAGAGCCGGAAGAGGGGCAGAGACACTATCGACAGTGGAAGGGGTAGCGGCTTCAGTGAGGGGACGAGGGAGATTGGTGAGAGGTTCAACAAAAAGCTCAAAGTCCACGAGGGAGGACGCAGAGACCGGGGCAAGCGATAGTTGCCAATACCAATACACATCGAGGTCTAGAATTCAGCCTCAGTTGTATCATTCACTTCGTGCGCGGGCCTTTAATCATGCTTGTGTATGGCTATATGGTCCCGATACCAGCATCTTGCTTTGGTCGAAGACATTATGGGAACATGCCGGATGTCAAGACTACTTGCATACATAGATGACAAGATTGCGACTCTCACGTATCAAAACATGCGAATCGTGATCGTTGTATTGTATTGATGACTTTGGGAAAGGACTCTGTGCTAAACACCAGCCTATCCAAGTTATATGATCAGCCATGTTGCTCTAGCGCCATAATGGAACGCCATTTCAAAGACATATTTAACGCGTCAAGCATCGTAGGGGCGTAGCTTCGATACCTGCCATGTCATCTCTATCCTGATGCGCTCCAAAGTCTGGATCTTCCCTGCGCAAATTTTGCTCTACCCAACTGATTTTATGCAAGGAACGTATTGACTTTTACGTACTCCAATATGGCCGGGTATCCGTCACTTTAAAAACTCCGTCCGACATCTCTGCCCTCGCCCTCGCTGCTATTCATCCCAAGTCCATTCCTAATACCCGCCTCGGCTCGCACTACACGCTTGGGCAGCGCAGCTCCTATGCCAAAGAACACGAAGAAAGCCCACTTCCAGCGGAAGGGGTTGACGGTGACACAGAACGTGAACCACCAGATCAACTCCACGTACGTGAAGAAATCGAAGGCGCCCGTAGGCGCTGTCGCTTTGAGCAGCTTGGTCATGTCGATCCAACGTTCCATCCAGAACGTACTTGGACGTGTTAGGGGATCCACAAGGAACATGAGCAAGATACGCGTGTAGATCCCGATATGCCAGTTGCCAACGGTGCCAATAGCAGAGAGGAAAGTACAGTTGATGGCGCTGATAGACGGGTGCTGGGGAGGAAAGGTCTGGAGATACCAGTTCGGAGGACCATAAGGCTCGTCGAAGGAGTCTTCCGGTAGGAAGTCGAGAGATGGCCGCTTGAATCCGGTTGCGAGAACCACCATGTCGCCCTTGATGTTCATGTGCCGACCCGGACCGCCCTTCGGTACTCCTTTGTCCCGCTTGTTGACGAGCACGCCGCCCGCGCTGAAGGACTCGATATCACAGCGAACCCACTCTGCCTGACCGGAACGTAGCTTGTCCATGATGTCTGAGTTTACCATAGGCGTATCAGTAAAGACACCCTTGCTGTCGGGTGCAATGTCTTGCAAATCACGATAGAAGAATTTCTTGAGAAGTAGCTCAGGAATCCAGGAGAATATGGTCTCTTGGCCCCAGATATTGAAAGACAGCAGGACGTCAATAATCGGGTTTCGGGGGATAATCCATTTGTCGCTTCGCGAAAGAATGTAAATCTTCTTGGCTCCCTCATCGGATGCGTACTCGAGAGCCTCGACAGCGCTGGCACCGCCCCCTATGACGATCATGGTCTTGTCCTTGGCATCGACACTGTTGCTGTCAGCACGCCCGCATCGTCAATGCTCCACACCCATTCGAGACTTACCCAGTCAATTGGCTTGAGTGATACACTGGGTTCTTGAACTGTTCAATCCCTTCCATGTGCGGCATTTTCGGATCCCCACAGGTGCCTACTGCAGCGATCACGCCCTCGAACTGTCCATTGGCAGGGTTGTTGATGATCCATCGGCCTTTGTCGTTCTGGTAGACCTTCTCGACCTTGGTATTGAATTTTGTCTTCGTATCTAAACCGTAGCGCTCCCAGAGCTGTCTGACCTGGCTGATGATTTGCTGTCGGTCTGGGTACCCGCGGTCCCACTTGATCGAGGGATGGAAGCGGAACATGGCGGAATGGATTTGAAGGCTGGAGGTATTGTTCACATTCTGCAGTACAATTAGCTCTCAGCTGAGAACCAGCCCCGACAAGCAGCTACTCACAGCCCATATTCCACCCAGATTCTTCTCGTCGCCCGCCTCAAAGATAGCCACGTCGAATCCATGCCCAATGCAGTGGGCGGCGGACGACACACCCGTGATACCGGCGCCAATGATGGCAACCTTTGGCCGCCCGATATGAGCGTTGGGGCCTGGGGGCGTCGGCGACAAGATCTTGTCGGCAAACCACTGGAAGATCTGGAAAGCTAACAGGAACGGGTGGAAGATGAGGTATGACAGGCCATCTCGAGAAGCCATGGCGAGCGAGGTGGGTAGCGCCGGTTAACCAGGGCGCGAGACAAAGAACAACAAATCTATGTGAAGTAGAGGAGAGTAGAGGATAGAAAAAAACTAGGTCATACGTCGGACAGTGGATTTATCAGGGAGATGGATGAGGTGAATCGTACAAGAGCTAGCATCCGCAAAGTCTCAACCAACCTACGTAAGTCCTCGAGTCTCAGAGGACTTCCAGCTGTTCGCAAGATCCCTGTCAATTACATCACTAGCACCACCGGTGGGTTCGCTTTTCACATGCAAGACATGCCATCGCTGATATCTCGATTTATTATCGTTTATTACCGCACCTAACTTATACTGCAGGTACCGATAGGCCGTTCCCCTACGCACGAGTTCCACACCATGGATTCCGGCATTGCAAGTAATGCAGCACGTAGGATGGCCGCGATTGCATAAGTTACAGCAGAACGTCCCCGTTTCTCTCGCAACGCTACTTATGCTGTACCGGCCGTAGCAGTTGAACCGAGTATTGAGCATACATGCATCGTGGTCCGAGTGGGTTTCGCATGAACGATAGCCGGTATACTTCTACCGGGCAGCAGTCCAGATGAATAGTCACTTGATTTATGTTGGGAACTACGGAGTACACCCGTGAGTCTCAAACCTCCATCCTGTGCGTTCTCAGCTGCCCTTCTCAGTACCGTCGACGACGACTGGCTACCGCATCGGTGGGTAAAGAACCAGAAACCGCCCAATACACCACGTAGTTGAAGCCCTGCGCATCATAGAACGGGCCTAGGCTAACGCTCGCGTCGTCCGCAGTCGCCGTGAAGTTCAAGCTGCTGTCGCTGTCGCGGCTAATCGAGTCCAGGGTCAGGGTCGGGTTGGCACTAAGGGAGGTACTGCCGTAGTTGCCCGACAGGACCGTGGGACCAAAGGCGACGGCTGCGACGCTCTCGTCGTCATTGGCGGGGATGAGGCGCAGGCTCATCGGTAGGGTGACGGTGACAGTGTCGCCGGAGGACCATGTGCGCGAGATGGTCGCGTAAGAGCCCGAGGTCGCATCGACAGACTGCTGTTCGCCGTTGATAGCGATGGAAGCTGCAGAAGTCCACGATGGGATGCGAATTTTCATATCCCAGGTGCCGCTACCCACAATCGTCAATGTGGAAGTATCGCCGACGGGGAAGGTAGTTGTCTGGGTGATGGTGGTGCTTCGCTGAGACCAGTTAAGCTTCGACGGAGTGAATAGATTGACGTAGAGATTGGAATCATCGTAAGCGTAAATTGAATCCATCAACTTCGTGTTGGTCTCAACACCGGTCCCTTGACAGCACCAAAACGAGTCATAGTCGGTTGACCACGTGCCGCCTCCCCACTGCATTATGAGAAGTCAGCCATTGCTTTCCTGGAGGGTGCACAAGCAGAGAGAACGCCATCCGATCTGTTATCCTCAGTGATGAAAATGAGGTAGATCGTACTGTCCTGAAGGGAAACCATTGTTATTGGATATGCGACTTACAGCTGGACCAACTCCTCGTTGCCCACTGGGATTGAGCGGAGTGAAATAAGTGATATGTCCGTGGCTATCGCTCGGGTTTTGCTGACCGAGGAGATGGTTCAGTAGGGCTCGCTCATAGTAATCGAAGTACTTGACGTCTTGGTCGATCGCCCACAGCTCCCTTGTCAGTTTGAGCACTAGACAAGAGGAAGTCAATAGTTGTTCCCTGTAAGTAGCAAGATGATTCGGACACGATATCCGGCGAGCTCTATAGAAACTAGCGACTGTGGAAGCTCAAAATGCCCCAAGGTCGCGTGGAAGAATCATAAAAACTGAGGGGGCTACTGACTGTTGTACGAGTTGCATGCCTCACAGGTGTCGTTGTCTAGGTACGAAGCAATCGCATTTGGGTCCCGAAAACTAAACAACTCCATAAGTGAGTGAACTTCGAAGAGAATGAATCTGCCATTTCAGGGCTCTGCGTGCAAGTGCATCTTCGAGAAATGGAGAGAAACAGCAACGTTTGTCTCGGACGAAAGGTCCGTCTGGTGGTGAATAAAACTCGAGTCCACGTACTGCTCAGATTGACTATTACCTCCAATGGCGTAGGTGTGGTCGGTAACAGTGATGTCCCACGCATTTCTTGCAATGTCTAGATAACGCGAGGTGCCCGTCTGCTTATACTCGTGAGCGGCACCGATCCATTTCGGCACCTGAGTGTTCGCATGTATGCCGCTAAGTTCATCTTCGTCGGCGGCAAGAGGGTCGAAAACCGCTGCATGATCGAACCTTTGAGCAGTCGTCAGCCATGTGCTGTTCCCTGTCCACCAGTATAATTCGGTGAGAACGTCGTTCATGCCACCAAACTCCGTTTCCAGGAGACTCTGCATCTGATCTGTAGTCAGCTTGCTGGTGCGAGCATCGACCCATCCTGCCAGCGCGAGCAAGACATCTTCAGCCGTGCTATCACCAATATGGCGCCAGACGTCAAGAAGACCAGCCATCGTTTTGTGGATGACATAGTACGGGACGTTGCCGGATGTCAATGTCCCGTTCTCCAGCGCGTCGAAATCAGATTCAGGGAAACCAGAAAGGTATCCGGTGGCGAAGCCAGCATTCATACTAGGATCCCAAGGGTCAGTCTAGGCTTCGACAATAATGAAGTGAGATGCCTTTCATCCTAGTATTTGTTTTCTCCCCATCGCGTGAGAATATAAGTTTGAAACAATCGTCAGGAGACAGATCAACTAAAAGATAAGACTGACTTGTTAGCTTGGCATTTTGCTAGCTCAGCAACGAAGGCTGTAGCTCGATCATGACAAGTTGTGTCATTAAGCGTCGCGTAGCATTGAGACCAAGCGGTCAGCACTGCAAGAAATAGCGTTAGTTCAATGTAGTCTGTATATATGTTTTAGGAGTATCGTTTCAAGAAATCAGGAACCGGCAAACAAGGCTTGAGATCAGGAACTTTAAACAACTCAGAGGCTACCTACTGTGACCTTGAACGTGTGAACGGAACGGGAAATCGGGGGCATCCCATCCACCGTTCGATGATGCGCCTTCGGTCGAAAGCCCGTGATTCGATCGGAAATTGTACAACATTCTATCCAGGTCGACATCCTTGAGGTACGTAAGTGTACGCTCCTGATTGTCCATCCACCGACTGTCAGTGAGCTGGACTTGGCTCAAGTCGAAGAGATACGCCGTGACTCCCGTCTCGCTCCGGGTCGGAGGCACGACCAGTTGCGCTTCGGTCGATGCTGCATTGAGCACCAGGCTGCCCACAAAGGCGACGCAGCCCCCGAGGCCCTGATACCAGGGGTTCTTGAACATTTTCGGTGACAGGACGGACAGGATTCTATTACCTCGAGCCGATGAGTGAAAGCAACAGCACAGGACGTAAACCTCACGTGGCGAGAAAAACTTGGAAACTGAGAGGAGCATGAGCTCTTCATATATCTTGATGTATAACAGAGCTCTGCTATGGAGCCGCTGCTACTGCACCAGGGCCATGGTTCCAAGTGCAGTGGATGACCGAAATCTGGGGAAGCATCGCGTGGAATGTCTATAGCCTCACCAATCACCAACCGATGCGCAATACGAAATCCCAGGGGATCCTTTCTCGATGCAATATTCCACCGGTCGGAACGATTCCATTCGACGGCGGCCGGCATCTCCACTAGAGCGGCAGTTATTCCCCCGCACTACAGCCAAGGGGAAATCAAGTGCAGCTTCCAGGATGTATCAATCAGCCATTTGTCGCGTGTTTGCATGTTTATTAGACTTGGAGTGGGACACCTTACGCGTGATCTCCAGCATAACCGCAAGGATCTCCATCTCGGGGGCGATCAATCCGGGGTTGCGTGATACCACTCAGTGAAATCCCACAACGAGCTCATGACCTCCTCATTACTCGAATGTGTATTCAGACCCGAAATCACTGTGTTGCTGACGACCACACACGCAAACCTGGTTTACAGAGTAGCTGCCTGTTGAGTCGCAAATGCCAAGCTCACTTGGCATTGCAAGGTACAGACCAAAGACTGGAATACCTGCAATGAATAAGCAACAAGGGATGCATAAGTCATGCCCAGCCAAATATCTCCGAATGGAGGGAGGTGACCCTCAACATGCTTAAACAGCGACTGGCATGGTTATCTTGAATTTCGCAAGTCGCACGCAAAGAACATCATCCATATAGATGACTACTATCTTCATACTTTAAGAACCTATTTAGGTACAAATTGAAACGCGGATTGGACGATGAACCGAACTCCCTTTCATTGACGTCATTTGTGGCTTCAATGGTTGGATATCTCGAAGGAATTCGGGCCTAAGGTAATGTTCAGAACCTCACCTACTTCTAGATGATGAGCACTGTCACTTAAAGACTTGGCTGCCATCCAAGTCTACTCTGCGTAGATATTTTCTTGAAATAGGGCCCTGAGTGACCTCATGAGGTGTGTTTCTAGATGTGAGTCTCAGCTGAAATCGCGCTGCCTTCGTGACACTGCAACGATTCGACAAGGCATTAATCGCAGAATACCGAGACCTTCGTGCCGGCGCATATCGATAAGCACGAGAGGAGCCTTTACATTACGCGGGCTACGCACGATATCTCCCGGCTTCGACGTAATGAAGCGCGCGGCCTCCTCGACCTCGAAGGCGGCCCCTAAAGCCAAGAAGCCTCGGCCGGAAGTCCCAGAATATCACCTGGCTCAGCCAACGCGCGATGAATCAGGAGAAGTTATTTGGCCAGCACCAAAGGACCAGATAGCGAATGCTCGGAGCTTTATACTTGAATGGCATGTGCCCTTGTATTTATCTTTGATAGAATTCTGACTGGACTTCAGCGCCAAGGCGAACAAGAAGACCCTGATAGTACCTGACAAAGATGCCGATGGCCTCACTTCTGGCGCTATCCTGCGAAAGACGCTTGTGCTTTTGGGACTAGACTCAAAGCTGATATCATCGCATTTACTGCGTAAGGGCAACAACATTCATGATGAGCGAGAACGAGAGGCCATGTGCCGCGCAGAGCCAGCGTATATTTTTGTTCTCGATCAAGGATCAAGAAAATCGCCTCCACTCATCGATGCTCCCCATGAGGCTTTCGTGATTGATCACCACTGGGCTTTGGAGGAGGACTTCCCGGACAACTCTCAGCATGTCACGGCTTGTAACTCACCACCGGTTGCGACCAGTGCATTACTCACTTATCACATATGCGCTGCGCTACATGACGAGGTCCCAAATACGTGCGATTGGCTTTGTGTTATGGGCACCCATGGGGACTTGGGCAATACACTGAAATGGGAACCCCCATTCCCAGACATGAAGGCTACGTTCAAGCGGTATACGAAAAAGGCTCTGAATGAAGCCGTTTCCCTCATCAATGCTCCCCGAAGAACAGCGTCATATGACGTTCCCGCCGCCTGGGCCGCTCTGACGGCCGCGTCATCGCCGTCGGAACTGCTGAAGAACCGCGACCTGCTCGCAGCCAGAGCCGAGGTCAACGCCGAGGTTGAGAGGTGCACGCACACGGCTCCCAAGTTCTCGGGCGACGCCAAGATCGCCGTATTCCGGGTCAACTCGGCCGCTCAGATTCATCCGGTCATCGCTACGCGGTGGGCCGGGCATTTACAGTCTCCAAAGTTAGAAGTCATCTTGGTCGCGAACGAGGGCTATCTGCCAGGCCTCGTCAACTTCTCTTGCCGCATCCCTCGCAGTGCCAGGGCACGAGATCCACCTGTCAATATCATCGAGGTGCTGAAAGACATGGCCTCGAGAGCGCCGAATCCTACGCTTCGCGAAAGGCTGGGCGAATCTTTCGCTCGAGGCCACAAGGAAGCCAGTGGAGGAAGTAAGTCAAACTCTGGCCTAAACTTCATACCATCCTTTTAGAGGGCTTTTCATTCGATCTCCCAATAAAGACTAACCGCTGATCAAAATCTGATAGTCGTCCCCAAAGCAGAGTTTGAGGAGCTCATGGATATACTCGAAATTGGAAAGAAGTCCGAAGTGGGCTCGCCAACGAAGAAGAAGAGAGATACTGCACCGAAGCAGTCAAATACCTTGATGAATTACTTTGGAAAACAGAGTGCTACATCATGAAACCTCGGCCCTGGTGTGGCCTGGAACTTAGTGAAGTAGTCTACAAGCAATCGTGAGTTCAAAATTGCAGGGAAACATGGGAGCTGAGAACTGGCCAACAAGCCTCTTAAGATCTTGCCGCTTGGCTATTTGACCATGTATACATTTATTTTTTCCATTGTGAGTGAGGACAGGTGTCATTCCTCGAGACTCTGGTCCGGTGCGTAGTGACCGACGAGTATGTAGACTAATATTTAAGCTGCTCAATGATCTCCTTCGAATTGATGAAGGCGCATCGCTCCCTCAGGCTTTGCATCGCAACCGCGGGCCTCGAATCCGGACCATCAATGGCAGACAGCCCCTCGCCCGGGCCCCCAGCAACGAATATGTAGGTTTCGTTCGATCCTGGTGGGTAAGCAATCGTAAAATTCTCGAACGTATTGCCGCCCTCCAGTGTTGGTTTCCCCGTACTGGCAAAGGTGGACCACGACCTCGAACCTCGGGACTCGAGGGCCCAGTCTGCCGGCGCGAAATGGAGAGGGTACTGGTCCGTGTAGAACGCGGAAAGATTGCCAAAGACGTACTCCTTGTCGGATGTGTGGATTACGCCGAAACCTGTCTCATTATACGCGCCTAACAGGATCTGGTCTGAGATGGTCTGGTTCCAGTCGTACAAGAACACATCATTTCCGAGACGCGCGAGCTTCTCCGCGTAGAACATGGGCTGGCATGTCATCAGAATGTCCCGGAAGGCGCGCGCCGTTCGGTAGAACTCGCTGCTCAGATTCGCCGCCTCGTTGGCTGGGAATTCGGCCACGGGGTAAAGCGACAGCAACGCATCCACGTTGTCGCTCGTCATATCTGGCACGTACGCCTGGATGAAATCGTGGCTATCCTGGTCCGTTGTTATGGCAGTGTCCGTAAAGAAGGTCAGGTCGTCTTCGCACCAGCCTATCATCGTGGTTATGTTGGCGAACTTGCCTTCTTCGATCAGCTGAGAAGGTGCTGCTGGGAGGAAGTCCCCGTCTACCACGGGGAGCCAGATGTCCCCGACGTTGTGACTGATGTCGGAGGCGTATGTCGCGATGGAGGCATTAAGAAGTGTTTCCATTTCAAAACCACGCAGGCAGGCCACCGTTTCGCCTGAGTGTAGACTGCTCGTGTTACAGCCGACGGCATCCACAAGCAACTGCATGGCGTCGATGGTGAAATTCCCAGTGATGCCGGGCTCTAAAGCTTGGGATTCGCATATGGCCCTTTGGAAGGGGACAGGTGTGCTCGCGCCGTACGCCATGATCTGCATGCCCACAGCTAGGCCGCCAGACGACTGTCCAAAGATGGTGATGTTTTCCGGGTCGCCGCCAAACTGGTCGATGTGATCCCGGACCCATTCGATCGCAAGGCGCTGGTCTCTCAGGCCGGCATTCTCGGAGCCCTCGGCCTCGAGGGCGTCGGACTGGGCGAAGCCAAAGAACCCAAGCCGATAGTTGATGGCGACGTTGATGATGGGGAGGCCGTTCTGGAGAGACTCGAGGACCAGCCCGTCGGGCTGCGCGGTGATCTCCCGGTTCTGTCCACTCCAGAAACTACCGCCGTGGATCCAGATCATGACCGGGAGTCGACTGTCGCGCGTGGTGCCGCCTGGTCGTCCGATGACCAAGTTCAGACAGTCCTCAGAGATGTCGGTAACCGCGGTGCGCGCGAAAGGGTCGTCCCCGCTCTCCGTAAGCTGCTGAGGGCAGGCATGGCCATAGGATTGGGCAGTGATGGTGCTCCCCGCCGTCGGTGTGGACGGTCGTGGTGGTTTGAAGCGATTCTCGCCGCCTGTATCTTGACCGTACGGGATACCGAGGAACACTTCGACTCCATTACGGCTCAGACCCTTATATGTGACGTTGCGCGACTGGTCAGCTACATACGGATCCGCGATTGCCACTTGACCAACAACCGCCGCGGCGGCCAAAAGAGATAGGCCCTTCATGGCTCTAATCCAGGCGCAGGCTTCGCTACCTCCGGATAGTCAAAGCTATGCTACGTATGGCGCCGATGCAATGACAACAAACGCCAGTGCTGTAGGTTGTTGCGAGGGCCCTCCACTTGCGACGTAGAAAACATCTTGAGTTTTTTCAAGCACCCAAAATGGACGATAAGAAGCGGCACAGATACCGCGCAGATTGTATGACGCCACTCTAGGCCTGATATGGCAGCCAGGTTGACCGATACAGCGTACAATGCAGGTGAACTTCGGCAGCAGACACAGCGGGTAGTTGGCCAAGAATCAACCTGGCAAACCCCGGTGGGTCACGGATGTCCGAATGTCCCCTGTCATGCCCGTGTATAACTGTACGTATGGAGACTGGTACGGGAATGGGAGCGTTTTACGAGCTTCTCGCCGACAAAGACTAAAATACCTACAACGTAAGCAAATGCTTGGTTTCTACTTAAGAGCTCGACAAGACTTGAATGTGCAGGAAATTAGTGATATACGATAGCCAAGCTATTCAATGAGAGTCATAAACGGATAGTTATTTTAGTGATACGCTCTTTGTTCGCGATCTGCTGAGGCATGACTGGACATGACCGGTTCCGATGTCTTTGAGACCGCACGCGGCCACTTGATACTCCGAAAGAGACGAGCTGCGACGATGCTTTTTCAGCGAATTTTTCCTGATGGCCCCCATCTACTACAGACTGGCTGGCAGGATGGAGACCAGACCACGGATTACACACGGACAACGGAATGCACAAAGATAAAGTTAGTACATACCCCTTGAGACGGTAGCAATTTTGGATGGTTGTTATTGGAAAACATGTATTATAAACAAGGCAAACTTAAGTGGCTCTAAGTAAACACCTACCAGCAACTCCGAGATGTCCGTGACAGAGTTGCTTGCTTATGACTACTGCTACTGCTGGGGATACATTGGCCACAACCCGCAGAGTATATGGCTTTATTACCCTAAAGGTATGGGTGGAATTTGACCATAATTAGCAGGATTAAGAATTTGTAAAAGAGCCGGGGGATTGGGAAGGTTGGCGTTGTTGTCGTTATTGGCGTTGTTGGCTTGCTGGGCTTGCTGAGCTTCCTCGGCTTGCAAAATCTCCCGCATTCGGCGGATTCTGTCAGCTCGTGGGGTGTTGAACCCGCACTCTTCCATTCGAAGGATCCAGTCATCTAGCTCCTGGTCATTGACGCCGCGATTTACTCGACCTCTGTTTATATAATGTATGCTGATCATCGTACCGACACAGCCAAGAACACCAATGACACCATAAGTGAGCAGGTAGATAGCTATGGCTAGGCAAGTGCCTGCGTAGATGAAGTCGTGGTCGGCGACCATAGCCGGAATCATCTTGAGGTAGAGCGCGCCAGGGACGACGGCCAAAAGGGCCGTAGCAAACCGCAAATGAGTGCACTTGAGTCGACTCGTCCATATGTCAAGGATGAGATCAGCGACATCCAATCTATGAGAGATGGTAACGATCAAAACGTAAAAGTTGGCAACAAGCAGCCAGATCTGAGAGATGGCCATTGCGACGACGAAGACACCAATCGTGATGGCATTGGTTTCGAGTTCTCCGCGTCTTCGGCGAGACCCTGATGATCGAGTACTCCCGCCTTTACCGCTTCCACCTTTGGGGCCCGAAGTTTTGGGCTTGTTGTGATCATTCCCATCGTCAATGTCCTGGCGACTCCATGGGAACAATGGGCCAAATGTTACCCAAGCGATAAATACTGACATACCCAACGTTGAAATACTGTAGACCACGCAGGCAATGGCTGCGAGGAGACCAACTTTGACCGGCATCTTGAACTGCTCAGGGAATGCCGAGTGCTTCTTGTACTCAGTGACTTAGTTGTGGTGATTGTGGGCGAAGCTAGCGATGGTGCTTTGATTGCTGGTGATGGGATCTGGATAGATTCCTCAAGGGTACCGGGACTTTTGTACTTGCAATGGCATCGCGGGATGATGGGCATGCCCGAGACTTCGTCTGATAACCAGTAAAGCCTTGAATTCTAACATTATCTCAGTTTAGAAACGGGGCATTGTTACAAGAACAATGGCTTTCACACAGCTCCAAGTAGTTGGATATCTACAAAGCTCGTGTTCGTGGCACATTGTCTTTCTAAGTGACACAATGAAGTGAATAACGATATGAAGATGATACCGTAACGAGAAGATACAAGGCAGTGAACAATAACTTTGACTACGTATACAGAACGACTCTAGTGGTGATAACCAAGAAGTGTATTGTGAAAGGGCGCAGTACCAAGTCCCTCCATGCCGTTAAGCTAGAAAAAGCATAAAAGAAGAGACCCGAGAACTCCAGTCAGGTTGCCATCACTCACGATAGCTTCCTCATCAACTCAATACCCAGAATCGACTTCTTCTCCGCCATCTCGTGCCCGACTAGGACATTTTTGCCCAACGGACCGCAACGTACTTTCTACCCGAGCATTCAGGATGAATAACGCCCAGTTTTACGACAAGTGGTCCGGTACGAGACAGTGCCCGACCTGCGACCAAGTCAAGCTTATTCCCTATTTCCTTCCCGTCAGTGCCTCTACTCGTGCTGCTAGTCCAGTCGCACGCTGCCATCAGTGTAGACAGGGTAATAACGCCCTTCCCGCCGTCGCCCAAGCTGCCCTTGTGGCCTTTGGCCAGCCGCCGCCGCCGCCACCAGCACCACCAGCACCGCCAGCACCGCCATCACCACCAGCTTCGCTACCTCCGGCACCGCAACCTCCCGCTCCTCAGCCGCCAGCACCACAACCTCTCGCCCCGCAGCCGCCAGCCCCGAGAATGCAGGCACCGGGGTCACAGGCACAGGCTCAGGCCAGAGCAGGTCCGCCATGGATTAGTCCTTTCGAGAGTCAAATATTCGAAGTTGTTGAATCCTTCTCCGCGTTTCTCGGTGTTGCTTTTTTGGTATTCATATTTCTCTTTCTTGTTTACACCCTTGCCGTTGATCCCGAGCTCATTCTTGGATACCGCCTCGATATCAAACAGAGACTTCACGACTTATGGGCACGGTATTGGACACGGTATTAGGTATGGTAGATCTTCATACTTATGTTGATGAGAAAGGCGTGTCAACCACTGGAAGTTCACTTATGGGAGCTAGGCTAGATTTTTGTTTTTGTTTGATGTTTCATAAACCTTATGTAACTCCAAACAGATATATTTGTTCCTAAGCTATCTCGTCCAAGTAGTGATTTACGTGCAGTCGCACTACACGTCGTGAAGCTCTCCAAATCGGGGTTGCTAGTTCTAGCCACATTTGAATTGAAGCAAAGGGGATCTGTAAGACACCTTAAAAAGGGAGTTTATTGATTACATTGAGCTTACAATGACCCGCCGTTCTATGGGTATTTTCTGGTTTTTGAAAATAAACCTCCTTCAACGTTGCAACACCTTCTGAAACAGCCTCGAAAGTATAAAGTCACAATATTTCTTCCGGTCAGTAAGCTCAACCTTACGCGGTAAAGGTATAGTTGAGGGCCATTATTACTAAGGGAGAGAATATGCAAGGGGTCGTAAACTACTAGTCGGTGCTACGAGAACGATGGTAGCAATATTTACCAGGTTACGAAGGTCGGTATAGACCATTTTGATGATAGTACAGTCAATAGAGTGAGAAAGGGAGCCGAGAATTGAAACTTCTATATTTCCCATGCGTTGCCTGATCCGCACCTGCGAGCTGATATTTTCCAGGAGAGATTTCATCTTCGAAAGATCAACCTGAGGAGTTGGGATTACACTATAGATCAGTTCAAAGGATATTGGGGCTCTCCATGACGTTGGTATAGGTGGGGATAATAGAGCACTGTTGTAGTGCGGAGGCGCTCATCTATCGAGGGGACAAAGGCACCCTTAAAATTACAAAGACCGATCCAGGACAGACATTGATTGCTTCATTTCTGCGCCCTCCCCTTCGAAACAAATATGATGCTACGGCCGACACGTTCGATGACGCATCGAGCCGGCAACTAAACGAATGCATGCCCTGCTGGATGTTGGACTGATATATGCGGACATTGACTAAGAGGTGTTGATGGCCTGCAAGCACAAGAAAAGAATTCCTGGGAAGATGCCATCGTGCCGATAGTAGAACATTCACACCGATCGAACACAAGAATCATACATAGCATTGGAAAATCTAAGACAAGGAATAACAGGGATCAAGGAGCCCTTTTTACTTCTTGTTCTCATGTCGAGTGAGAAGGGTGAAATGAGGCGTGGGTTTTGCCTCAAGAGACATCTAGTATAACCTATAGCTTGTAATTGACTCTAAGCTGCTGTAAGACCAAGCTCGGCATAGAATGCATCACTGCTTGGGGCCCTGCCGAGGAATTGCTTCAGTGTCTCCATTTCATCCTGGCTACCACCGCGCTCCAGGACTGTGTGTCGGTACCTTCGGCCCTCCTTGCCGTCCATAGGGTTCTTCTTGAAGCTCGAGTAGAACATATCCGCGCTATAAACTTCCGAGCTAAGGTAACCATAATATCCAGCATCGTACCCACCGATCAAGTGGCCGAAGGTGGCCTGACCGTGGCCCCAAGTGCTATTCACCATGTTAGTGATCTGAGCCTGGTACTGCGAGGTTAAAACAGACGACATACCTTCCTTGTCCCAAGGCCTCGGGACCTTTGAGACCGGCGATCTCGGTTCTTAAGCTATTGTACAGCTCACTGGCATCCAGTTTTTCTAGCTCTTCGTGGGACTTTGGTGAGTGCACCGTCATATCAAAGATACCAAAGTGTAGCTGTCGCAGATTGAACAGCGCATCATTGACATGCTTGGTGGAGATCAACTTCTCGATAAGGTCATCTGGGATTTTTTCGCCAGATTCGTAGTGATTCGAGAGCGATCTGAGCTGACTGGGTGTCCAGCACCAGTTCTCCAGCATTTGACTCGGAGCCTCAACAAAGTCACGAACCGTGGATGTACCATGGAATCGGCTGTACGTGCAGCGGCCAGCCAAGTCATGGATACCATGTCCGAGCTCATGGAAAAGAGTTACGACTTCGTCATGCTTCAGAAGTGACGGCTTCTTCTCTGTGGGCTTCGAGAAGTTGCACACTAGTGCGGTGGCAGGGTATCGACGCGAGCCGTCTTTCTGGAGATAGCCAGGCTGCAAGTTGAAGTTTGCGGCGTGGCCATACTTCCCCTGACGAGGATGTAAGTCCAAGTAGAGGTACCCGACGAAGCTATCGCCCTCAGAAGCATCGTTCCAGACCGAGAAGATGATGACATCTTCATGCCATGCAATATCTTCGGCCTTTCCGGTCGGAGACAGCTTTTGTCTTTCTTCCGTATCGAGCTTGACAAAGGTAAGGCCGAAAATCTCTTCAAAGATGTGCAGCATTCCCTGGACTGTGCTTGAAAGTGGGAAGTACTCAGCAATCTTATTCTCGTCGATGTTGTACTCCTGCTCCACCATCATTCGATCGTAGAATCGGTGATCCCATAGATAGTAGTTACCATCTGGCGTTAATCCTCGTGACTCTTCATCCTTCTTCTTGAGCTCCAATAAATGGTCCTTCTCCTTCTCACCACCAGGGGCCAGCTTTGTACGCAAGTCGGACAAGAACGTGTTGACGGTTTCAGGTACCTTGGCCATCTTGTCCTCTATGCGAAACGCAGCATGGTTAGGATAACCTAGCATACGAGCCGCTTCGTCTCGTAAAAGGATGGCTTCCTTGAAGAGAGAGATGTTTTGGTTGCACTACATCACAGTCAGCAAAGCTAGCAGTGCCCCCGAACCACAGTCAAGAGCAGCGCAATCGAGACGCACCTTATTTTCATTAGACATGAACAACTTCTTCCTGGTCTCTGGATTCTTTGCAAATTTCAAAGTCGGGAACAGGTCCGGATACTTGAAGCTCAGCTTGACCTTACCCTCATTCTCTCCCGTGCCTTTTTCCAAACCGTCGACGACATCGCCAGGCACTCCATCAAGTTCGTCCTTGGTAAACCAGATCCCGCCGTTTTCCTCGTTCAGGTTTTTCTGGAACTGAATGCCAATATGACTGAGCCTCTGCTTGATTTCCTTGAAGCGATCTCTCTGAGGACCCTTGGGTAGTCCCAGACCATTTCGAATATAGCTCTTACGCTCCTTCTCGAGCAAGCGTAGACTCTCAGAGTCGAGATTGGGCTCCGATGTGTTCTGACCCTGGAAAGCAGTCTCGACAAGCTTGTAGACATCCTCACGCATGGCACACTCGATAGAGAACTCATCCATGAGCTTCTCAGCTTCGGTGGAGGCATTGCGCAAGTCAGCATCGGCAGAGACGTACTGGTAGAACCCTAGGATACGGGCGGACAGCTGGGACTCGTTCTCGTCGGTGACCATAGGAGCGAGGACGGAGGCAAAAGTCGACTTCTCAGCAGGCACATCTGCGACGATCTTGTCGAGTAGGGAACGTGTGGTGTCGCAGAGAGATTTGGCATCTGCGACGATGGAGTCCTTGGTACCGGTAAAGGTCGGAGGAGCTTGGGGAGGGCTCTTGTACTTGTCGGGAGCCATGGTAGCGGTGATGACAGATCGAGTAGAGGTGGGTGAGGGGCGAGACGAAGGGACAGTAGGCCGAGGGGAGGGCGGGAAGCGAATATGGTTGAGGAATGAGGTCAGGCGAGAGACAGCTCTTGGGGCAGCCAGATTGAAGACTATGGCGAGAAAGAGGAAGAGAAGGGAGGTGAAGACGAGGACAAGTGATCCGGAATGTCTTCTACGAGGTGCCAGCGTCGCCAGGATGACTCGAGTATACCCAATGGAATGTGAACTGCAGTCTTGGTGAAACGGCGGGGCTCGAGGTGAAGGTGTCTAAAGGTAGGGTATGAGGTAGGTACTTAATGCAAGAGCGTCAGGTACATGAGGCACAAAGCAGGTATGTGCATCTAGGTAGAGGGCGGTAGATGAGATAGGTAGGTAGATAGGTCCCTACCTGTAATAAGTTTGCAGCTGCTTGTCTGGGCGTGCTTGTGTGATTTCTGTAATGTATGGTGTGTTCCGTTCCAACAGAGCAAGCTCTACCTCAGTACCTTAGGTAGTAGTGGCTGGACATAGCTTGGGAGGAGGTTGCCAGTTAGCGATAGGGATGGATTGCAAGTGGCCACAAAGCGTTAGCTGGAGCTTACCTTGCCTGAAGCCCCTCCATTATGTATGTACCTCGAACGCGGGGTTGGTTGGTAGCTGAGTACCCCATGCCGATCTGGGCCTATTATCTGGGCAGCTGGGCCACCATGATGATCTCCAAACCAACGGGTGAAGTTCGCCTGAACGATACTCCCCGACTTATAAGGCCTATGCCTTCATTTCAACTAGGCATTGATCCCGCCTTGGGAAGTATTCTTGATTCTACCCCATGTGTCAAGAGGTCCGTAGTGGCTGATCAATGACTTGGACCCGTCTCACCAAAGGCCGCAGGCACTATCAACGTCTGTCACGTAGGCCCCTAAGGAACACGATCTTCATATGAGTTAAACATATTTGATTGTGCAAAATGGATGAAAGATGACCATGCCCAAGAGACTTAAGACGTAGATTGTAAGCGTTCACAACTGCGATATTACCTAGTGCTGGAAAAGTACACTGCATCTCCAACGGTCCGAGGAGGCATCTGGACTGCAACAATTCTCAATAACACTACCTCTCTGATCCAAAGGTAGGCGTGCACATTGACTGTAATAGTACTATACGTTACCTTCACGTGGAGTTTCAACCGCGAAAGCTTTACTGAGCTTTGAAGGTGGATCAGCACGACGACCATCAACATGCAGCGCTGTTTACACGCAACTATGACAAGAAAAAGCGAGAGTTCTCTGAACTGACGTTATCTCAGCAGAGGTTGGGGGTTTAGCAAGCGATAGACGTTTCGGCGTTTGGGCTAGCACAAGTGATCAAGGACCTTGCCAAGCACAGTTCGAATGGATTTACGCGCGTTTGCAGCCCAAGGCTTCCGTAGCAGCAAGAATAGGATCGAGGATGGGTAGTGTCATCCTGTCAAGACGAAATGATCGCAGTGAAGCTCTGGTTTCCAATAGCAGCAGGGACGGAGGTGTTGATTCCCCTGTCGCAGAGACACTGATCGCTTTGGCCACAGTTTGTCACGTTAAGGACCCGATATTAGTTGTCGTTGGTACGGAAAGCGTGAGAGCTGATTTCCTTCATCTCCAACATCGTCTTGCCTCGTTTGTTATGGTTTCATCTTCCGCCCGTGGATTCAATCATACGACCGTTCGCTAGTATTGAAAGTAGGTCAGGCCATTGATGAAATGGAGATTTACACAGCACTCGTAGCCGAAGAATGCTATGACGATCGTCGTAACAGAATTGATCACACATATATGATGAAATAAGGCCTTATTCGTGAGAATCGTCTCTGATGCGTGATTTTTCGTCTACAAAAACCAGAGGAGTTATACCAACTCCAGGTCCTAATGAACAAGTGTACTATCCACGGCCCTATCAATCAATCAATGCGCAAACGCCAGTAACATCTCCGAGCCATGCATGTTCCCACAAGACCATTCCCTAAGCATCTCAGTTGTGGGATGCTGTGCGAGCGTGGCAAAAATTGTCCCCCGAAACTCCAATCGTTCGTGCCTTGCCTCTGGGACAAAATATCTTTAGTTGGCAAGAATGGTACGGACGAGGTCTGTGGGATGTCAGCTTAATCAGTCTCTCTGCCATATAACATCACTGCACCCGAATATCACGGGATCCTTGGAAAGGAAACTCACCCGTGTAGTTGACCTGACCAGAGCTGGTGTCCACCGCCTTGAGTAGCTCGTCCACCTCTTCATCCGTCATCTTCTCCCCCAGATTTGTCAAGATATACTTGAGCTGCCCAACGCCAATAAAGCCCGTCATGTCCTTGTCAAAGACTTGGAAACCACGGCAGTACTCATCGGGCTCGCCGGGGTCGCGGAAACCGCCTGGCCGGTTCAAAATTTTGGAGAAGGTTTCGAAGTCGACTATGATTGTAGAGCGACATTAGCATAGTTCGAAATCGGTACATCTTTACAAGACTGCCTTCGTGCTGTGCTGGGAAACCAAGGCAAGTGGCAAAATCCGTCGAAGCAGAAATAAACAAAGGGTCCAAACTCACAGTCGCCGCCGACATTCCGCTCCAAATCGCTTATTTCAGAGAGGGTTGGGTTCTGGCCACAGGCACGCAGAAGATCGCCTAAGCTGTCGAGGGCGACGCGGCCGTTGCCGCGCTTGTCGAATAGACTGAAAGCCTCTTTGTAGTTGGTTGAGGCCTGGCCATTGTTCTCGTAGTTAGCAGCCATCTTGAAGTATCAATAGAGCGTTACAGTTCGTCTGTAGCAGGCAGACGAGGGGCAAAAAGGCTGAGAAATGGTATGATAACAAAGGGAAAACAATCGGTCGATGCTGGTGGTCTGGCGAGTGCCGGAAGAGGAGGAAAATTGAGTCAAATTGAATGATGTGATGTGGCGGCGCATTCTCAGTGGTCACACTGCAGCCCAGCGAGCAAAATCGGCCTCTGAAAGCGAGTGTGGCCCTGCTGACTGGCTCTTTGGACTACTGACTACCTGGCGCTAAACCAGGATTCTAGGGGTTGCGAGGGGTGCTGTGTTTACATCCGCCACCAGCCCGCAAGACAACAAGAGACAGAGAGAGATCACTCACCATTGTGATGACTGAACGGGTCGAGAGGGTCAAAAAATTCGGAATTGAGGTCGGATCAGAGGACAGCAAGGTTCGTGATGGTTGAATTTCTTTCACCGGTGTTTAGATTGCCAGGGAGAAGAGAGTTGTAGTAGAATGAAACGGGACCAGAGAAAAGGCGGGTTGGAAGTGAAAGCTGCATTGCCCAAATAGTCCAATATCCAATGCGGTCAGGCCGTCAGGACAGACCTGGAGTCAGGGGCAGACAGCTAAGCAAAGCCAGACTGGCGTTGTTCATGCACGCGCCCGGTGGGGCACGCCTGAAATTGCCAGGGCAACCGCGAACCGCTGCAGTGTCTTCACTCTTCCACGCATATCGTTTAGACGCAATAGCTCGGGATCTGCATATGGAATGCCCGCTGTAGTCAATCACTTATACAGCACGAGGTCAATGGCTCTCGTCTCCCGCACCACGAATTGAGAAGGGTCAGTACGTTGTACCGATGCAAGATGTATTCTCATGGATATCACTTGACAGATCCCTTCTTGGGGACTTACCTAGGTACCTTACTAGAGGTAGTACCTATGGGACGAGTGCCAGAGTTAGCAAAAGTCCACTAAACAAGTCACTTAAAGTAGGAGGAGCATCGATGCTTATCATAGCGGTCTGGATATCAACGAAGTTCCATAAGATTGAGACGTAGATAAGTGTTCTTCTAGGGAGACTTATCCTTGAGACTATTTACGTACTCCCTTTTCGGATCATTGCGACCATGCGCTGGCTACATACTCTTTGTGAATCACGAATGACCAGCAGCAAGTGCGAGTTATCGACATACAACAGAGAGCTACTTGCGCAACGATTGATATGATGCCGGGGCTAACAACATCTGACAAACGGTCAGGCATGGCTCAGAAACCCTGCCCTGATCGCCGTCTGGCAAGCAGTATATAGGTTCCCCAATCACTGGTGACCTCGGCCTCCCGCCACTTCTCACCCATTGCTCTCCACTGCGGTACTGAGCTCACCATCTCATCCCACATGAAATCAACTACATCTCCCTTTCCGCCCTCTGCTCTGCTTTTCGTTTCCGGATGCGCGTCCTTCCAGGCGCTATAGCAGCTGAAGGTTCTCGTATACGCCTCTACATCCCCTAGCTTCATATCCTTTCGAAGCCAGCATACCTCGTCTGAGTCATTGGTAGCCCCGGGCTCGTGCTCCAACCGTTTGAGATCTTGCCACTCCGTCTCCGGCGCCGTTACGCTCCGCAGTAGGTTCCGGAGTATGTTGCGCCCAGGCTGCTCCCAATACTGGCCCATGCCCTCGATTCCCGGGACCTGCTCGCCAAACCCGTAAACGAACCGTTCCATGATCGCTGTCGCCTGCTCGGCACCTAGCAGGACGTTGTCCTTGTACCCCCAGAATGCCACCGTGCCGCCCTCTTTGACCACGCGCGCAAGGTTCGGCCATACCTTACCGTAGTCGAACCAATGCGCCGCCTGTCCCGCGACGGCCAAGTCTATGCTCGCATCGGCCAAGAAACTAAGGTCTTCGGCGCCGCCCTGGCGAAAAGCTATCTTGTCGCTCAGAGATTGGTCCGCAGTGATCTGCTGCGCCTGGCGCAACATCCCAGCTGACGGATCGAGCGCATCCACGTGCTCAAAGTTGGGCACCAGCTGGCGAGCGATGAAACCGTGGCCGCAGCCCAGGTCAACCAGACGGCCACCGCCGCCGCGGTGGTAAGCGAGGACGGCACGGAAAAGCGAAGGCGGATAGGTCGGCCGAAAAGCAGCGTATGAACTGGCCGAAAACGTTGAGCGGCTGTAAATTAATCAGCGACGGGTGGCATAGAATAATGGGGGTTTTCACGGATGCTGACGCAAATGTCGCCATCTTGGGCGTGCGGTGATGCGATGAGATGCAACTTGCTGACTGTGAAAGAGCTTGACAAGCCAGGTATTTCAATTGAGGTAGTATTTCTCTGACTGGGGTGAAGCGACAATGACGTCGGTTTGGTTCGTGAGTGTAAAGAAACGCGCTGCTCTACCGCCGGTACCTAGAACCAGGTCTTGGTTGGTTGCAGACGCGATTCGACTCCTTCGTGTATCGAGGCCGACCAGCGTTGCTTCGACGCGACGGAGGAGATGGACGTTGTCAGTTCAGTAAAGTCGGAACGACGCACTATGACTACATCTGCTTTTTACTCGGTTAGGATAGAGTTATGCCTACTATGAGATCAATCGTGAGTGATGCCTTCTATCAGATCCGCGTAACAGATCGGCGATATCGGGAGTAACAGATTGGTGGCCAAGCCTCGGTTGTGCCCGGAGCTTATAGATATGCATTTTAATGACAGCAACCTTCCAACTACGTCCAGAGGTCTCATGATAGGAGATCCAGCAGTGCACACCCCGAGCACTTTGCGTCAGATTACTTCAAGTATATATTTAGCATGTATAAAGAGCCTTTCAGTCCTCTGTCACATACGCATATCTTTTTTGCTCCCTTCGCGTCAAGTAGCCATACCATACCAATAACTCGTCACCTAACCCCTCCTTCTATACCGGTATACACTAGGCACAACACCTACGCCGATTGCCCAAGATGACGACTCAAGCTTCCGTCAACAAATTCTTCTCATCACCACATTTCGCTGTCGTTGGTGCGAGCACAAATCCTGCCAAATTTGGCCACAAGAGTAAGTTGGTGCGTTGTTCAGCCGGCATGTTACGTCTCGTGGCTCGCCTGTCGGGAGATACGCTATGCAGCTCTCACACCTACACCTGAGCATAGCCAAGGTGCTTCACACCAATATCCGGTTGAATCCATATCTCTCGAACAGAAAATCACCGAGTCTCTGACTCACCTGCTTTTCCCACGGGTTTTCGCTTCGCTCAGGTAATGACGCCCGAGGCCGATCAAAACTAACGTCCCTCACAGTCTTCACCTGGTATCACGCGCACTCGCTGCCCGTGACCCCCGTCAACCCCATCGCGCCGAGCATCAAGACCTCGTTCGGCGAGCACCCCACCATCAAGAGCCTCAGCGACCTGCCGGACCCGACGCAGACGTCCGTGTCCATCATCACCCCGCCGGCCGCCACGATGGAGGTGCTGCGCGAGGCCAAGAAGGCCGGCGTCCCCGCCGTGTGGCTGCAGCCCGGCACCTGGGACGAGGACGTGGTCAATTTCGCGCGCGGCGACGGCGGCTACGGAGGCGAGGTCGTCGCGGGCGAGGGTGGGCTTGGTCACGGAGGGTGGTGCGTGCTTGTGGATGGGGAGAGGGGATTGAATGCCGTGGGGAAGTTGTAAAGGGC
This sequence comes from Xylariaceae sp. FL0016, assembly GCA_022578815.1. Classification (NCBI taxonomy): domain Eukaryota; kingdom Fungi; phylum Ascomycota; class Sordariomycetes; order Xylariales; family Xylariaceae; species Xylariaceae sp. FL0016. The sequence continues at coordinate 83,800 of MU388778.1, forward strand.
TAGGGCAGGTGATTGTGAGCATCAGCCTGAGACGGCAATTTCTGGGATTGACTGAAGCGTTGAGGGCGTGATATAGTTTGATGATGAAGCCCGTGTAAGATCCTTAGGGTTGTTTCTTTGGCTCACGAGGGGAAAGCCATGTATTCTCATCTTTTTAAAGGTCTAGGGAGTTGCTAAATGTTATGAAGTACTGCCATAATCATATTGATGAATTATTCAAGTACCTGATACCGATTGAAATGACCTACATTTTTAAGCACTCAAAGAATATCGCACTTTGCCGCCGGAGCCTTCTCTTTCTTCGATTTTGACCTGTGCCTTACCCTCATCCTAAATAGCCATGCAAAATCAGCCAGTGATCCGAGTCTCGTATTTCGAAAGCCGTCCCGCCCGCCTGGCGAGATCCAAAGAATTCATCAACGTCCTACAGCAAGAACTTCGGAGGCTAGTGAGAGCATTTTTGGCCTATAGCCACTTGAGAAACGTATGGGTCGCGTTGTTGAGATTGTCCGGTGCGGAAGACTTGAAAATTTCACCAAACACCCAGCCTTGGGTGTCTGATATGTTTTTTATCTGACGGTAGCTGCGGTATTCGCATCTCCTCCTGGATTGACTCCAACGAGAGCATGCAGCTTTTCTCACAAGTTTCAATTAAACACAGGAAGGTATGAGTTAGGCAGAGGTAGGTGCCCGCGGCATACAATTCCCCTCTGGCGACTTGGTGCAAATCAATATCTGCACTTTTTTAATCCTTTGGGCCAAAGCATCAGATCCTGCCAAGTTAAGTCACAGAAAAGAGCTGACGAAGATGAAGACGCTGAAAATAGGTATCTAGATGCAGGTACATCACAACTTATAATTAATATTTAGGTCTGGACGGCACCTCTCACATCAGCACCATCAGAGATGGTGCCTTGCTTTCTATCCTCCTTAACCGCCTCCCGGGCCGCAGCTTGCTCTTGCTTTTTCCTACTCGCTGAGTTAGCAATGAAATACGGTTCCAGGTGTGTCCTAGTCGAATGAAATTTTGACGTACCGGTCAAGGTCGCTCGCCATGTCTGGCTGCTCGCCACTCGCGCCCGGCCTCCGGTGTACGGCATCGGCCACGTCACCCTCGCCCGGTGCACGCATCTGCTCGCCATCCAGCTCTCGGTGTCGTCCGACCTGTTCCTGGCCGCGGCCAGCCTTCTCCTCCCCGGGCGGTGCGCCGTGCACACCATAGCCTAGGCTGGAGGGTGTGGCATCGCTGATTCCTGACGATTGGGTAGTCGGGATGCGCTCCTCCACAGGATTTCCATGCGTGTGATGCTGAGCGGCCTTCTGTTCCATTGGGTTGGCAGTCACGGGATTGCCTTCTGTCTTGTAGGCTGTGTTCAATGAGGGTTGAGCTGGGCCTGAGGGATCCATCTTGGTGTGTTGGTAGGTAGTATGCAGGTGCAAGGTCGATTATTGAGGAATGCTCGAAACGGATACTGCCAAATGAGGAGGTACTTTCGAATTGCTTGAGTGATATTTAAAGTGCAAGAGGCAGCTTTATTTGCTATAAAAATGAAGCTCTCCGGTAGAGGACCTGCCCTGACGCAATATTTCGGTGCCTCACTGTCAATGACGTCGCTATAGTGCACCATGCCGTTGGGTGCGCTTTTATCGCGCCGCCCAACCCAATGGGCAGCTAGCATCGGCCGATCGAATTACCCTCAAACATCTCGACGGCCTTATTCGTAGGAAACAACAAATTTTAAAACATTTCTCATATTGAGTATATTGACTCTCTGCGCTTGACGTCCAATGCACTCTATTGTTCCGTTCGAATGTGACCGTATCTGTTCACCACGTTATATTTGCCCCAATGAGCCCTACCACCTCTATGCACATCCGCTGGTATGTACTGCATCTGGGAGACAAATGTAACGGAGGGGTATGATGATAAAGGTAGTATTACATTTATACATATCTCTGCGAGAGACCGAGTACCTACTTATTAAGTGTGCTATGGCAAGACAGAAGTAAGACCTTCTTCACCTCCCCAAGTTACTGGCAGCAGCAAAACCTTCATTCCGTTGGCAACATGGAATGGCTCAGGTGGAAATGGCTCGTATATGCCATGGAGATGGCGCTGGCAGCGTTCACCCCCGCCACCAGCCTCATGCCCAGTACGGAAGATGTCACTGCATGCAAGATCGCTGCCCATCAGGACGTATCTCTGAGTGCCGGCTTTGGGTACGAGCTCAATTGCGCCCCAAGCGTCGGCACCCTCAGCGCTTTCATGATGTTCATCGACTTCCCTGACGCGGCCGCCACCGAAAAGTCTCCAGATTCACTGCGCGACTTCTTCCTCCCCGAGGCCGCCGACTGGTACAAGACATCGTCCTACGGTGCCCTCAATCTCTCTGTTGCGGCAGACACGTCGCGCTTCTACCGCATGCCGGCCGCGGCAAGTAGTTACGGGTGGGAGCGCGGTCTCAGCGCCGAAGCCCACGAAAAGTATATCCAGGACGCTCTGTCGGCGTACAATGCGACCATCACGCCTGTCGACGTCTTGTACGTTGTGCCGACGGCCGCCGCGCGCGCCATCTCCTTCAGTCCAACGTTTATGCGCGACGTCGAGACACGAGATGGTGCGTACGTTGCCAAAAAGGCCGTCACGTTTGGACTTGATGCGTACGAGACCTGGGGTAGTCTGGTGTTAAATCATGAGACTGGCCATACCATGTGCCTTCCCGACTACTACCCCTTCAACGGCAGCGCGACGGGGCTTTTCATAGGCGGGTGGGATCTTATGGGCTTGATCAGCGGCCCGAGCCCGGATTACTTTGCTTGGGACAAGTGGCGGCTTGGATGGCTTGCTGATGACCAATTCGACTGCGTAGTTTCTAAAGGGCAGACCACTCACGCCCTCTCACCCGTGGAGGTAAGCGGCGGGAAGAAGGCAGTCGTGGTGAAGCGCAACGATACACAGGCTCTCGTTGCTGAAGTACGGTCTGCCTCAGGCCTCGACTCGGCGGCTTGCGCTACAGGTGTCCTGCTCTACACGGTATCAACGTTGATTGATACAGGTGGAGGGCCCGTGAGAGTGCTTGATGTGACACCGGCTTCGGCAGGGTGCGCGGGAGACAAGCTGAATGACGCTACACTATCCCTGAACGGCACACGGACTTATACGATCGCTGACTGGGGCGTCACGGTCACTGTGATAGGGAACGACGGCGAGAACTACGAGATTCAGGTAGCCTTTTCTTAATTGTGACGGGTCTCTACTCCAAGTTCCACGAGGCTTGGCCGAGGGATTCGAGCTGTGGACTGAGGTGGTCGGAGACGTGCAACAATACTACAGTCCACATCGATAGCGTTGAAATTCGTATTAATAGCCCGGTATTACAATTATTGTGTATATGTGAATATCATCCAGCATCCCAAATTGAAGCACGCAGTCCTCCATCGTCATCGACTTCACATCTTATGCCTTCGTGGTGACCTACAGGCAATCACCACTTCTCCTTGGCGTAGCTTGCCACCCCATCGATCACCTTGTCTGTGAAGTCCTCATTCCGGCCGCTAGAGCCATGCTCTTTGCCGCCCATCATCGAACCAAGCATTCCACTGCCACCCTCGGAACGATGTTCGGATCGGCCCTCGTAGCCGTCGCTGCCCCGCTCCTCGCGTCCGTACGAGGAAGAGGACTCGTTGCCGTACGAGGAGGACTTGTTTCCGTAGGAAGAGGTGGACTCGTTGCCATACGAAGATCCATTGCCGTAGCCCGAGGATCTCTCCTCCCGGCCATACGACGAACCTCCCCCGGAGCCATAGCTCATACCCCCTTCGCGGTCAGCGCGCTCGCCGCGGCTGCTGCCGCCGTAAGAGGAGTCCTCGTGATCACGGCCGCCGCCGTAGTCGGTGTCGTCTCGACGGTTGGATGAGGGGCTTTCGGACTCCCGAGAGAAGCCACCGGTGGAGGCACCATAAGATGATGAACCGTAGTTTCCTCGCTCAGAGCGGTCGTTGCTGCTACCGTAACTGTCGCCATGGGACGAGGAGGAGTTGCCGTGGCGGTCTGTGAGGTGTTAGTATGAGATGATGGCACGGCCCAGAGATAAAGAGCGGGAAGGTAAACGCCAGGTAGGTGATGTTGTAGAATATGATGAGAGGGGAAGCCCGACCATTGTTATCCATGTTGCGGCTGGAGAAACCATCGTTGTTGTAGGAGTCCATCTTGGAAAGGGTGAAATTTTGAAATTTGCTAACGAGTGTGTATTTGAGACTGAGCTTGTGGAGGCCCGCGTGAGGAATTTGGGATGCTGACTGGTGTTGATATTGATGCTGATGCTGATGATAATGATGACGGAAGCGAACGAGAAGCTCAAAGAAGACTCGACGAGTCTCTTATAGAAATCAAATAGTGGTGACTCCCTACCTGGTGATGTGCGCCGACCTGCCCGTCGTCTGCCGATGTTGTCATCGTACCCGCCCGAAACGGCGCAGAAGCCAACTCAAGGCAGAGTTCTGATGTCTTGTGGCAGGACTGTGAAGTTCACGCAGACGTCAGAGCTCGTGTTGACCTTGAGAGCCGCAGAATGGAAGCACGCAAACATGCGATAATGCCAAGTCCCACGCCGGTTGTAGTTTATGCCAAGGCGGTTGCGCCTGGGTGTCCACACTGTATCCGTTCTCTTTCGCCCTGGTCGTCGCAGTGCCTGTTGCTAAAAACAGAAGTTCAAGCGGCAGGATCATGCAGAATGAGTTCAGTTGTGCTTTGTTCGGGGCCAGAAGACTTGGAAGAGGCGACAAAATCTCCATGAAGCTTTGCGCTCGCTTCGGGCAATGGCGTTGAGATCCTGTTGGGAGACGACCCGCCGCAGCGGAATGACGCAGTGAGGTAGTACTGGACCTGACAAGGACAGGGGGACTGCACCGCCATGGGGCCATACCGGCCCCCGAGCTTTTGGGGGTCCTCTCGAGGAAGAGATCGAGCTCGGTATCATTGAGAGATACCGGTACAATGTATGTCCTTGCCGGGTACGCCCCGAGGAAGGGCATCAGTTAAATGTGCTCGCAAACCGAAGGTCGCGAAGAACCCGTTAACCCACACAGCATTTCTGGACAACTCGGCAGACTGACTTGATTTCTCGTTCGTGTGTGGTCTTGTCAGATACATTAGCCTAACTATATCGCTCATATTTCTTACCAGAACGCAATTTTCGAAGACCATGCCGGGCGAAGAGTCATTGGAATCGAACGGAAGGTTGATCATGTCTTTACTTTCGTAACATGAATGTCGAGCTGTTCCCACCCTATGATATCGCCGACAATTCGAATCCTTGCTTGCGATAGTAGACTCTCATCGTAGGAGGAGAAGAATGAGGGGGGGAGGAGCAGGTATGTGTTGATCATAGTCACGTCGATGAATAGAATATGAGGCGAAGGCAATGTCGTGAGTAGACAAGTCAAAGACTAGGACCTCAGCATGTGGATTTGGTGATGAACATGAATTATCTTTGCAAAACAAACGATACAGCAGGAAGAATATCAGACAACGTTGCTAGAATTCTCAATATCAAAGTCACAACACCATCATCTTGTCTCGCTTGTCTGACACATCAACAATCACAACATCTGAACCGCTTCCAGGTAGCATCGTCCAGCTTCAGTCGTCTATTTCAACCGTTGCCTATCACAGACTCATAGCTCGCCTGTACAGGCCTTCGCCAAGGTAATATTCGCCCACGTGTTCTGCAGATTTTCTTACTCGGGCTAAATTGCTACGTGGACTGGACATGCTCTTTGCTTGCCTATGATGCGAGCAATAGGTGTTTCTTCGAGGAATGTTCAATCGATTGTAGATTCCCCGCCTCCACTTCACGATCGAACCAACAATGTAACCTTTCTAGGATTAACATGCGGGGACTCATGGAGAATCTGCCCTTCGACGGGACTATGGGCAGCACATTTACCGAGCGACGGTCAAGACTCCAAATGGTATTCCCTCGGGTAGTTCCTGTTGAGGATGTATTATAAGCCTAGCTTGGGCTCTCCCGACCTTCCTCGATCCAGGCTCTCTCCCATCACTCAACCCTTACGGCTTAGATCTCACCATGCGATATCTCTTGGCCTTCATTCTCGCTTACATCCAGCTCGCACTGGCAGACCCGACACCACCGGGTCTTACCTACCTCTATACCGTCAATGCCACCCTTGGGACTTCCATCGATGTCGGCACGGGCCCTGAAGGCCAGCGTACCGTGATTCCGATTACGGGCGGCACATTCTCCGGTCCCAAGCTCTCAGGTTCGTGACAACTGAGACACATTCAAGAGCGAGTCGTTAATGCAAGAGACAGGAATTGTGCTGAACTTGGGCGCCGACTGGGCTCTGACGGACCAGTATGGAACCTCCCATCCCGATACTCGGTACCAGCTTCAGACCGATGATGGCGCGAATATCTTCATCAGGACGAATGGTCCTGCGCAAGCTGACGGCCATATCCATCTTCGGACGACATTTGAGACGGGACATGAAGACTATTACTGGCTGAATAATGTCGTGGCCGTTGGGATCTTGACAAGTGGAACAGGTTATGTCGTGATCGACACATGGCAGGTAAGTTCGCGAAAAAGGAAACAAACCCCATGAGGCTCAAGTGGATTGACTGCGTACGCAGCTTGTCTCGCCGGCTTGAGGCGACACTCGAACATATGGTTCTACCCAGCATCTCAGTGCGTGCCTTGAAGAGATCTGGCGCTTTGAGAAAGACGAAGATGCAAGACTCGACTCGTTCCGAAATGAGCATGATGCTGCGGACTACATACCTCGGTAGGCTTGTGAATGTGAGACAGTACCGGCGCAGGCCAGATGATCTACATACAATCCGGTGTGCAATAGGAGGTTCTAGCTTGGATACTGCGTCACTCTGTCGAGAGGGGTTACATTACTACTCTAGGAGAGACCTCGAGCTGCGGGGAAATAGGTACGGATGAGGGCAATAGGCTGGGAAGTGACCCCTACTAGATGATGACTACCTTAGTCATGTACATACCTACCTACAGAAAACTATCCTGTAGAAGTACAAGGGACTCAAATCAAATATCTAGGGAACCAAACTCCTGGTCATGATCTCGGTTCTTGTAACCTAGGTAGCTGTTCCCGTCGGACGAGCCTAATCATCTACTCTTTAGTCACTTTCTTGACCAAACCACAATGCTAACTCGTATTTCCACGGCGAATCTCGTCGTTCTACTATTTATTTCTCATGTCATATTCGTTGCATATTATCTGCTGCAGAGGGCGAGGCACGAGCTCAGGATTCGAAAGATCGGGGGAGTACGAACTCCTCGCCTCGCCGGCAACCCCTTTACTGGTATAGCTCATCACGTCCAATCTCCTCCGACGTCATTTCCGCAAGACTGACCTGTTCCAACCCAGGTGCTGTATGGTTTGTGAAAGCTGCCAGGGCTCAGATGAGAAACGAGCTTCTCGAGCACTACAATGGCTTCTTCGACTACGCTACGCCGGAATGCCCAAACTGCGTCGAGATCCAAATCAAGCCGCGCGAGCGGTATATCATCACCCGAGATCCGGAACACGTTAAGAGCGTTTTGACAACCAAATTCAGCGACTTCGGGAAAGGACAGCTCTTCCACGACCTTTGGAGTCCATTTCTGGGAGATGGTATTTTCACCACAGACAGGAATCTTTGGCACGATAGCCGCAGCCGTAAGTACATCGCTGGGTACCATAAGGACTTCATGTTATTTCAGCCATTTTTCACTTACCAGTATATCTGTAAAGGGTAGCCGCTAATGCTCGGCCTCTACCCCAGTGATCAGACCGATGTTCATTAAGGATAGGGTGAGCGACCTCGAGACCTTCGAGCATGGCGTCTCAACTTTACTCGCCAAGATCCCCCCTTCGGGACAAGCAGTGAACATCATGGACCTTTTCTACCGGATGACCCTAGACGTCACGACGGAGTTTCTGCTCGGCGCGAATGTCAACAGCTTGAACAAGTGAGTTCAGCTCCAATTCCAGTTCTCCTTCAATGTGCTCACCGGGAACAGTCCCCAGAGTGAGTTCGCGAGCGCATTCAACGAAGTCCAAAGTATCCAGATGATGATCACCATGGTTGGGTAGGCCATCCATCGAATTCCCAAGACCTCCGAAAGGCATTGACGTAGATTCCAGACCTTTTCATATCTTCATCCCACGAGCCCGCTACCACCGCGGCATAGCTACGATCAACAAGTTCGTGATGCCGTACATCGAGCAAGCCCTCGCGCTCCCGCAGGAAGAACTCGAGAAACTCTCCACCTCTGACAAGGGCTTCACCTTCCTCCACAGCATAGCACGGTACACACGTGACCCGCAGGTCCTGCGCGATCAGATCGTCGCAGTCCTGCTCGCAGGCCGGGACACCACGGCCGCCACGCTCTCGTGGGCTCTCTACGAGCTTTCGAACTACCCGGCCAAGTACGCCCGGCTGCGGTCTGAAGTCCTCGCCTCCGTGGGCCGCACGCGCAGCCCCTCGTATGCTGACCTCAAGGAGATGGCTTACCTGCGCCACACCCTGAACGAGACATTGCGGCTGTATCCAGCCGTGCCGTATAATCTACGCACGGCGCTGGAGGACACGACGATTCCTGGTAAGCAGGGACAGCCACCGATTAGTGTCGTCGAGGGCGACGTCGTCATTTATAGTACGCTGGCAATGCAGCGTCGTCGGGACCTATACCCGCCTACGAGCGAAAAGTTTGAGGATCCCTCGCTGTTCTCGCCAGAACGTTGGGAAGGATGGAGTCCGAAGCCGGTAAGCCTTTCTGCGGTCGGACCATTGCTATATCTCTCGCAACCGGCTCATCGACATTTCCTGGTAGTATCGACCGAGGAAGTCGTGATTCCTATCGAGAAAATGGCCGGTACCTCTTCATTTTAAAGAGCGATTGCTAACTGATACCATAGTGGCAATATGTTCCCTTCAACGGTGGACCGAGAATATGTGTTGGCCAGAATTTTGCCATGACGGAGATGGCCTACACCAGTGAGTCGAGCCGCCTAGACGTAGCTTCCAATACGTAGTTCAAACAGCAGGCAGTACTAACATGGGTGTTACTCTCAGTGGTCAGGATTCTACAGAAGTACGACAGGGTACAATATTTTGGAGACTGGCATACGCAAAAGCACGAATCTGAGATCGTCGGAAAGCCAAGCCAGGGTGTTTGTGTCGCATTACACGAAGGCTAAGTCTAGGAATGGCCCTTCTGTAAGTGTCGTAGTCAGAAGTGTTGTTCGCTTGATCACCTTCACCGTAACTGCGTTTGAACCGTTCAATATTGGGCAGGAGAAAAAGGTGTGCCTTTATGTCTATGACCAATATCAACAAGGAACACCGAGATATCATACTAGTATTAGATATCCGCGTGCTTCTCAAGAATCGCGAACTGTCACTAGTTTGTACATTACGCATAATTGTCAACAAATCTTCCCACGCCAGCGTCCTTGTCGTAGCCCAGGCTGGATTCGCTTTTTGTAAAGTACTTTTCTATACCAACAATTGTGCAACGCCCAAGAACTACTCCACCTTTTCCCGACTACTCTAAGATGCATCATCTCGAGCGCGCAGTGTGTTATCCAGCGGCCTAAGATCGGTGGTATAGTATGATTGGTGTCTGCTAGTTGAAGATTCTCGGTCGCCTCTAGCCCAATTCTAGCGGTGGAAGCTATGGAATATGCCCATTCATCCGGCTCCCGTAATGCAAAGTCAAGTCAGAGCAAGGCAATGACCGCTGGGACAAGGCATGCAAGACCACCACCATAATATGCTCGAAGCGATCACTCGAACACTGGATTTATATGTACACGTACAAAATCTTCAGCCCGATGTATGTCCGTTCGTGAGATTTGTGAGGAAATACTCTCGCCAAGCTTAAGATTCCTTCTCCTTGGGCACGCTTCCTTGGCGATACTTGGCTAGTTTCTCTCCAAGGTATCGGGTGCCACGACTGAAGCCGGCGGTTGCGAAACTCTTGATGCTCTGGCTCGTGCTCGGCCAGCTTATTGTTTTCTTAATAACATCGCGAACAGTTTGCCGGATGTCGTCGGAGGGCTGCTGGACGATTCGCTGCTCAAAACGGCCACCCTGTTGGCGCTTGAAGGACCCCTCGTTCTCATTGTCATTCTCCTCCATCATCTTGTTAAACTCCAGCTGGGGTATTTGAAACTTTTTCTGGTAGTCAAAGTAGAGCTTAGACCGGAACGACTTCGGCAGGCGGCGGACCATATTTCCTCTTTTTATCGGGTCCATGTCTTGCTGTAAGTTCATGGATGTTTCGGTATTCTCGACCCAGTCGAAGTTCTTGCAAGCTGGGTCATTAAAATCAACATTTGGCAATGATTCAATGAGAGGCGCATACAGTCGTCGGAAGTTAATCATGTTGTGATTTACAATATTCGCCACTTTCTTGGGATTTTCAGTAGGGAAAGCCATCCGTGGATCGCCAAGATAGCTTATACCGGCGATGGTTGCGTACAGTTCCTGTTCAGTGAAGCTGGGCGGTAGTAATAACAAAGCAGTTCGCAGTGCCGATAGCAGATTGATTTGATTTGACAAACGCACTCTGGGGTCGTCGCGCAGAATCTTGACAGGCTTATGAAGGCGGCCAGCCAGATACAGCGTATCCCACTCGCTTAAGTCACGGCATAGTGTGTCGAGATTCACCACACCGTACTTGATAAGGACTCCTTCAACAGTGACATATGGATTGAAGTACACACCGGCGCCCCAATTGTCCTGCACATAAGATACAGCGCCGGAACCAAGTGAACCTAAGCCGGAATAATGATCGCGATGTTGCATCAAATTGAGAGAATGCCAGTGCTGAGTATGCGATACACCGAAGATGAAATCGATCATTTTGGGAGAACCGTTTTGGGCTTTTAGGACTGCCTCTGGCGCTTTAGGATGGACAGCCTTGATTTCAGCCTCAGTAGCAGCGCCTCCGTCTTTCGATTGCGGAAATACTCCGGAGCCGTATGCAAAAGCATATCGGATCGGAGCTCTGAACCTCCATAGTAGTTGGCGAAGACACTCTTTGAATTCGCGATCGATGATCATGTGCTGGTTAACACCAAAATTCGCATACGGCAACTCCGTGAACTTCTCAATGTCAAAATTCGGCTTTTCTTCCCAATCTATAGATGAATGATCTGTTGCGGACGAGGTCTCGGAGGATTTGGTTGGTGATTGTGATCGAGGTACACCGGGTGATTCGGCGGTAGCTGAAGCAGATTCGCTGGCTGACTCTTTAGCCAGAGCTGCCTCGGAGTCTTGGTCTTTCGATTTTCGAGAAGAATACGTGAAGCTGCAGCTTTGTTGTGCAAAAGTGGGCGAATGCCATGACAGCCGGCCAGAGGCGCGCAATCGGCGTTGAGATGATCGATTACACTGAAGTCTTATGTCGTGACTTGTAGGGGCGGCATAGAGGTGTGTAGCCACGACATAGGACCTGGCGGTTAGGGAGCCACGGAGAACAGGATGAAGTGGTCGTGAAGCCATGGTGAAGCCGGTTTCGTAAAGTGGTGCGTTCCTGAGAGTATACCAGCGGATCGCGGGTTGGGAAAGAATTAAAAGGGCCAATGGCAGCAAAAGCCGCAGTGTTATAACGGTGAGATGTGTTCCATTCGTCTGACAGCTTGAACATTGGTCGGGGAGAAGAAGTTAGAGGATAGGCACCTTGTCGAAGTCGCTCTGTACTGACTCGAAGCTTAGAGGTATGCTGGCGCAAGAAACGAGCCGTTACAGCTGAAGCAAGCTTGGAGGGAGGGCAGCTCAGTAGCTTGGCAAGCTGGACGACGGTAGAAAGCCGACCGTAGCCAAGTCCAAGGGTCCCTTATTCCGAGCCATTGAACTCGCGTCTAGGGCTATGCGGAGTGGGCTTTTGCAGCAGGGCCAGTCCACCTGCAACTTAGCGTTTTGTTTTACCGACGACGGTACGGCACGTCTTGCTATCATTTCCTTGGTAGGATAAGTACCTCTTACTCAGCCGGATGTGACGTAACGCTCGACGCATAGGTATGTACATAGCTACTTGCCTACTGAGCTATGTACACGTAATTATGCCCGTGCTAGGTTGGCTGTTGTCCGACAGCTGTCTGCCCGACTTTGACCCAGCACAGAGCTTAGGTGCCTGGGCAGACAAAGTCAGGGCCACGTGATTGCGCCCCCAAGCTCTTTGTCTTACGAACCCCAAACGAGCCCATATTTGATTAGATGCGCCGATCATATCACAATCTCGTCGCAGGACATCGCCAGGCCTACCGCAAACAACAAAACATACCTAGTCTCCATTGTTACTTGCTCAAGATAACTCGTCTTCACATCCCATGCGCACCTCCACCTACCTGCTGTGGCCCTGGGTATAGAGGGCAGGCTCACAATGTCTGGGCGTTTCCGACAGAGCACCGGGAGCAGTGCGCTTCCACGTCCGTATTCCTCCCTCAAAGAATCACGCGTAAGTCAACAAATGCTGAAGCTGGCGCATTAGCTATCGCATGTGTAGGACTAACTTGAACCGACCACCAGGTCGCTCCGTTTTGTGCCTCCCATAATGTTGCACCTTCTTATGATATAATAACCGGAGCTGATCATGCTTCTTCAAATCATGTGCGACCATCGTCGCGGCAAAGTCTCAGGGGAACCCCTTCGCAAAGGGCCACTTCCCGCGAGAGCTCCAAGGAGAATTTCGCACCGCCCGATGCCGAGGAATACGAGACGCAAAGGAAGCGCATTGAGGAGCTCAAGGCGGAGGTAGCTACCATGCGTTACAAAATGGAAAGCGATCAGCAGGAGAAGGAAATGCTTGCCCTACAACACGAAAATGAGCTGCGCGAGGCGCGTCGCAAGGCCGACGATGACTTCAAACTCAAGCAGGCTGCCGAGGGCGAAAAAGGAAAGGCACAACGGCAATACGAGTCGATGCAGAAAGAATTACAAGACATGAAAGAGGCTTTCGCTCAAGAAAAAGTCGAGCTTGAAAAGAGGGTGCGCGATGCCGATGATGAGGTACGCTTCGTCAAGGAACGATTGGAGGACCTCACTGCTTCCAAGGATGAGGAGGAGCGAATGAACCAGAAGAAGGTAACCGATATGGAGTTACGGATCTCAAGCATGCGACAAACCATACAAGAGCTGGAATCGGACAGTAACAATCGAGAGATGATTCTCCAAGAGGTGCAAGAGCAACTCGGAGACAAGGACAAAGTTATCGGTGACCTGGAAGCCGATGTATTGCGCCTCAAAGCGCAGACGGGCGATGCCGAGACTATAGCTGTTATTCGTCGCGAATTGGGCGACCAAGTTCAGCACATCAGATCGCTGGAATCCAAGGCCGCCAGGCAGTATACCGAGCTGTCCCATCTACGACAAATCCACAAAGCGGTCGAGGTTGTTGAGGAGGAGAAGCGATCGCTTCAGCGGAAGCTCGATACTGTGGAGTCGTTGGAGCAGGAACTGTCAGAGGCCAACATCCAGAGGCAACGTCTCGAGGATGAGCGTTTGGCCTGGACTGCCTACTTGCGCGATGCTGGCGAGACCGAGGGCATCATGGAATTTGACTCACCAGAAGCTGTGGCCCGCGCACTCGTGCAAGAAAGATATAATAACGCGTCACTTGTCGAAAAGCTGGGCGAGATGCAGCCTCAAATCGCTGAACGGGAGGAGATAATCAAGTCTCTTGAAGCAGACAAGAAGAGCTTGGCTGCCCTAGCAGAGAAGCTCAACACAAGTAGCGCCCCCATAGCAGCCAACAGATCGGTCGCAAGGATAGAAAGACAGCGGGCTCTAGCGGCGAAGGAGGTAGAATATCTACGAGCTCAGCTCAAGACATATGATGCTGAGGACGAGACGTTCGACACCGGAAACTACGACCAGCAAAAGGTGGATCGCGTTGCCGAGCTTGAAAAACTGGTCGACCAGTATAAAGAAGAAGTTCAATCGCTACATCAAGACCTTACGGCAGCTGAATCCGTGGTCACGAATGCCCCTCAGCCTGCCATTGGCACTAAGCGAAGTCACGCCGACGACTCGGAGAACGAGCAACTCGGCGAGCTGAACCGTAAGCGTCGCAAGCTTGCTGACGAGTTGTCCAAGGTACAAGCCGCGCATCAGCTTTTACAGAAGGAACACTCAGTCCTGCAATCGCGTTTGACAGTAGCTGACTCCCGGAACAAGACGCGCGTGCTCTCTTTGCGCTCGAACCCAACCTCTGACTACGAAGCCATCAAAGTGGCAACGTTGGCTGCCCTCAAGCAGGAGAATGCGGACCTTCTTGCCCAACTATCGAGCAGCAAGGACATCCGCCGCAGCCCCAACACCCCTCTTATCCCCGCCTCCCAGCTTGCCGCCGCGCGACGCGAGATCGAAGAAGCGCAGCGCGAGACCGCATCCGCGCAAAAGACCTCGCGCCGGCTGAAGGAAGTATGGGCATCGAAATCGCAAGAATTCAAGGAAGCCATCTTCAGCACTCTAGGCTGGACTGTGACGTTCATCCCGAATGGCAAGATGCGCGTGGAATCGCTCTTCTACCCTTCCACCACGGACGAGCACGAGAACTCCATCGTCTTCGACGGCGAGCGAGGGACCATGAAAGTCAGCGGGGGTCCGCAGAGCGCCTTTGCCAAGAGAATCAGTGACCAGATACAATTCTGGGTCCGGGACAAGGGATGCATCCCAGGATTCTTGGCTGCGTTGACGCTGGAGTTCTACGAAGAGCACACGAGGGCTGCTGGGGGCGATCAGATGGGCTGAGTGTGTGACGTGAGAATCCATATCGAAAATCACGGGGTAGCTTGTATATATGGGAGCAGAGATCGAAGGAGGACATGCTGTTTCGAATGTGACGATATCTTGCATTGTACGGAAACAAGAGGCGCGGCGTTCGAGAGGTGTAATTAGCTTCAGTCTCCCCTAATCGGGCCAGACCGGATTTCGTTCTAGCAGACTTGCTGCGTAATTGCAAGCGCTTTAAATTCCATCACACAAATTCAAGTACGTGTTGCTAATGCCTGTCCTTTTTCTTTCTGTGACAGTCAGCTTTGGATAGTCAAGTATATAGTTGACAGCAATCCAACATAGGCATAAAGAATGAGATCTCATGAGATTGTTGATCTTAGTATCAGACTTCAAGCGCGACCTCGCCGGGGATATTTTAAATTCACGGCCAATACAAACAACTCGCTAATCTGACAGGAACTTACATACGACACGGTCCAGTGACAGTCTGATATGTCCCGGTGTTTCGACATGCAGTTGGTATCTACAGTTCTCCTAGCGTCCAATCCTACTTGCTTCCAGATTCTATGTACTGTACTGTGCCCCCATGTTGCTGATGCGCTGTCTTTACAAGCCCACTCATTTCGCTTCATACTTACCACTGATAAGTCTCCGCGCCGCGGGAACATCCACCCACTTTGCCTTCTCTTCCTTATCCAACGTGGACTCGTCTACATCTGCAAAGGGATCATCTTCGTTAAGTTGTTCGACCTCTTTGCCCTTGCTCTCTTCGAGCCTGGAGACTGTGATAGCTTCTTGCACTCCAGACCCAGCGGGCGGGCTGAATTCCCATCGTGCCTCGACGTGACCAGGCTGGGGCTCGGTCGTGTTCTC
Source organism: Xylariaceae sp. FL0016 (assembly GCA_022578815.1). Lineage (NCBI taxonomy): Eukaryota > Fungi > Ascomycota > Sordariomycetes > Xylariales > Xylariaceae > Xylariaceae sp. FL0016. The sequence goes on from MU388778.1 coordinate 99,449, forward strand.
TCCGGTCACCCGGCATACGATCTTCTGCCAGTCCGCACCAGGAGAGAGGACGATATCGCCTAGGCGCCAGTAGATGAGGTGCTTATCCTTGAGGTGCGTGCCCGGTGGTTTCGTTTGTACTCCCGACGCTTTGCCGTCGTATATGGCAAAGAGCACAAGGTTGTGTAGTTGAACGTCTGAACCCTCTGTTGCATATGTGAATGATGGATTTAGTTTGTATTGCAATAAGAGCCCAAGCTTATCGCCCTGAGGCTTCCAAGCTGTGCTAAGGAGCAAGGGAACATGGTTGGCGGGAGGTGGCTCTGTAGCGACATGCAACTTGTATGAAAACCCGATAGTAGTCTTTTGGAGATGTGAAGTATCCAATGTGAATTGGTCAGGGTGTTCCGGGTTGTTGGTGACGAAGATACGGTTGGGGCCAATGGACTCTAGAGTAGGGAAGTTGTGAATTCGGATGGGTATATTTGCTACTGGATGGTTAGCCACGAGCCCTCATGGTCACTATGTCGAAAGGAAAGGGGGAAATCAACTCACAAGGCACACTGAAAGAGTCCGAGGTATTGTAGGAGAATGCAATTTCGCCAGTGACCTTAGTCGTTTTTACCTCGCCACCCTCAAAGGTTGCTGCCACTGTCTCCATGATGGAAGAATTCAGACCAGGCTCGTGCATGTCAGGATGTTTAGCAAGAACAACGCTGTTGAGTGAGGTGGCAGACCGAATGGATTGTGTGTCTGATGTTCCGGCGAAACTTGCTTCTGAGGCAAGACCCGTTGCGCCTGTAGGCTTGGGACTCGTCGTGGGTCGAGATGAAGGAGGAAAAGGATTTTCGCTAATGACGTTCTCAGATACCGGGTTGGGAATGTAAATAGTGTTCCGAACATCTCTGCGGCCCCTGACAGTCCCTCCCCTCCGCGCAGGCATTCCCATAGCGGAGAGGCTATTGGCAACATTGGAAAGCGCTGCTTTCTTTGCTTCTGGGTCTTCCTCCGCGACTGGGTCCTTCGAAATATTCAGTTTGAAGAGGTGCTCGGCTTCTTGAGCGGCAGCCTCCTTCTCAGCCTGAGATATGGGATCGTTGGAGGCCGACGGGACTGTGAATCCTTCGGCATCCTTATCCGGCTCTTTTTGTGAGGGCGGAGGTCCAGGGGGAGGTGGAACATCAAAAACATCAGGCGGCGCAGCTGTGCCATTCACATGAGATGTCGCACTCGTCATGGTAGTGGCGGTGGCAGGTGGTGCCATATCAGCAGCGCTGTCAGCCCCAATGCCATTCGTCCCATCATGACTTGACTTTTCTTTAGCTTCAGAAGCCCGAGACGTCTCCTCAGCAATATCCGGGTTTTCACCTATGGATCCAAGTCGTTGGGTTGAGTCGCCAAGATTACTCGATGATGGCTTCGGGGATAGACCGTGACTACTCTTGGTAACTCTCCCAAAAGGACCCTTGGCTGGTGAAAGTTGGCCGAAGCCTCCGTGTATGCTCTGACGCCGCCTCCCAAGCATGGTACCAAAGCGACTCCTCAAACTAGTGTCAGGCGGTCCATCCTTCGGCACCGAATCTTGATCGCTGCGATCATCTTCGGGAGGCGCATTGATGCTTGGAGGAGCCATGTTCGAGCTTGGGCCGCTGATGCTTGAAGAGTGTCGTGTTGTCGGTGTTCGTTTCTCAATCTTAGGCTTGCCTGTGGTAGTCTTGGACACAAAGTACTGGATTTCATCCGACGTGTTGTAGTCAAGCAGATTGTTCAGAACGCTTTCAGCATCGTTCTGGTGCCGTTGTGCTACCTCACCTTCATATGTACCGTACTGGGTCAAGCAATCGCGCAGCTGGTTCATTCTGCTTTCGTCCAGAGCTTGCAGGGTCTCGAAGATGAAGGGGGCCTGTGATTCCCACTGATTCGTGGCGGACTCGAGCTTATTGGCTGCCACGTCGACCTTCTGGGCACTGGCTTTACCACCCTTTTTGCTCAACTTGTCGGACCTTTCTTGTGCATCGTCCAGCTCTTTTGCCATGTTCGCGAGGTTACCTTGGATAGTTTGCATGCTGTTCATTTCCTTGCGCTCGCCGAAGGTTCGAAGGGGTATCTCGACATCCTTTTCGATCTTGGTGGCAAATATGTGGTGGGACATGGCGACGGCGTCGGCAGACTGGAGGACCTTGTCCCATTGCGGCTGGAAGGATCTTGAAAAGAAGCAGTCAGCTCGCGGAAGACTCGCGCTTGAAGGCGCCGGGGCTCCCATGAACTAGAAAACATACCCAAGCTCGGACTGAGAATTCGGGACGCGGAACTGGGTCAGTCTCCTCAGTCCTTGGACATATTGTTCTTCGATCTTGCGGCGTTCCTAATGGTGTTTTAGCCCAGGATGCGCGAGTGAGATGCAGTCGGGGAAGAACAGAATCGCACCTGCAACCAGTCGGCAATCTCGCTGTTGACTTTCGTTATTCGTTTTACTCGACCGTTAAGGGCTTGAACAGCTTGGGCAGGTGGAAGGCTGGCCTGTGGATCATTAGCTCCAGCTTCACCGAGATGCAATAGTATAGCGACTTACTAGCATGCCCGGATACTCGGCTCTCGAGAGGTCATCCATTGCGACTTTATGGCAGCTCAAGTGCGATCATATAGACATAAAATGCAATGGGGATGGTGCTACGTTGGAGGGGCGGGATAGAGTCATGGAAATGCGAAGCAGTACGACAGGCGCATGTGGGCTAGAGAGACCAAGCACACAAGACGAGTTGGTAATGAGTAGGTATATAGAAAGAAGCTGCGATGCGATTGATGATGGCGGTGGTGATGTTGATGGTGCGGCGACGGCAGATAGGAACAAGAGAAAGCGATAGAAATAAGTATACGTTTCGAATATGAGGTTGTATTGTAATTGTGTTGGGCTGGCCGGGGCTGCGCTGCTAGATGGAAACTAGGGAATTGGAGGCTGAGAGGAGCTGGCAGCCTTCCACCATGGGCCGTGGACGAATACAAATCAATTGAGGTCGCTGAGTACGCTAGAACCCACGAACTTCAGCATTGAGCCGACGCCGTCGCCGTCTGCTACCTTATTACCACCAGCTAAGCGGGTTTTCCTTACTTAGGAATGACGCGAAAAGCAGCAGATTGCCGCTGCTCTTATTTGAAGTTATGCCGCATCTGCTGCATAATTCCATGAGAGGATGCATATTTCATTACTAACCATCACGCTTCATGCAAACGGTTTCTCTCTCAGTTAAGCGAAACGGAACACACCCTGAAATGTAAGTGTTAAACGCGGCTGTTGCTAGACCCTGCAGAGCCACAACCCGGCCGGCCACATATCAGTAAGCCACATAGGCTGATGCATCTGCCCTGCCCCAAAACACCAAGTGTGTAATTAGAGGTAGATATATGATATGGCTCAGCAATAACCTTTTAGCATAAGGTGAATCCTCGCGATCTCTAACCAGATCGCCAGCCACTTTTGAGCTATCAAGCAGGGGCCAGTTCTACAGACTGTCTCAAGGAATGTATGAGCCGGTTGGGGCCTCGCATTTCTCTCGAATCAGGTATCCTATCAGTGTTCTTCCGTTTCTTTGTCTTTGACTCAACGTAGATCGCCAGCGAAGTTATTGTCGAGACTGCCGACTGGCTCGGTACCTGTGAAAGATGACAGGAGACTCGCGAGGTTCTAGCTGTTTCTTGGTCCCCGCGGGGAGCAACGCGCAACGTTGGAGAAAGTCGCAGACTAGGTAGGCCTCTGTCGATGCTTCCCTTCGAGACTTCTCAAAGACCTCTTAGGCGGTTCAGTCATTTTCCGCAGCAGCATGTGTCAAGCCTTGCTCCTCCCCACGAAGACTTCGCCGTCGCCATCAAGCGGCCCGGGCCGGGCCCGGTGGGCTCCTGGCATGACACCATGGCGGCAAAGTCCAGCAGCGGCAGAGTCAAGCGACGGCAGGGTCCAGCTAAGAGGCATCAGCTTCCAAGCATGTTTTAAACTGTAGCAGCAGCATTGCCGTATCGACTCGACCTCCGTTTCATTTACATAATTGGGTATCAGACATCTTGCACTAGCACGTGACTGGCAGAAGGTGGGCTTCCAGGCGGCTTAAAGCGGCCAGGGCGCTAACCTCGATTGTTATGTAGCGACCAGATCAAGGAAATCCCGTAACGGTAGCAGAATCGTCAGTGGCTCTCAGTGGTGCCATTTGTGCTCAACGGATGTTTCATTGATCACCATGGCAGCGACCAGCTGCCAAGAGTTATATCTAGCTGTACTCTATGCCCCTATCGTACTAGCGGGTGTTTCCTGCATGACAGCTCGACGTAATCCATTACCGCAACAGGCTAGACTTCTCATCACCCGGATATATGCGTTAACTCTCTACAAGCATCAACCTTTCGTACCCTTCGTTACGATTCGGATTTCTGCCTCGAGTTGTCTCGCCCTGGGCATGTTGCAAAGGAATGTCTGGTATGCCTAGGTAGGCAGATAGGCGCAGGTACTGGTACTACTAGGAGGTATTCAAGTGAGCTACCCGGGTATTGTCCTAGGTATTGGCTGCGGATTGGTCGGGCGAGCTGCTTACTACCACCTTGAACTCTGCCAAAGACGGGGGGCCCGCCTTTGCGGAAGGCATGGCTTCGACATCTAATGACTGGAGAGCTTCACTATCCTCAAATGACAGATATGACAACATCCAGAACATGTAAGCCCGCCAGATACCACACCTTCTGTCACTGTCGCTTATCTATTGCAGAAAGACGGCACTTGATCAGACCGCTTCTTCAGCAACATTCACACAAAAGGATGCTTTCTCTATCGAGAACGACGCATACAAGACATCCTCGTCTCGTGTAAGCCGCTTCAGACACTGACTGGGTTACATCACCTCTTTGCCTCCGTCTCTCCACCCGCGAGTTTTAGACTCAGTAGAACCATGTGCAGAGAGCCTGAGTGAAACATCCCATCGTTAACGCGGACGCAGGACCAATACGATGCAGCCTGCCGACTTTTGCCTCGCGGCGACCCTTCCGCTTCAGTTGCTGGTGCATCTGGACCAGAGGAACAGCCACCAGGATCAGAACAGACGGAATCTCCAGGCATCTCCATTGGCGACTATACTAACTGCCATTATGTTGCCAGCGGTGTGACTGGCGCTGTATATAGATCGAAGACGACGGCTCTGAAGGTCATTGTCGAGACACGAAACATTGAACCTCATAACCCCTCTCGCGAGGCCAAAATCCTCGCATTGCTCAAAAAGCCGTGTATTCCGTTACTGGAGACCTTCCGAGATCAGGACCAGCGTTTCACTCTCGCCTTTCCCTTCATGCCATTGAGTCTGGAGGCCTTGATTGAGCAAGGGTCCATTCCCAGAGGCCGCGTTCGTTCTCATTTCAGAGAATTGTTCAGTGCACTCCGGGATCTACATGGACAAGGCATCATACACAGAGACATCAAACCATCGGCGATCTTACTGGAGTCCCCAGACGGCCCGGCCTACCTCAGTGACTTCGGTACTGCTTGGCATCCTAAGCTGTCATCCTCCTCTGAGCCCGAAGATCAGAAGATCCTGGACATCGGCACGGGTCCATATCGGTCACCGGAAGCCCTGTTTGGCGACAAGTCTTACGGGCCGGCAGTGGACATGTGGGGATCTGGCGTTATGCTTGCTGAATGCTGCCGCTCGAAACCCCGACCCCTATTCGAGTCCCGCGCTGCGCACGAGGATGGCAATCAACTGGGTCTCATCTTGAGCATATTCAAGACTATCGGTAGCCCGACTAGAGAGTCATGGCCACAAGCGGCTAAGTTCAGAACGCCGCCATTTGAGATGTATCAGTCTTTCCCCAGCCAAGACTGGAATGCGCTGCTGCCGGACGTGGACAGTGACTTTTTGAAACTCATCAAGGCGCTCGTTACGTTCAATACCAGCGTTAGAGTGCCTGCTGCACAGGTGAGCCACATCTTTCGGCATCTCAGTATAAGTTCTAACGGACTGCAGGCGCTTCAATTTGAGTGCCTACGGCACGAAAGTAAAGCGTAATAAAGTATCTAGATAGGTTGAATAAGAGCATGCAAACTGCCTGGTGTCGTCTCGATGGTCGCTTATATATTGAACTTAAGTATTATGATCAAAAGAAGTGAAGAGTGCGGGTGATAATCGAGGAAAAGTCTAGTCACGATTTGAATCCTGGAGGGGAGGGAATGGTGTTTGGCGACACATTTTTGAATTCAGAGGTCTCGTACCTGTGTGGCTTACCAAATTACATACTTTGAACCAACGTCAACGACTAAACTTATGCCGAAGCTCATGCTGTTTGTGACAAGCGTCATTCCTATTCTCTTCGTATCATACACAACCTTTTGATAGGCTTGCAGTTGCAGGATGCTCCCCATTGCCATTGACCCCCTACCTGTAGGGAAGAGATGCGGACCTATGGTATCCCATATTCATTTCAGAACACCACCAATCGCTCAGCATGTAAGTTTTCTCGATGACAAAACCCTTCACTATGACAAGAACGGGAGCTTCCCCCTTCTCATATACCAGAAAGCCATAGCTGTCACCGGCACAACGACGGCACTTAGTCCAGCAACACCCTTGCGAAAGGCCGTCATGATCTTAGGCTCAATGATAGCGCGAAACTGCTCAGGCTGGTTCATGGGCGGCCAATCCGTGCCCGGCTCTGGGACCTCGAGATATGTGCAAATTTCGCTCCAGCCGAAGCCATCCTCGAGCTTACAGACCTTGAGGCGCTCTGGGGGTACAAGGCGCTTGACTTCGGCGATGCTGTGAGTTTGTCAGCATGGACTATTAATGCATAGAAAGGGAAACCAGCTGGTGTGAGGCTCACTAGTCCTTATAGTTCCTCACTGCATCACTGTGTTAGCCATCTTGCTCTTTTTCGCTGATCAACTCCGTAATGGCATGGCGTTACTCACCTAGGCACTCCTTCCCCTTGGGAGAATTCCCATGGCCGTTGGTGCAGTAGTCTACTACCCTGGTGCCCCATCGACCCATGCACCACGAGAAGTCGTCAAAGTACTTGAAGATGGATAATGGTAGGCTCTGGTAAGCAGCGATGAGCTGACCGACTGTGTTGATGAAGGAGGAAGCCCATTTGTCGGGATCACGCTCCATCAGCAAGAACTTGGCATCTGGGTATGCTTTGAGGACGGAATGCAGCGTCCAGAATGGCATCTCGATAATGACCTTGCATGAGTTAGTGTAAGCCAGTAGGTAGTGATGGGCAGAGGTCACGTACATCATAGTCGGCGAACCACTTGTCGAATTCAGCGCGGGTATAGGGCGTTCCCTCGTGGAAGAACTCGGCGTTCATTCCGTCTTCCATGATCTTCATGGCCGGTGGTCCACCCGACAGCACCTCGACCATGTGGTATGGGCGAAAGCCAAGCTGCTTAAGCGCCATGTAAAGGCCATGGGTGCCAGTCCTGCATTCAGTTGCTCAGTCAATGCGCAAGGCGGCGGGAAGGTTCATGATGCGCAATACGGGTGACTTTTATTAAGTCGCCGGGTCAAGTTATGACCCGGATGTGATTGGATTGAGTAGTCCCAGGCCTTACCGGGGGGCGCTCAGAACGACGAGCTTCTTGGGCTCGACGTGAGCCGGCGTAGGTAGAGTATCGATATATCGGGGCATGTCTGCGACTTGGCGTCGTCTTCCGTAGCCAAATCGTGTCCGATGGCGTGCAATTGCGTGCTGTTGTATAGGAAGAGCACAGCTCCGAGGTATTAATAAAGGGCGTGTGGCCTCCCCTTGTGCAGTTTCACCCTGCTGCCTGGCCCTCCTTCAACTTGTCAACAAGCTTGTAGCGTGTACGGCACCGATGGAGCAGTTCCACTCGCTGCCGAATGTATACACAGTGCTTGTCTCACATACCTACCTGACGGTAGACACTCGCCCGCTCGCTATTTACCGAAGCAAGAGCCTCCGTACAATTCGGTGCAAAGACTGCTAAGTACATATGCTGTAACATAGCAGATTTACAAAGACAAGACGGCTGACAACAGATAGCTTTTTGACAGCACTGAATCCGAGGCACCAGGCCGTGTCGATACGATTTGTGAGAGTCACACCTCGGTCATGGTTGGATACTGTAATGTCACGTAGTCCCACACGCTACAGCAGTATCTAAGGCTTCCGACGGGATGGTAGTACTCGTTCCGCTACCTACGCTTCAGCTCTTGCGAGACTCTGAAAAGTCTGTGCCCCTGCTATCGGTGACCTCGGAAGTCTACTGTATCCGTTTCTTGTCTACCTAAAGCCCGTCATCCACATGGCTAGCAGCTGGAAATAGCAGCTATGTATGTATGTACATATGAGTCCTTGCCCACTTGACCGCAACAGAGTACATAGGTACTTACCTGTTCCGTGGGTTCCATCGGACACACATCAGACTCCATGCCGATAGCATTGAGTGGGCAAAACTACCTATGATGACGGGTATGGAAGCTGTCTGCGCTTATCAAGGCACAGAGATTCCAGGACAGTATCAGGAGGCAGAAGTATGAGCGTCCCGAGATTGGTGTTCAGAAGTTTGGTAAGCAGGCGTCGTTATGCTGATGCAGCAGCGCCGACACAATGGATCTAACATGCAGGCCGGCGCGCGAACCTAGCCGTTGCGGCCGCGCCACTTTCACTTGAACAGGCAATTTGGCGTTGCTTCCCGTCACGAGTAGAGCCATCCATGCCGCCTGACTCGTGGACAGGAAATGGCAGCCTTTCCGCAACGAAAAGTCTCACTGGCACGTGCGACGACGTCAACGTCGTGCGATGCTGTCGACGCCTCGATGGAAACGGTGTGTTGCCTCGACCGGGGGCGGCCAAAGGTTAAGGCTAGCTAGCTACTTACCTAAGTAGGTACCTCGTGCATACGAGAACCGGAATCCTGCTAGCAGAAGTCACAGACTGAAGCAGCATATGCGGATGGGTTTGCGAAAGAAAAGAATAAAATAGAAAATAAAAGGCTTAGATCCATCGTAGACGTACGAATTTCCCCTTTCAGCATATGTCTCACCTGGTCCTGCTTCTCCATTGTGTCTTGAGACACCTACCCTGGCTAGTGGTGTACGGTATGTACTGGGAGTTTCTTCACCTTCTTTAGGCGGATAGCGGTGCTTTCCCGATGAATACGGACCTTTACGAAACCAATCTGTTCAGCACACTCATTGTTGATAAGGCCTCCTGCAACTCGCGAGCAGGAGTATATATAGAAAACCGGTGAGAACGACAATGATCACTTCTAGTCGCGGATGTGTCTTCCGGCGCTTTCTCATGTAATCCGTAGACCATTGGTTGATTTTATTGCAGTTGCATAAAAAGTCAAAACCCATAATGTTGATACCCCATAAGTAATCTTGACTTATCTTGTTCACTTCATTCCCATAATCACGTTGTCAAGTTACCTGTCTCCAATAAACGCCAATTGATTATTCAAGATATTGTGGCATAATTGATCACTGACGACAAGCATGTAGGATCCTCTCCCCAGTGTGACCTGTGCACCTGATATGATACTGGCACATCCAAAGAATACCAAGCCTTTCAGAATAAGGCCAATGTATTCGGTGTCTCTCAGGTCTTCGGGTTTTGATAACATGTCTGTATTGGACAAATAAGGTAGTTTCAAATAACACGACCTTTGAAGCCGCCGGCCGGGGCATGGAGGGCACCGTGTGATCACGATTGATCCAATTATGAAGCTGAAACCCCAGCTGCCGGCGTGCTTCTACCCCGGAGCGACTCAATGTGCGCAGGAGTCACCAAAAACGCAACCATTGAAATCTTGGAATGCTCACGAACCCCTCGTCCTGTGGAATTCGAGGCACAGATAGCTTAGAGGCTAGATGGCGTGCAGAGCCGTCATTCTATACGGATTTCTGTCATCTCAACGAGACGCATGTACTGTTGCTCGTCGGGACCACCAATCTTGAAAAACAAAATCCAAGAAGTGAGTACTCTTCTAGAGTCCCAACGGATTGTTTGCGGTTTGTGCACGCCTCGTCCCGGATGTGCCGACTGTCTTTCCGCTGCTTCCCAGCGTACCCAACCTTCGCTGACCTAGAGGATTGCTCGAAGTCGGTGCGCGCGGTCCTGAAGCCTTTGTTGAATCTTTGATATTGTTGCCGTAGTTTCGTACGCCGTCGCCCCAGCCTCGGGTAGTGCCACTGATCCTATGTTTAGGCGTATGAGCAAATTCGGTCCTACCATGATGATTTCATCGGCAAACAATGACACAAGGGATGGCTAAAATGTGGATGAACGATGTAAAAGCTCAATGCGCGCTGATCACAAAGACATAGGAGGATGCGGTAATGCACGAAACAGTATGAAACTTGCGAATCTTCTTGCATCATATTCAGACATAAATAAGCACACTGACACACAAGGGAAGCGGCTGGATAAGCATGTAGAAACACCACAAGATGCGACGTGACGCGATCGCAGAGTTTGTGAGGAGCAACCTAGTGCTTCCCCCCCCTTAATGATTGCGGTCGTCATCGCCGCACATCGGTAAGGCAAGTGGAAGACGAAGGCCTTTCAACTTGATGGACATTGAGATGGTATGAAATCCGCAGCACTCACCCGTCTCCGACGCTCTTCCCAGCATTCGCAACGCCATCTCCGACTGCATTGACAGTGCTCCCGGCATACCTGCCCACTCCAGCAACGCCGTTTTGCACTTGGCGATTCAGCCAATTCTCGGGCATGATGTTGTCTGCGTGTTGCTTTGATTGCCTTGAGACAATTCTGAGGATGAACAATATTCAAAGTCGGATGATTGTAAAAGACTTTGAAGGAAGACAAAGATGTAATAATGATCTTACATCCAAGAATCTTGAAAGAAAGGGCTACCTGCTTACCTAGATTTCGCCTTCCATGCAAGTGACGTAGTGGGCTGAGCCCCAGCTAACTTTTGATGGAGATCCTGGCAGTGATGCGGGATAATGACATATATGGTATAAAGGAATGATATACTTGCGCTTGAAGAGTCGCCAAAGTCTCACACCTTAGGCAGTACCACGCTACCAGGCAGCTAGTCGTACCCCACCTCCTTAGGTATGTCCTTTGAGGTACCCGAGATTAATAAGTATCATGAAGTTGGATTATCTGAGTTGTGTTCTTACTCCTGCTTCAAGGTCAGATTACCGGGCCTTACAACGGTACATCGAGCCCTTGGGACTTTCCAATCAGAAATTTATACGGGAATGTTAGAAAAAAAAAAAAAAAAAAAGAATTGCCTATGTGTACCTAACGTTTGTTTGTTACCAAGTCAAACCCTTGTATTGTTTCTTCGGATGGGGTTTGCACCATCTACGGAGGTAGCGGAGCGGCTCCGGCGAGTGCCCCGGCAACTCCGGTGAACGCTCAGGTAGCTCCAGTAAGCAACCGCCAACGCAAGAGGAACACCATTAGCATAAGAGAGAATGACGATAACGAAGGGTACTACCGGGAAACTAAGCTTATTCGAATCACAGCCCCTCGGGGCAGAATATCTTCCCGGAGTGATTCGAAAATCGTCATGTGGGACAGGTTGCCACCAAGCCAAACTCCCAGCCCGCAACCCTCGCAAGGTCCCGAGCCGAGAGTCCAATGGCGGCCAGATGACCCTAGGCCTATGCGAAGTCCTGCTTCGTCCAGGCTCAGCGATTTCTCCTCCTCCGCCCCCGAAGTCTCCACGTCCTCGGGCACCGCCTCCCGGGAACCGACCGTCTGCACCCACGAATCGACGGACGAGAGCTACGTACCACCTCCAGGAGCGGCCTCGCGAAGCACGGCATGTCTACCTTTAGGTTCAAGCGATGACGAGCCTGCCGTCGCCGCTCAGCCGGGTAGCGTTCTCCGCAAACCGCAACGAGGGGCGCGTCCACGGCGCAGCTTCCGAGAGCGAGATTTCCTTATCGCATAACGTCCAGCTTTTTTTTTTTTTTTTTTTTTCAACAGAAACTAGGTGATTGGTTTTTGGAGCATTCCAGGATGTATGAATGTTTGCTGGAATACACTGCCTAAAACTTGAAATCTAATCAGCTTAATCCCAGCCACGTAAATCCTTATTATCTTCTTATTGCCTGCGTGTTCAGAATTGGCATTCCATGAGGTCTCGTATTGAGATATTACGGAATCTGAGCTCATCCCAAGAGCCAAAAAGGAAGAATCTTTAATTCCCCTATTGTATTGATATTTACCAAACAACACTAGGTTTGCAGCCGCCTTAAAAGGGGTCTGAGACAAGAACACCTTAGTTTCGCCTAATTGGAGCCTTCGTTGTATCTAAAACTTCCCATTACATGCTTCCTTTTCCTAATTTCGACCTAAGCTAATTGTAGAGCAGCCGCATATATGTATTGTAAGGTGTCATATGTGGACACACCATTAACATGAAATGCTGGCAGGCACAAATGGTCTCTATGGTGTCCTTTTTCTTTTTCTTTCCGGGCGCCACAGTACTCTGCACGACATCACATTTCTATAGTCAATATCCATCATCTACCATCTCGCTGCTCATATCCCTTGAGCTCTTCTCAGGCCCTTCTTGCCCTTGTATCGGCACCGAGATAATCAATCGGATTACGGCATAGGGGGCACGTGTTCTGGGAGCTACTCTGGAACCACTTGTACAAGCATGTCCGGTGAAACAGATTCTTGCACGTCTGACAGCGCTTGTCAGGCATCTTCTTGTCGGAACTGATTATGCTGTAGCAGATGGCGCATTCAGTCTGGCCTTTGAGCGCTCCAACGACGTTGCGGCGGAATGCAGTCAGGCCGTCGATAATGGATCCCCCCTGTCTTATGTGTAAGCGAATAGAGACTTTCAGTGAGTATGCAACAGCTTAGAGATGTATAACACGGCTTAGAAGAGGGTGGAATGATGTCGGTGGGATAAGAGGAAACGTACAGAAAACGTAATCACGCCTTGCGTTGTCATGATCCAGCTTTGCCACTTTCGCTCGTTCACAGCGACACGGTTTGTTCCAACCACCGTAACGGGTTCGAGCGGGAACCCTTGTGGAATACGGATTGCAATGGCAGCTTGAAGTTCGTCGACCTCGTAGCCAGCGATAACTTCTCTCGCGGCTCGGCTCACCTTAACCAGCAACTCCATCCCATCTTCGGGTGCTTCCTGGCTATCGTTCCACATCGTGACATCGTCGAGGGCCTCTGATACGATGATTGGCGAGAAGAACTTGGTCATCCACGCTGCGACGGCAATTTTTGTTTGTTTAGAGCGGCAGTCCATGTACCACGATTTGAACAAACCAGGTACAAATTTCAGCACCAGGTAGTAAATGTGTGCGAGGAGCCACTGCATGTTTCTCTCACCTGTTTCCGAATCTGCAAGTTTAAGGTCATACTTTCGGATGTGATCCGATGTAAAGCCGACTTTGTCCAAGTTGAGGCCTTGTGCGACTGAGTGACCAAGCACGTCAAACATGAAATCCATCAATGGGGTGATGCAGTCTTTCGCTTTGAGGATCTCGGAATAATCACTGCGCACTTTGAATGACGCGGCCTCGAACGCATCAAAAACCAAATGCCAGGAAAGGAGATATGATCGAACAGGGTTAGGGAAATTGGCCAAAGTATCGTCAGGGTATGAATCAAGAGTGGGTGCATCCAGCAGGAGTGATAGTAATTCATCGGGTAAGCGCGCGTCTTGTTTTTCGAGAAGAACGTCAACGGATACTTGTTCTTGTACTGCAGGAAGTGCTTTGTGGAGGACGAGGAATGCAGCAGTCTGTATAGATCGGGAGTCACTTGCAATCAAGTCGTATAATTCTGACAGATCCTTGACATGGTGTAACGGCACTCTTTCAATTTGTCGGCAAATAATGGAATCCACAATTTCGAGAGGTTGTGTATTCTTTTCCCTGGGCAACTTCAGTAAGTTGATCAATGCCGAGGATCTCTTTGCTGCAGATGATTGTAAAACATCTACCAAGTCGTCGTTTGGTTCCTCTAGAGATTCTAATGCTGACATAAGCCTGAGAGAAGCATGAATTTCTGGAAGCCGGCAATTAAGTGACTGTAGAGTTTGTTTCGTCCATAGATATATGCAGAAGTCCACCGAGTATTCCCAGTAAGATCCGTAAACATCTTTAACGCATGGGAGAAGAAGATGTAGGCTTCGACAGGCCTCCGCTGCAAACCGGTAGTCCAGATCATCAGGGCTCTCCAGCCAAGAAGTGATATTTTTCACGGCAAATACCAATCTGTTGTTCGCCACCGGAAGTTCACCAACATCGTAGACCTGCATAGTGGCATTGAGTAGAGTGAGCGTCATGAGGGACTTCTCTTCGCCAAGCTTCGCTCCAGCGATATCACTAACTAAGCGATTGCAGAAATTGCTCACTGCTCTCGAAGCCGATATCGTCTCTCCCAAACCACCGAGTATTGCTGTCGCTGGGAACACTGTGTGTTGAGATGTCTTGAGAATCCCGAGTTCTGCCAACCACTGTTCTCCACTTGAAGGGAAACCATGCCTTTCTGTCAGAGACTGAAGAATACCGTTTAAAACTCGTGAGCAGTATAAACCCGTAGGCGTGAGCTCTCTGCACTTTTCTAGTAATGTTTGAACAACGGTATGGACCAGAACTGACTCGGTGGAGCCCACGCCATCTCGCCATCCAGTAGCGCCCTCAGTGAGGCTTGCAATCACCTTGCGCGCAGAGAAAACTAGGCTTTCAGCCTCAGTTGATGAGGTGTCGAGTGTTAGAGAGTCCCAGATCTTATGGTCGCTCAAGACTGTCAACTGGTCACTGGCCAACTCAGCTGTTACACCTAGATTGATGATAGTCTCGACCTGCAACGGCAGAGGAAGTGACTTGTAGTCGAAACCTGAGGCTAGAAGTTTGGCAGTGTACATGGCCATGCGCCCGGGAATAGCACAGTTGTTTGAATCTCGCTTCAAATTGGTGTTTGGGGTGGTGGATGTGGTTGTTGGTAGGAAAAAAGCCCCTCCCAGGCTATTAGTCAAGGCAAGTGATGGATCAGGTGTCTCCTCTAGAATGCTTGACAGCTCTTGTGTCCATTTCTCTGGTTTAGGTAGCAGTACTACCGGGCCGTCTTCCTGATCTTTGTGATTTGTCGCAGCAAAATCTGTTCGATAAGATTGCATGGCTTGTTGCACGACTGTATCAACCCTGAAAAGTGTGAGATGGTGACACGAGGGAGCAGACGACTGGACTTACGTCAGTGAGCTTGTATTGGCGGTATTGATGTTCTGCTGCACGAGACAAAGGACGCGAGATCTTCCACTAGAGGGGTCGTCCATTAGCGACTGCAATGTCAATAAATCCGCACTATCCACTGAACGCTCCGATAAGCTCAGAAGACCTGTCATAATCGTCATATGGGTTTCCTCATCTCTGAAAAGTATTTCAGTGTCTTCCTGCGCAATCATGCGCAAGCCCCTTATCACGCCTGGATTTGGCTGGCCTAGAGAGTTTACGAGGCGGCTTGAAAGCTCTTCCACCAGCTTCTTTGATGCTGGCTCAGTGAGAGTATGGAATTTCAGTATAGTCTGAAAGAGTTCCCAACTCGACCCAGCGTACCCTGTGGCACACAGTAAGCACTTTTTAACGAGCTCTGTTTGAAGATTTTGCGTGTGCTTGGCGAGAACGGTTGCGCTTTGACTAGAGAGAAGCCTGTTCAGCGCTGCGACACTTTCCGGGACCTCGAGACAACTCATGATAGCGTTGACATTTACCATCCAAACCCTCTCATAATGTTGCTGTAGTTCCGCAATCTGACCCATGAGAGTGATGCTCGAGAATATGTGAGGTGCCGCTGGTGAGAGAAGGAAGTCCTCTTTACCTTCAGCTAGCGAATCTTCCAAATATTGAAAAATTGTATGGGCTCCATTTGGTGGTGACTTGAAGAGGGCTGGGGCTTCTCTAAATGCGGATTCGACGATAGATGCAGCACCAAAAGGCTTCCAGTCCCTGGTTTTCAGGAGTCTCAAGCTGTCTTGAAGTAATTCCAACGAAGGCTCTGTTGGTAAATCCGGTATGGGGCGATCTGTCGATACTGTCATCTCGTGCGCCGCTAGAATCTTGCCAGTGAAGGTGAACCATCGACGTCCTTCGTCTAGAATAGACGCCTGTGATCTCTGGAAATCTTTTGATGCCTCGGGTAACGAAATGCGAATTCTATCGCTGAATTTATCTTTCAATTTTCTCCATAGTACCTTCGTTGCGTCAACTATATCTTTGTAAGGTGAAGTAGATGTTGAAGTGAAAGCCTTGATTAAGATCGGTATCTGGCTCCCAGAAGACCATATGGCTGTGTCGGGGGATGGAAAAAGGTAATGTGCGGTAAGTGGAAATATGTTGTCTTGGACAAAATCTAGGCGAGCTTCGCTTGGCTGGATCGTCTTCATAAACTGCCTTGCCAGGCTTAAGTAGGTTGACCATGCATCCACAACATTGCTTCGTGGCTCATCTCGACTTGTAATACCTAACCTCACAGATTTCAGGAAGTCAGAAGCACCAGCTGAATCCTCTGGAAGAAGCCCATGTGGCAAGTACTGGAAGATCTGGCCTAGACAGACCCAATACTTTGAGGCACCCCCTTGAGATCCCTTTTCAAGGAATATTCTCAATCGCGAGGCAGGAGACTTCTTCCCTCTGTATTCCTCAGTCCAAACAGTAGGGTATTTTTGCGTCAGCTGTGTTAATGCAATGATGTAATCTGTTGCTGAGCCTGTTTGGTTGCTCTTCAGCCCTTCGGCAACGAAAACTTTGCTGAGTCGAGCAAGGTCGGCAGAGATCTGGCCGGGTCGCTTTTCTAGGCAGACTGAAAGAAGCTGACAAGCGAGACGACGCACAACAGTGTCGTTGACGGTGATACTCACCCATACCTTGTTGTCTTCGAAAAACTGGTCGTAGCTATCGATGCACTTATCCACATCAGATGGTTCGAGTTTTTGAAGTAAGTTCAGCACCAGAGCTAAACCACCGGCAACTACGCGGTGGTATTTGGCTTCGGCATCGTCCGCACTCGTAGATCTTTGATCGCTTAGAGTATCGGGTGTCTCCTTGATCGCCTCTGAGGCGTAGTCAAGGATCTGCTGTTGACATCGTTTCCAGAACAGCGCAAGCTTCTCCGGAGTTGTCAGGAAGGATGATAGGCCTTCGGTAGCTACTCTGGCCACGGGTCTGTCTTTGTCGAATGTGCCAGCGAGCCAAGATGCGACTATCTTCGGTACATGTCTCTCCATGCGCTTACGAGCAGATTTCATCAATTCAAACTGTAGGGCGTGGGAGAGTTCGCGGACACGACGGGAGTTGTCTATAGACACACGTGGGTATATTTGGACCTATGATAGTCATTACTAAGTACACGTACGAAAAATCTGCTATGTAAAAAGGACGCACCCAAGCCTCTAGAACAGGCTCCTCGACGCCACCGCCTTCTTCATGGGGATGGGCGTGAGTATATGCCACTAGATCCTCGAGAGCTTTAGCCTTGGTGGTGGCATCTTTCTTTTGCAAGTTCTTGAGCGAGATTATCACGTTCGCATCGGATATAGAGGAGAAGTCTGGAGGTTCGGCGAGGTAGGATAAGTTGGTGCCGGCGGTGTTTGTCGAGAAGCTGGTGAAGGACGATGTGGGTGCGGTGCCAAAGCTCGTAAAGGCCTTGCTGCTCGCGGCGCGAGACTTGCCTGGTCTGCGGCTCATGGCGCTGTTAATGGCATATGGATGTTGAGGGGTGCCACGCGATAGACAATTGCATGAGGAGCCTGTGTCGAGAGTGTCAGGTGTACATATACCCTTTTGAATGCGCTGTCTGCAGGCACGGCAGTGAGGTCGTTGTCTGAAAATAATAAGGATGACGGAGCAGAACTAGAACGTGAGCTCCGAATATTTCGACCCCACGGCGGGGTTATCTGTTAGATCGCTGACGTCGTGTCTATTTCCAGAAGTAAAGTAATCGTGCAATTCGATCCACGAACTTACGGCATACCTGTGGAATTTATGTGTTTATTTCTACGCACTCGCAATTATGTGCACCCAGATGTAGAAGTGCGGCATATATCTTTTTAGGCTTTCATCTCACTTCGGCGGTGACTCAGGCCGCGTCGACGACGACATATCGCTACGGCCGCGGGTCCTGCGCAATGTCGCGGCGGAAGCGCATACCCTCGCCAGGTCTAGACACGAGGACAGGTACATATTATGTGCACCTAGGTATCTGGCACTGGTCACAAAACAAAGCATGCATCCAAGACTCTGCCCAAGACCCGATTTATCAAAGGTAGACACGAAGTTGGATGCTGTCTTGCACCTAGGCTATGCCTGATCCGTGTGTATGTACCGATTCATAATGAGACTTTCATTTGACGGTTGCAGTTTACCGCGGATTGCAGGAGATCGCTATTATGAATGATTCAAAGGGGCGCGCGTCAATATCTTGTGCTTTCCACGCTCACGCGATGCTCTTGCAGAGCCGAGTAGAACTTCTCTTGTATCTGGGCAGATGGACGCCGTCGAGTGCTTCTGACCTATGAGTGTCATGGTAAGTCGGTGGCTTCAAGGCAAAGCTGGTTAGCGGTCTCCTATGTACATGTACCTGCTTGCCCCAGGGCTGGCATTCCTACAGCGGCCGAATGACACCAACCCCGTCCCCAATCACGTACCTCAGGGACCTAAGCCAGACATGTACCTACCCAGGTACGTATATCCAGCATGGTTCAATTAAAGGATATCTCTTATTAGCGTTCTAAAGAGGTGTCATGCGTATCGAGTCCCGTGTGGCCCTATCTTACCCCGCAAACTCCCGAAGAACAGGTGCCCTGTACTTGTAGGGAATGCTTGTGCTCTTGCAGCTTCCCCCGCAGTCGACTGACCGGTAGTCCCAGTCTCATCCGATACAGCGCCTCCCCGTCGACCCAAAACAGACCTCCACAAGCCTGAAGCTAGAGGTACCTGTCATAGGACCTCAGGCGGGAGGTACAGTGACATGGATGGCTTCATGAGGGGACGTGTACGTACATCAATGTACCAACCGTATGTAGATGTCGTGTCGTTACTTTATGTACTTCAACATGCACTCTTGGAACTCTCCTCTTCCCGTTATCCTGTTCCACTCAACCGGTAGCCGCGGAGACACGCGAACACCCTCGAATCCTTTCGCTTCCCCTCCTTCTTGCACCATAGCGGCGATACTATCGTATCATCTTCTCGACTTCATATATAATACCAATAATTCATGCTCCATAGCCTTTGCGCAAAGACGTCAGCGTAGCTGTTAGTGGCTTTCCAGCTTACTGACCTCGTTTGTTACACTTCTCCCTCCTATACAGAGCCACAACGTTATATTATATGTAATCACTGACGGCGAATGTCCAACGACGATCACTTGGGCGCCGCACAGCATCGCCAGTACTCCCAGGGGGTATAGTCCTGTGTGAATCCTGTACGTCCTGTACGTAAAAGCTCCTCTCAAGCGCTGCACGGAGACATCGCAAGATTAAGTATGTACACCGGATTATACCCATCTACTCGTGTTTATCGTAGAGCCTAAGTAATATGCTAATCATCCACCCTGGCGTGTAGTCCTCAATCTTACCATGCATCCGCCACTACTTGCTCCATCACCATGTTGAGCTACCGATCATCGCATCGCTTTGGGTCTGTCCCGACTAGGGCAACACCTTGCGGCGTCTTTCCATTGAAGGCTCGTCGTCAGCAGATGCGGTACTTTCGTTTTGGCTTGTGGTCATACACCGATCCCGAATTCAGTAGAGAACTTCGTCGCCGCTACCGTATGCTCAAGTACAGATGTCCCGAAACACTCAATCACAAATCGTCCCGGGATCATGATCCGGTCCCACCCAGGAGCGGTCTTAAAGCTTCTGCACATCTACCCGACCCAACTGTGTTCGCTCAGAGGACATTCGGCGACAAGAGGATACGAATCAGCCGGCATAGATTTTCTGCTGAGAAACAGACTACGCCAACCGAAGTGCCTCCGCGGCCTAATTCGTGGAGTCATTTCGATTCATGGAAACAGCATGTAGACCAAGTCGTAAATTCTTGGAGCAAAGAGGCCTCCAAGGGTGCTACGCAGCTTGAAACCCAGGAGCGTCCTGGTAAGCCCAAACGGACACTTAGTACCCAAAAGGAGAACAAATGTGAACCGGCCGAGGAGTTTGTGATTGATCCTATCTCCAATCGCAAAGTTCCAAAACCAACGAACAGGTACAATGGATATGATGGCTTGAAGTCTGGCCAAGCGTTCCAGCCTTATGGGCAGCAATTCGAGGATTTCGCGCCTCCTAAGCCTGAAGAAGCTCGGCTACCTTTTCATTCCAATGGCCCTCCACCAGATTCAGAGCTTGATAAATATAGGCAGGTTGATGTTCATGACTGGACAACGTCTGATAAATCCCCTGAGCAGCACTACGAGACCAGCTTTGTCCCCGAAGTTCCTGTCATGCCGAGTGAAGGCTTAAATCACTTACCGCCCGAGGAGACGCCCGAGGAGCTTAGTTCTCAGACACATGAATTGGAGACAAATGGTGACGAACTTGCCAAGTACAAGCCATACATGTACAATGAAAAGACTCACGGGATGGACCCACCGAGCGATCGCCCTGACACTCGGAATGACCAGGACGACCTTCGGCAATACAGATCATCTTGCTACTACGAAATCAACTCGCCTAGACATACAGTTGCTAAGTGTGACAATGTTGGTGATCACCAGCCCACGGAAGATAGTCGTCGTGATTTCGAGGATCCTCTTTTTAGCCAATACGGCGATCTGGAGAAATACAAGGCATTCCGGTACCAGGAGACAAGTTCAATGCCAACTGTGGAAAAGGAAATCGTTGACGAAAGCCACAAGGAATATGACGAAAATAAGCAAGACAACAATTCTTGTACTTACGAGAAGTCACTTGCGTCTATTGAAGAAACTCTAAGAGCATACGAGGCGAGAGGCAAGTTGCCGGAATCTTTCGTCAAAATTGATCTCTGGGATATGACTACTCCTCGCGTGCTCCCAAAGATGACGCTCCACGATGGGCACGCGCTTTCTCCAGTTGACGGTCAACAACATGAGGACATGCTCCTACCTCTGTCCGATGGTTATTACCAGAGGGATCCTGAGGTTGATGGCATTCCGTCAA
Source organism: Xylariaceae sp. FL0016 (assembly GCA_022578815.1). Lineage (NCBI taxonomy): Eukaryota > Fungi > Ascomycota > Sordariomycetes > Xylariales > Xylariaceae > Xylariaceae sp. FL0016. The sequence continues at coordinate 120,582 of MU388778.1, forward strand.
TGCCAACATCATTGTCGTCCAAGCCAAGTACGAATAATGATGCAGCGCCAGTCGATCAACCAACAATCTATAAGATCCTAGCATTTGACCCCACCATGCAGATCATGAACATGGCCGAAACCACCTCTGTTGTACCGGATGAGGCTATTCCATTGAGTCCAACAGAGGTACTACTCCGCCTCTCAAACCCTGCCAAGTTCTTCCCACACTTTGCGCCCTTGCGAGCTGAGGGATTCGAGATAGTGTCTGGTAGTGGCAATGTCTTGGTTTTTCGCAAGATTAGGATTGGCGAGAAGGAACGATCTTCCGTGAACCCTATTGATATGATGGGCAGCAGCACGACTGCTCTCCCTAACGCTGCTGCCTTCGTATCGCCAACGGGATTTGTGAATTACGATGTACCTCGCGTTGTAGAGGAACAACAGGAACCACAGGAACCAGGTTTCAAGTCAAATATTGATGTCAGGCGAGAAGAACCTGTTTTCAGCGGGCAAAAGAAAGCGACGAGGGAGACAGGCCTGCCGAAGACGAAGAAGAAACTGGGTATCGGTAAGAGGATGCTCGTTGGTGGGGCCTGGATGGCGGGCATTGCGTATGCCCTTGGTGTCGTGAGCGAGTACTTCACCACAGGCGGCATGGATGGGAAGGGACCGACAGGCTTCTGACTCGACGTTATGTTACATTTTACCTCTGTGATATCCATGTCAGTTCTCGCCTATATTCTCGCCTATGCATGGCTCCGAGAGACGTGAAGTCTACAGGAGGTTTTATATTGGAGTTCTGAATTCGGGATACAAGTAGTTGGAGGTACTAGGTAGGATATGCACGTGTCGATAGTTTTGGATGGAAGGAAATGTTGCTGGGCCCTCTCCATATAATGTATAGCCAGTCAAGACAAACCGCTTCCGCTCCCTCTCACTGCCCGTTGTCCGCCTTCCCGTCTCCCATCCCACTCAACAATTGCACCTCCCTCTTCCGATCCTCCTTGGCGTAGCTCTGCTTCCTCTCTCCCAGGCTTGGCTTCCAGCTTGCAGTACTATTTACGGCACGCGCGGCGTCTTTCTCAAGCTGTGGCGATGTAAGTGGGGCCGGTGCGCCAGGCTGGGCGGAACGCGGTGGGAGGGTCAATAGATCGAGTTTGGCTGGAGCTTTAGTGTTGGAGGCCATGATCGCGGAGATTGACGATATAATAGAAGGGAATTCGACCGGCTTAAAGGGGCTCGCGCCAAGGGACTGTCTGTAGAGATTCGGGTATGTGAGTCACCGGTACCTTGATTTGGGCCAGTCGCGAGTTATGAATAGGATTGCTTCTAGGAGGTAGGTAGTGTATAGTATGGCACCCGTACGAAGCTAGGCAGCTAACCGAAACCACAGTGATGCGAGGCTCGTAAGTCGTAGGTATATCATATACGTGCCAATCGCCAACTCTGCTCTTTTGCTTTATGTCGTATGAACGCTTGATCTGCTACGTGGACTTGAGTAGGTGCCTAAGTTTAGCTAGGATTCGATACAGGTATGAAGTGGAAAAAGGGAAGCGAAGTTTGGGTTAGCAGTAAGAAAGCCAGGGACAATTCTGGGCCCTTATGATACTTGGATATGTAGGTAGGTATTACCTTAGGTCGAGCTCTCAACCGTCCGAAGGCAGGAGGTAGATAGGCGCGATAAAGCAACTGCACCGGCAGTCTAGACCTCGAACCACCGGTTCTTGCGGCGCCAATCTGCTGCCAATGCCCGCTCAAGTGGATGTCAAGCCAGTTTTATCGCACTTACCTCATAGCCGAATGCGGGGTAGCATGCGATGACATGAGGGGCTGAAAAGTGGGTAGGCGCTTAACTTCTATATTAGGTAACAAACCTACCTTAGCTGTGGTGTCAAGAACTGTGTAGGTTGGCAGGCCGTGGCAGGTAGGAGGCAGGTAGGCGGTTTCGGCATCGAGGGCGTTGTTTGAAGGTTCCTGCGCTTTTCTAATTTGGCAATGGCCATCATCTCTTTTGTCTTGATCTTCCACACCGCAATTCTCACTTATCTCATCTCACCCGACGCCAAGGGCTGACCAACAGAATCGCTAGTGTTTCGTCCTGCGATGGTTTTGGTGCGGTCCACATCTGAATTTCCTACAACAAGCTCCCTATGTACAATCGAGCTTCCATTTTCAACAGGACATTCACCATCATCTAAAAACCCATATCGAACATCAGCGCAGCCAGCCTAGGGCCAGACGACAAGGTCATGGCATCAACAGCTTTTTAAAAACAGGCACTTTGCACCTCAAGCCAATCTATGGCATCATGTTATCTGGTGCTGACTTGGAAAATCGAGATCGATTGATCCCAAGATGGCAGCCAGAATGCCAAGTGCAAAGGCAGCAATTGAAAGTCCGAAACCCCTCTGAAATCCACCGCAAACTATCCGCAACGCCGGAAGCTATGACATGCATCAACGTAACAATGCTAATCAAGAGGACGCGTTGTTGGTCAATGCAAAATGCAAATAGTGAAACGAATGCGGAATAAACCACAACAGCGAAAGGGGTATTGTCTATCGGAATCGAGAGAGGAAGTGGATTGTCTCTGTTGCGGGTCACAGGCTGCAACAACTTGCGTATAACCCAAATGGAATCGCAAATCAAAAGAACCCCTTGGAGTGCGGTCTCGACCTCCTGGTCGTGAAAGATCACGGGGTCCTGGGCCGCTTCCAATAGTATTGCTACTGCTCATTAACATCTCACATCCACCAGTATCAAGCTAAGAAGCGGTAGACTTACCTTGTGCTGCTTCCTGCAAGCTCGCAGACTTGGCTTCCGCAAGCCGTCCGTCACGGCAATACGCCGCGACTCGTCATCGTCGTATTCAGCGATATAGTAGTACTCACTCTCCAGGGGCTTGCCCGCGGCATCCTTACCTTGTCTGGGGATCGACCCGATGCAAGACGTCGCCTCAATGACGCGGCGTAGTTCGAACTTCTTCAAGTCTTTCCTCTCTTCGGCCGGGAGGTTGTTCATGATGGCGGTCAGGGGCGTGGACTGGAGTCGAGAGAACGCCAACTGATTGCAGACGTGGTTGCGGACAGCTTCGACGTCAATATTGGGGTTGATGGGTTGTTCCTCAGGCTCGGCCGATGTCTTTGCTGTGGTCTTGCCCGATGCAGTACGAGGGGACTGCTTCGGGGACTCGGCCGTGAAAGCGGCTAGGCGGTTCGAGAGGTTGGCTCCGAAAGGACCGAACGAATGAATGATCGGGTCATTCTCCTCATCGGGATCGTTCTCATCGTCTTCTGGGTCACTGAGATCACTAGAGAAGCTGGCGGCTAGCTCGGTTGGGGCAAAGGACACATTCACATCCTGAATTGTCTTGGGAAGCTCAATATCATCTTCACTCGCATCCTCGAATATATGGACGGGCTCGCCAGAGTCGTTCCCATCCAAAAGATTGTTGAAGCTGGACGAGGATGACTTGTTGGCAGGCGTGGGTGACTCGGGTGACTTAATACGGGTCTGCCGTCTCAAGGGGCTAGATTGCAGCAGTTCGGATGCCGAACCGCTCGGACGCGGCCGCGAACGGGGCGACTCGTCCCATGAAGAGTCGGATAGGTTGGCGATGGACTCATGACGGTCCTTTTTGGGCCAATACACCATGATCCTCGTATCCTGCACATCAAGCATGACATCCGCTCCTTCAGTCTCGGATGTGAAAGAATCACCCTTTCCCAGCTCCCATGTCCGCCCCTGACAGTGTAGCTTCATCCCATTCCATCCATTGCAGGTAATTTCCACCTTGTTTGGTTCGATCGGGCTGGAGGCAGGAATATACCGGGCCTTGACATGAACACGCGACACGAGGCGGTTGGCAGTCAGTGCAAAATGGGATGAGTTACTGGAGCGGCCCATAAGCAGCATTTCTCCATTTTCATTCAGCGTAACCGAGGGTAGGTCTGAGAGAGGAGCTCTTTCCAGAGAAGCTGAATTCTGACGGACTAGTCCGGGTCGAGAAGATTGGTGGCGTGGAGGCGAGGAAGAGAGGATGCCAGTGCTCGAGGTCGGGACCGGCGTGGGATACTTGGTAAAGGCACTGAACGCGTCTCGTGCTTGACGCTTGAGCGGACGTGGCAGGCCAGGCGAGGAGGATAAAGGCTCAAATGGCGGAAGCAAGGTGGGAGCAGGTCTCTTTGTCCCGAGGAGGGCGGCGGTAGGGGGAGGAGGGAGAGTTGGCTCCCCAGACGCGGTGGTGTCCTGCACGCCTTTGACGGGAGAGGATGACATGGTGGTTCAAGGACGTAGACCAAGAGGCATAGCAAGAAAGAGGGAGAATAGATAGTTCCAACTGGAATTGAATCCAAGACGGAAGAGAATCAAAGGCGTAAATGACAGACAATGGGTTTGTGTGTGCAAGAGAGAAATTGTAAATTGGCTGTATTACTGGAACAAAAGATGCCAGTGGGTGTAAGTGGAAGTGGACTCTCACTTGCAGGTCGTGCTGCAGCGCGTCTCGTCTTAGTCGGGGTTGCGTTGCGCGAGGCAGCGCGTTTCTCGTGCACGTCTGCAGCTCTGGAACTGGGCTCCAGCTGGTACTGTGCGGTCACCCCACTCACTTACACCCGGCGCCGGTGCTTGGGTCAGAGACTGGCGTGTGGTGAAGGAGTGTGGACAGGATAGAGAGTGTTATTCCTACTCCAACGTATGTTTCCAAGGGCGCCCGAGATACCTGAGATTTTCTAGAAGAAAGTTCAAGTATGTGTTCGATAGAAACAGTCGTGGCCTGCAGAATTGGCCGCGCATTTGAAGGGACTTGGTGATTTTCTGATGGCTGGGACCTGGGCCCGACCTGGCCTGGTCCTGGACCGCGGGCCCGTTATAAGGGCAAATTCGGCAAAGTCGCAGGCTGTCTTGACGCGGTCGCGTCCACGGTCCCTGTCTCTAAGAGGGAGGTTAGGAACCCGAGTACTAATAAATCCATACGGTGTAGCGGCTCTTTCATGCTGCTGAAGCGCATTGTTATCGCACTGTTATAGCGCGCTACAGTGGTTCCGCTGGCAAAAAATAAAAATCTCCAGTGGTCTTACCGCTGGCTAATAGTGCCTGCTAGCTGCAGATTGCATGCATGCGCGGTCTTGTCTCTCTCCAGAAGGGCAGGACCGTGTCGAATCTGTATAAGGCATGTTGGCCGCACTCCAATTACACGCTCGCATTTTACGCGTCTCTTATCATCATTTGCCGATCTGCGATTTCATCTTTTACAACCTAATGATGACATCTATATTCCGCACAGCGCAGACATAGATGCAAGCACATGCGCAAGTATATTTAGGGGAATGTAGATTTGTTTATTCATTCCTCTGTGAAGGCGTGGAGGTTAAGCAAGGATATGAAAAAGGGTGGTATCATGTGCGACGATGGAGGTGCAAAGCCCGCTCCATCGTGGAAAATTCAAATCGGGTAGAAAACGCCGTGGATCGTGAACAACGACAAGCTCACCCGATGTGTGAGCTTGGGTGGCCAAGAATATGATGCTACAATACGTTCTTTCAACGCGTTCAACCTCCAGCCTCTTCCTTCTCCAGATCCCGATCATGAACCTGCTGCTCCGCGCAGTGGCGCATCTCCACCACCGACCCTCCGAAAAAAATAACATAAAACGAATGTCCGTCAATGATGACATAGCTGGTCGACATCTGTGCCACGGTAGTTGAGACTCGATTCGGCACATTAAAACTTAGGGTATATTTGCCTCATTCAAATCCGTTTAATCCAGGTATCATATAGCCACCAAATAAAGGAGAGAAACGATGGGGTCATGTCGTAGTAATACCCAGGAAAGTCGAGGGAACAAGAGGGGAATTCGGCCATGACTACAGCTTCAGCTTCAGCTTCACACAAGAGCGGTTGGAATTCTACCACTGTGCCCTGCTGATTCGCTTGACTTCAGAGTCTTTCTTCAGCAGCTCCGTGTACTCGCTCCGTCTCCTAATCAAGAACGCAAGGGAAAGCATAAAGTCAGTCGCGTACTTCTCAGACGAAATGTGCATCAGAGGTTTGAGAACCACCCCAGCAAGTCGCTCGGCCGTCATGTCGTTCTTGTCCGCCGACTCGGCGATTTCCGCCCAAAGATTGAGCAATAGCTTGAACAGACTGCGGGCGGGACCTCGGAGGCCGCCCAGCGCCTCCTCCCAGAAATCAATACACTGGTCGATGCGTGTACCGTGGGAGCCCGAGACCGTGGCCTGTCTCGAAAGGGATATCCATCTCTTTGCAATTGTCTCCGAGATCAACGGCCTAGGAAGCTGGGACAGGAAGAGCAGGACCAGGTCGGCAGCGTCGTAGACGCCAAAGTTGGCCCAGCTAATATCGTCACCGAAGGTTGGGCCGGTACTAAAGATTTCTTTGAGCATAGCCACTCGGTATGAATCTCCAGGCTCAGCAAATATATCCGGTGCCTCGATTCCCTCGTTCTTCAGGAAGAATAGGCACTTTTGCATACACAGAGGGAAATCCCGCCGTGACGATCCTCCCTTTCCGCCGTGGTGTGTTTTCGATGTGCCCTTGGCTATTTGCATGCTCCTCTGCAGTGAAACACCAAACACGGGCCCAACATCTGGCCCTTCGGGTGTTGCCAGTATCTCATTGTTTTGCCACATAGGCAGCTTTTTGAAGGAGACAGATAGACGATGGCTGCCCCTCCGCACTAGACTCGCTTGAATGACAGGTGTGGAAGGCCTGATATCTGATGACGCCGAATCTCCTGTCGAGTTTGTTGCTCGTGTCTGAGGTCTGTGTTCCGAGATCGAATTCTTGACGGCCTTGATTGGCCTGAAGATCCTGCCGAATTTCCGAGTCTTGCTCGCCACGGATGGGGTCGATGACTCCATCGACGTTTTCCGCCCCGTCGACGTAATCTCGGTGGTCACGCCGAACGGGCTGACCGTGTCGGCGGGCGGCTCATCAAAGGGAGACACCATTGTATTCCGCGCTGCTTCCAGCCGCTTGATGTCCTTCGGTGGTGGTGTAGGTGCGCGGCTCGGTATATTTTCTAAGATCATTTCATTCATCAGATCGTCGATATTCGGAACCTCTTCGTCTGAGGCCTTGCCAAGGGCATCTCGCAATGTTTTGAAGGCAAGGTCATGGTTGACATCGATAGCACTATCCGGAGTGTCGCCAACGTAAGCTCCGAACAACTCCCTCTCACCCATGAATGCGCCTGGGTCGGATGTCTGTCTCGAAAGTGAGGCACCTTCATCTTCAATACCAATGTCTTTTTCGATTTTATAGCCAGCTTCATGTTCGCTCTCCTTGCTGCTGACGATGAGCTCGGCATACATTTTCAGATCATTCATGTAGTCGTGCAAGACGCGATTCGAGTCGGACTTATCCAGTTCGCCCGGAAGACGCATTCGGAGCTGACTCATCTCCACCAGAATCCGCGACACATCCTCAATGACGTCGGTGCTGTTCTGACGTCTCTCCATTGTGTTGCGCTTGTTTGGCTCTATATCTGAAGTGACATCGCGGATCGCAGTCCTGTATATGGTCAGCATCCAAAGGGAGGCTCATGATGAGCTGTAAATGGCACCTACGCTCCAACCAGATCGAGTGCCAACCCTAAGACCGCCTTACGAGCCTCTAAAGACGTCCTGAACTTGGCAGACTCTTGCCTCCCGGTCGCTAGCCATCGTGTGCGTTTTTGCTGCTTTGAAAGATCCGAGTCATTGAGGGTTGAGACAGCTACCTCAATATCATCCACGGCATTCGAGCAATGCGCAAGGACGGCAGGGATGTGTTCCGCCAACTCGGGAGGGAACAGACAAGCATCTTCCGTCAATAGGTCGAGTACACTCCCCAATGAATGTAATTCTCGTGAGACGCCATCCACGTCGGACCGAGCCTCGCGTACCTCACGCACGAAAGCCGACAGAATGCAGAGTGCATTGGCGATCTTCTCGCCGAGCGCAGTGCAGTCAGCGGCGATCGACCTTTTGATCATCCAAGTTAGCGTCTCGGAAGCTAAGAAACGATATTGAGCGTCGGGCGATGAATGGCGAACGCACTGCGATTCCATGGTTGTGGTGCTGCTGGTGGTCGTGGCCAACCACGATAACCAAGTTGCTCTCTCCTCCGGGGAGATCCCAGGGGCAACGGCATCGGCCTCCTTTAAGGAGAGGGAAGACATTTACCAAGAGGTAGGGCTCTGGTAAGGTGGGGTGTTTGGGTTTTACGGAGATGGTAGGGAAACTAGAGCGAGGCAAGCTTACATGACCCAAAAGTTTGGTTCAGCGCGAAGTTGACCGAGTCAGAGGACTCTTAAAGGATTCTGCTAAGATGAAGTTCCAAATGTACCCGGCTGCGTGCTAAAACGGGGTGACGAACATGCGTCGCCGACGCATGCAAAAACGAGACAGGGCGATAAGAACTGGGCCAGTCGCCTGCGCCTGGTTCTCGAAAGTAAGGGTTAGATAGAATTATTAAGGATGGGAACTCATATCGGTTTCGGAAATGGGAACTTGGTGAACACGAAAATCAAGGTGAGATGATAGGTAAAATGAGTGGGATGATGCTTCCTACCAGAGGCATACATACCTCACATGTAATATACGTACAGCCCTAGACATGGAATCAACCTGGGAGGTGCTTGAGCTTCGCCGTACGTACAGGCAAGCATTAAAAGTACATGAAAGATATTCAACAAGTACTGTGATGTGCAGCGCAATGGTCCGCAACCTGGCCCCCGGCCCTCCTGCACAAGGTTGCATGCATAACATGGACTTACCTGGCTCCTTTTGCCGGTACTATGTATGTATGTCTGTACATATGGTATCTGACTCCACTGGCAGGGGAGCTCGAAATGGCTGCAGAGGCAGGGGTTGAAGGGTCAGTTGATACAATCGACAGAATTGTCCCTTGCGCTCCCTCGGCACAACTTGACCTCGACATGGACATTTGACAACGCCATTGACAGCCTGCTTCTCTTCGTTTCGTGGAAAGCGGTAACGGACGCTACCAGTTCCACACACAGGCCCGAGGACTGACTGACTCACTTGATATACCGAGCTGGATAAGACGGGAAGGGAAGAAGGGCATGAGGGACAAAAAGGGCATCTCCATACAATAAGCTGTTCCCTCGTAGGACGCATTCGTCAGCAGCAGACGCCAAAGGGCGAAGAAGGTTCCCAGCGCCCCAGGGTCAGCCAAAGGCATCGCAATCTTTCCTAGAACGAGCCCTTGCGATTCCCTTCATATTCTGTTTCTGCTCTCTATAGTAGTCTACTCTGCTATTCTTCTCCTATTCTGCCTCCCCTGCCTAGTACAATACACATGCGCCGTCTGCCAAACAACTCAAACCGTTGTGCTGGCGGCGTCGGCGTTGGCGTCGGTCCAGTGGCTTCAAAGTACATAAGCCCATTAAGCCCACCATCCAAGCCATCTAGCAACGACCAGACCCACGGGAGATGCACGCCCGGCCAGGCTTTGGTCCCTTGGCCAGGACAAGGCGACGCTGGGCGGGGCACTCAAGACACAGCGAGTCTGCAGGATGTGCAGTTATGTACATACTTAGTCAGGCATGTCGATTCAAGCCATTCTCGCGACAATGCCAAGTTCCGTTGCAGTCCATTCCTTACTTCGCCTATACTACAGAACGTATATACCCCATTGAAGTAGTACATAGGTGCCTTATTACCTAGCCACATGGGCCAAGCTAGCCCCCAACCACACAATCTTCAACCTACTACCACGCCCGCATAGCATTGGAGGAAGGAAGGTCATGGTGCGTCGCACTGCAGCGCGCATCCGGCCTACGATTCCAGGAAGGCACTTGGAAATGCGTGCCAGGTTCTCGCTCGTCGCCTGTGTATTGTGTGTGCATGATCACAGCCTGCCTCGGCTTGGGCACAGCGTGGCCGAGACTCTCACCAAGAGGGTCATGGAGGGCGAGATGCAGGGCTGTTGGAGGAGTAGGCGGGAATTTCGATGACAGGGCATACAAAGTACAACCTCGCGAAAGCACGATGGAGTTTATCCGTCGTGTTCGCAAATCGCAGCACTTACCCTCACCCACGCACGGTGGACACTTTTGGAATGATTTCAGTATGTCGGTGAAGACGACGAGGGGGCGAAGAGGAGGAGGGGATGCGAGGAACTCGGTTCTCCATTGTGAAGAAACCTTCCAATCTGCCATCGACGCTCGTCTTGTTTGATAGTCACGGCTATCGTTGCTAACAGGGTGGGATCGCCCAGCAGAGGGGAAGCGCCCCACGAGTATTCAACGTCACCGTATCCTCGGCGTCGCAATGGAGCTACGAGCCTTGCAACTATTCCCTGTTCGTGCCCTCAAACCTGGTCCTCTGTCATTTCTTCTCCGTCGAGAAGAAGACAGGGGCACTGGCACGGACTGTTCACAACATTATATCAGAGACAAATACCTTTTGTGCAGCTCTCAGGCTAGTCGAGATGTCCTGAATACCTACTTCAAGCAAGAACCTAGATGGATGATTCACCCTTCGGGCGCCTAGTATTGCTGGTATCTTATTGGACATCTATCGTAACAGTAGGTTTCTAGGGGCCGCGCTTGAGTCAAGAGCAACAGACGACCTGGAATAGGTAAGTTTTATGGGCTCTGAAGGCCGTATTATGTCATAGTGAAATCGTTTCAGTCAGCTCCATGACACTCCTGTTTGAAGGTGGAACAAATGCCATTTCGAGTATGGTCATGAAGTCTACTACCTGGTGTGGATATGGCTTTTAATATCTACGCGGAGAAATTCACATCTATGGATGGGTAGTCCCTGTATCTTAGTTCGACGTCTGCTGCCGTTATTGTGAAATTGTAGAGCACTAGATCAGTAAGTCAGGTAGTACCTACCACAGGTTAGGTAAGTAGTATGCAATTGGGAGAAGCTTTTTGGCCGTAGTCACGGGGAAATATCGTCGCCTGATGCCGTAGTGCAGGCATGCAGTGTGAACAGCGCGCTTTATGAAACATTAGTAGGTAAACTGCAATAAACTTTTTCTTTACTTTTTTCCATTTCTTCTTCACCTGTTCTTTTAGTAGGGATGCCCAAGTCCCATTCAGGTACGTCAAATCCTGTTTTGCTCAATATTCCTTTGATGTACCTATTCATCAGGATTGAGCATTGTGTGCCACCCTTCAGCCGGCCGTTCCTGGTCGTTTGATCTGACAGGACGTACTTGCTGTCCATTCATTGTTTCAGGGGTAAGATTAGAACCATTTGCGACCGTTGCTCTCAACCCTACATTGCTTGCAACGTGCACAATCATGGTTCTCGCAATACCTCGATCGAGTACTTGGTATGTACTTGAACAATTGAGGCATTCCGGGTTTGCCAAGCGCTTAGTAGGTAGTCATTAAGCAGTCAGCCTGTCTGGAGTCGGCTCGGATGTCAGCACTTAAATAGCAGCCTACCGTGTTAACGTGGTACATATAATGCAGATTTATTGCTAGCCATACATACCTACCTATTACGGATAGCTTTGCTAGACAAAGAATCCAAGCCTTACGAAAGCCAAAGGTGTATCAATTCAATCTTGTAGCAATAGCAAGTTACCTTAGACTCCTGCCCTGGCTTCTAAATTCAGTATGAGTTTTCACTAATGGACGCCTGCGTTTGCTCATTGCAGCCCTACGAATCCAGGTGCGTTAGGCAGCCAAATACGTAATATGGTCAAATGTAGAACTTTGGCGTCTCCGGTAGGTCACCTACACAAGTACATAGCAGGTACTAGCTCTTCCACAATTCGTCTGTTGTCTAGGTACAACAAAATACCTTCTAATAAGCTGTTCATCCTTCACGGCGCGGTTCTGCACTGAGATGCTAGCTATTGGAGGATTTAACGTTTGACTGCGGCGCGCCCCAAGAGTTACTTCCTAGAGCGGCAACTGGAGTACAGATGATACCCTGATGTAGGACTCGTGGCTGAGCGGGCATTGAAAGTTCATCTTCCTTCCGGCGGTTCTGCGTAGGCCATCGCGTACGAACTGCCTGCATCTAGGCAATTACTTCGGGGCTCGTAGGAATCCCGTCAGGGCCCGGATGCAGCTTCTGCATACTCGGCATGATGTGGCCTGGGGCCTCTTGCAGATATCCTGCCTCACGAGGATTGGCTACGAGCTTGTTGTAATTCATGTCACTATTTGAGGCCGACACACGATGAAATTCGTAGCTGGATGCATATCTTCACACACGCTAACTACAAGATGCGATCCACACCACCTAGTACGTAGCACCGTAGTAATCCATGCATCGATTCATATCTCTTATTTTCTCAGGTACTTGCCGTGTCTACAGAGACGAATATTCGTCTAGCAGAGCTTTTCGGACTCTAAAACATGTCGTGTTCCTGCGCAAGGCACCCGCATGGCTGCATGCCACCGTGTAAGATGTCCGGGGACCGAGCGAGAAGCATATCCGGACGATAATTATTGGCGAGTCACAGGCCCTTCGGTGCAGATCCAGTTACCAGATCCCCAGATTCTTCAAAACATTCTGCGACATCAGTCAAATCGATGGTACTCTGAAACGATGACCTACGTACATCGGCTGCATTGACCTCTAGGCGCTTTTTCCGTTGCTCTGTAAATGGCTCTGGCGTCATCATTCTGACGATCGCTGTTACCGCTGCCCCTCAAGCCATTGGCCGAAGCTCGCGACCATATGACCACACGACTTAACTTGTGGTAGGCTGTGGTGCGCTTATTAACACACACCATTCAAACCGAATGAAATGAAGCGTGCAAGCATCTGTGACTGAAGGTACAAGGGGCCGGCACTGAACATTGGTGGACGAGATGGCTATCACAATGGAATGGGATCAGAGCAGAAAATATACCAGATTTCTGACGGATAAGTCTTGAACTTCCAATTTCCAATTCATACCCTGCCCGTGGATTGCTCTCTGTGTTACGTATCTTCTCTAAATCAGTGACCTGTGAATAAGCTGGGACCGATTTTACGTTAATCTTGACAGAGGGGCCAGTCCAGAGTCGAATGCACCGTATCGTGCTAGGTATGCCAAGGATAACATAGGCATCGACGGAGGGTCAGCTTCCACATAAGTGTTTCAACAATGCAGTCAAGATGGATCACAGATTAGCCCAACAGCACATCCCTCTGATATCAGTGCATATGAGTTACCAACAGATTGACAAGGCACCCAAACAAGCAACTCTAGAAAGCAAGAGTTGCAGGATGGTGCTCCAGTAAAATGCACAATCTTGGGCCCATTATTTCCACGACGTCCGCCACACGCCAGGAGAAAGCCATACGGTGCTCAACCGTGGCTCTGCAATGGCGGTCGGTGTTTCATGATTGAAGGTGTGGCGCGTGCAGGCCAACTGAAACGGTCATTGGCTTGCTTCACACATCCCAGTAGAGGCCTCCTTGATAAGAGCTTGGGTCCAATGTTACTCACCTTGCGATGAAGAAGGAATGATTGTTATTAATGAATTCAACTTAACGTGCTACGGATACGCGATTGGCCGATTGCTTCTGCTAGCTGTACAGTGGTTTCTAAATAACTCTATATGCTGCCAGCAACCACAGCTGTCTTTCTCAACTCACAGGCCGAGACTAGAATTACAGATGACGGACTAACCTCCTCATGTATTATTGATATATCGCCTGTAGAGAGTGATCCGACGTCATTGGACGAACAAAATATTCTAGTATGGTCCCCAATAGCCAGCGGCTTCACTTCACTCATCCCACACATCAAACACTCCAGCAATGACTTAACATTGCCAATTTGGAATGGTGGTGTGTGGAATCGTATGAAAACCAAAATACCATCAGACGCTTCGGTGGAACTGGACACAGCCCATCTTTCTTTGTGCGCGCAAGTGTGCACTGCTTGAAAAGGAAGATTTCCTAATATGGCTGTAAACCAATCATGTGCATTATCTGATTGGCTAATTTGGTAGGAGGTGGCGGGCATAAAATGGTCTGGAAAAACGTACTCGCCGAGTATGTGGGTCTGCGTGGAAAATTCCACTTGCCCCACGTTAGATTTTTGTTGCTAGAGACTGCACCTGCCTTCCTATTGCCGGTCCCTGAATTGCTGCAAGTCTATCGTCACGGACAAGTATTTGCGCCGACGAATCGATTCAGGATGGCGCCCAAGGCTGTAACTAATGGAACGTCCGAGTCTCTCGTAGACCCTGAGCAGGTATTTCATGTTTGAGCTCGGGGGTATAACTTTCGCTAACCCTGCAACAGACCCTGAAGGCGTCCCGCGCCCTCCTGTCCCACCTCAAAAGCGCTGCCCAAAGCCAAATTGATGCGAAGAAGAACCTCCTTGCTGGCGACGACGAAGACCCGACGAGCGAGATCCCCGTTCTCTTGACCGTGACCACTAAGCGCCATGTGATCAACTCGCGCAGTCTCAAACCCGGGAAGGTCGTCTTGCCTCATCCATTGAACACGGACCCGGAGCTTAGCGTCTGTCTGATAACTGCTGAGGTTGGTCTCTTTTGCTCACATTCATCCTTCGAGGGTTTTCCTGACTTTTCAATAGCCCCAACGGCACTACAAGAACCTTGTCGCATCCGATTCTTTCCCGACCGAATGGCGATCTCGAGTGGGCCGAGTTATCGACCTTGCCAAGCTCAAAGCGAAGTACAAGTCTTTCGAGCAGCAGCGACAATTATACAGCGAGCACGACATATTTCTCGGCGACACTCGGATTTTGAACCGGCTGCCTGGCATATTAGGCAAGACGTTTTACAAGAACACGACCAAGAGACCGATTCCCGTCGAGATATCCGCGCGACGGCCGAAAGTGGATGGCAAGCGTTCGAAACTTCAGAAAGGCCCCGACAATATCAACTCGTGCACCGCCGAACAATTAGCTGGCGAGATCGAACGCGCAGTGTCCGCCGCGCTCATCCACCTCACGCCCTCGACTCAGACAGCGATCAGAGTAGGCCTTGCTAACTGGAAGCCCGAGCACATCGCAGCGAACGTTGAGGTTGTCATGAGGGCCCTGATCCAAAAGTTCATCCCGGGTAAATCGAATAATGTACGAGGCGTATACTTGAAAGGTCCGCAGTCGGTAGCCTTGCCCATCTGGCAGACAGATGAACTCTGGACAGATGCGCAGAAGGATATTGTGGCCGACGACTCAGAGGAAGCCAAGAAGCTACTGCAATCCGAGAAGGCGAATGTTGGAAAGAAGCGGAAGTCCCTTGAAGGGGAGCCTGAAGAGGCCGCACCGGAACCGAAGAAGTCGAGGAAGACCCGGTCGTCGAAGCCGCTTACGGAAAGCGATGATACGAAGCTTGATAAAGAGATCGCTGAGCGGAAAGCAGCGCTGAAAAAGCAAAAGAAGGCAGCCAAGAAGGCGTTGGATATTTAGAGACTTGTGAGCATGAAGCCGTCGTCACTAGATCGCATGAAGGAGTCTGGCGTTAAGCATCAGGGGTGTTCTCGCGTAGCTTCATTATGACAATAGAGCTGCACGTGCAGATTTGGCACATGATATAAATCTCTGCGAGCCTTCCTATGAACGCATATTTGAGTGCTCATCCACGACTGATATATGCAGACGTACAATATCATATAATACACTAAAAGTCCAATAACCCTTATAATTCTCCGGCTGCTTCACTATCGGCCGCAAAGTCCTTCGTGTATGGTCCAAAGAATTCGTCAAACGCTTCCTTAAGCACTTTGTCTGGAATCTGCATGTGCGCGCCTGGTGTAGTACGGAACTTCAGACCACCCTTCCTGTCCAGAGCCCGTAGCCCAATCCAATCTTCGGTATAAAGCGGTCGAGCGCGCAACGGCGTCACTTCAGTGCCATTCACGTCCTCAAACCAGCCAGTTTCTTTAGGGATAACAGTCTCGTCATCTTCGAAGAGATACATGACGAAATTGCTCAGCTGCTCCATATTCTTTGCATACGTAGCGTTCTTCTCATCACGCTCGTTGTTGATATCGGCCAAGAAATTCGAGTGTTCCAGATACGAGGACATGTCTGAAGGGTTACGGAAGTACTGTGCAGGCACCAAGTGCGTCTGCACATAGTCCGACCAGGTTTGTCCGTGCAGCAGCGCCATAGCGCCTTTACAGAGCCAGTCTGTTGACGAGCAGGCGCGGTAGTCCAGGATGCCGTTGTGCTGGCTGCCGAAGGTCACCAGCGAGCGGAGCGGGGGCGCGCTGCAGCGCTCCGCGTAGGCACGGAGGAACTGGCCGCCCTGGCTGTAGCCGAGCGCGTCGAGGGCCGGCGCGGTCGAGAGGATCGGGTCGGCCGCGATGTCGGCGCAGGCCTTGGCGACCTGGCCGTTGACGTCGCCCCAGAACGTGGCGCTGCGGTCGCTGCTGCCGCTGTCGTCCATGCGGACGACGTAGACGTAGGTGCCGGGGTGGACCTGCGTGATGAGGTCCGCGGTCGTCTGGATGCCCTCGCCAGAGTAAGTGTCGCCGAGGCCGTGCCAGATCACGACGGGGAGGGGCGTGTCGTCGTCATCGTCATCATGGGAGGTGATGGGCTGCTGGGCGGTGGGGTTCGCGACGGCGGCGAGGACGGAGGTTGCAAAGGTGAGGAGGACAGGGAGAGTACGTATGGTTGGCATGGTTCAAAAGTGCTGGGTGGTCATCTGTTGTGGTTATCTGCTATTGTCGAGATTTTATATAAGCAGGAGTTTGGAGATGGGATGGAATGATGATGTTTGGTGTTTCTAAGTTGATTCCATGGAAGTTGGCGCCCGCAGCTTTGGGGAAGCTCCCCTTCTCCCGTCTCATCATGCAGTTCTCCACAATCGGCTTCTTAGCACTTTCAGCCCCGACGTGGGCCCCAAGCCATCTGGTTGATGCTGAATTCCTGTGTGTAAGTTATTAGAACTCTGGATATTGCTGAACCAGAAGTTCATTACCCAACTATTATACATGCGCACCAGGATTCGTGATGGCATGGTGAAATACATCAGTAAATAAATAGAGAATTTACAAGGAGTACAGATCTTCTCCATCAAGATCCCAATGATAGAAGTTGAAGCTTCAAAAGACCCAACCCGTAATATATCTACAATAATCAACAATACTGTGATGAATGGATATCCCATATTCGGTCACACCAGACGTTCAAGTAATTCTCTAATTGTGCAAATAGAGATATAAAGTAAGTATTCAAGGGGTTTGAGACAGTACAGTATGAAAACGTTAGGCTCGGTCCCAGGGTGTATCCTCTCACGAGTGACCAGCAAAATTGAACCCAAATCAGATTTTTGGCTTCAGGCATTGATTAGCTACCTGAATTAAGTACAAAGCAATTTCACGGCTACCCAAATATGGAGTTCAAAGTGTAGATCCCGGGCTTAGTGATGTTATTCAAGATGTAGACTAGCACCAACAGGTAGTTAAAAGACTGGTTCATTGGAAACAGTCAATCTGATTGCAGGTATTGTTCAATCCTAAGAAAATGGTTTACCTTACACTTGATGATCAGATACAGATCTTATAAGCATATGCTCACGAGCTCTGGCTGGTGGATTCGAAGGGGTACATGCTATCCGTGTTTGTGAAATTGAACCACCTCGCCCTGTACCTACACTGTCACTTGTTTTCTAAATACTTACCTAGCACCTACTAACCATTGATACCACAAAACTCAGGTATGCTACAGCTATTGAAAACCGGGCCTCTGACACGGGTGCCGCACAAACATAAGGGACCCATCAGCGCCACACTTTATCAGCCACATCGCTGTGCAGCTCCAAATTCATATTCTTCCTAGTACCCCAGCGCGTAATCTGAGGGAAACACCAACTTACCTACCAACCTAGGTACAGACGATCGGTCCTCTTACTTAGAGGAGCGCTCGCAGGTCTAGGCCGCGACAAGGACACGTCTCATGCGAATCAGCACCTTTCTAGATCTTGTAGACCTGAGGGGAAACTCACACTCCTAGGCCTTCGTTGGCCAACGCGACTGGGGACGAAGCGGCAAGGAACCGGGCCGCCCCCAGCCAAGGATACCGACCTACTCTATCCACGTTTTACTGGAACCAATTTGACAACGCCTGCAACCACGAGGACAAGAGTCGCCCGAACTTAACTTAACGAAAAGCGCCGCCGCTCGGGATCGTGTTCCAAGCGCCCTCCAACTACAACTCTTCAACTTCCTGAGGGTTGCTCCGTTGGTATTGCTGCTCAGCAAAATCTATTTTGCCCTCCTCGGCCAAGCAGAAGTCTCACATATCAACATTATGGAGACCACCGCAGCTTCCGAGCATGTCGGCCCTCGCATTGGCGCACTTAAAGTCGGCCGACAGTATATCTATGAGCTGACTATCCGCCGCAAGCTTGCCAATGTGGGCGGTGACGTCGCCAGAGAGACTTCCTATCGTCTCCAAGGTATTCAACTGATTGATGAGGTCAGGAATCATCTGCAATTGTAAGCCATATCAGGTCTTTCAGACGTGGAATTCCCATCTAATCTCTATTGTAGACCGATTATGACGTTCGATGCCGCTTGTACCTTCTACCACCGTTTCCGCCTCAAATTCCCAGGGAACGAATACTATTGGCAAGATGTGGCTTTAGCCTGTCTCTGGGTTGCATGCAAGGCCGAAGATACACTCAAGAAGTCTCGAGATATCTTATGTGCTAACCACAACATCAAGAACCCGGACAATCTTAAGAATGCCGATGACAAGGTTGGTACCCTTGCTGACCCCTAAGTATTGTCAGTTTGTTGACTGCTGTAGATATTTGAGACACCGCAAAAGGTACTTATTGGCCTTGAGCGTATCGTTATGGAAACTATTCGGTTCAACTACAGAATTCGCTACCCCCAGGAAATTTTGGCCAAACTCGTCAAAAAGATCCTGGGTCGCGGCCAGAATGCCAAGAACTTCTTCAACGTCGCCTGGAAGATGTCGATCGACATGTACAAGACCTTTGTTCCGCTCAAGCAAACAACGTTCACCTGCGCCGTGATGCTCGCTCAGCTCACAGCTTTAGTTACGGGTAGATACAGGAATGAGTTCATGAGCCTCAATTATACCCGATGGCACACTGAGGAAGCTTTTGTGGCCGAGGTGATGCTCGATGTTCTTGAGCTCTACACCCACCACCCTAAGGAGACAATGCTGGGTGTTGAGATTGACAACCATGTTTTCATCGAAGTTAAGATCCAGATGAATCAGAAGTTTGACTCAGCTGGCATCCCGCGCTACCAGAACCAATGCTCCGTGTGTGAGCGTGACCTGAAGCCTCCGACCCCGTCCGACGACGGCTCCAATGTCTCGCCTAGCAGCCCCACTGGAACTAACAGCACCATTAAGCGCGGGCTTAAGGGACACGACGGAACAATGCGATTCCATTTTGATGCTGCTGAGGCGCGACAGGAGAGGGAGACGTACCAGGAATATGTCAAAGAGGAATGGGAGGAGTGGGAGGAAGAGGTAGAGGAGCCCATTCCCGAACCCCGCCCTGAACCTCGTCCCCCCCGCGAGCCTCGAGGCGGTCGTGGGCATCGTGGTCATGGACCTCGTGGTGGCTGGCGTGGAGGCCGTGGCGATCGGCGCCGTGGTCGTGGCGGCTACTAGGGCAATCGTCGCCGTAACCGCGGTGGTTCCCGCTAGACAGCTCCTCGCTTGCACTGCCCAAAGAAGAACTGGTCAGGTTCTGGTCTGGAAATTCGATCTGGAAGATGGCACGGCCATTTGGTTGAGCATTGTGGTCTGCATATGGATCGGCGTTTTTAGGTAGATACCCTTTGCTGTTACTCTTGCTAGTTATTTTGGCCTTTGAGCCATTTGGTACTCACAATCAACACATGAATGGATGTATGAATAATGTATGGATTTTGTATTGAACTCGAAACTATGAGAATTGTGTCATCCAAACTACCTAGTTTTGCTAGGTAAATGGAGTGGCCTAGTGTATGGACAGCTGCCTGTTTCTTGTGATGTTCACTAACCGGCTTGGGCTCTACAAAATCAAAGAGGTTTATATGGATCAGGACCTCAAATGATGGAATTGGGAGCTATGACCATGATAAGCCCCGCGGCGTGGTGCGGTCAGCTCGGCTCCTAGCGCGTATCTAACAAATGGTACGTGGGTAAGAGGCACTTTTCCCGCTGAGCAGAAAATGGATAGGGCGCTATCAGTAACTATGACGCACCGACCACAGTGGAATTTGCAAAATCCAAGGCCCAGCACTGAAGAAACCCTTGTCGTCATACGCCGCCCGCCGCCCGCTGCCCAGATCCGAATCCAACTCGAAATCCAGCCACCTCAGCAGCTTTCCTCAGCGACCACCACTTCATGTGCCCTTTCAACCTTCCCAACCCATCCGCCTCAGCCCATCTCTGTCTC
This sequence comes from Xylariaceae sp. FL0016, assembly GCA_022578815.1. Taxonomy (NCBI): domain Eukaryota; kingdom Fungi; phylum Ascomycota; class Sordariomycetes; order Xylariales; family Xylariaceae; species Xylariaceae sp. FL0016. Next base: position 140,907 of record MU388778.1, read on the forward strand.
TGACGTCCTGCGACCGCTGAAACACCTGATACTTGCATCGTATAGAATCATTCTTTGATATCTTTTTGCTACATCATACGCGCGTGAGCACATACTCGACATCATGGCCCCTCCGCCTTCTCCCGATCTGCCGCTTGGCCAAAGGGTTATGGCCCTCGCAAAAACCCTACAATGTGCGTTGTCTTCACGCTTCGTCTTTGTCTGATAGAAAGCTTTTGCTAACATCTTTATTCGTTCAGTCGGCTGGTTCACTGGGTATGTGAAACACCTAGTCAATTTCCCTCGGCGCCTGCGGTCAACCAGCTTTTATCCTGCAGCATTTCTGTCTCGGCTGCCCAAATGATACCATTGATCTAGGTGTTGAATCTAAGGGGATACAACCAGCTAACGAACTATTCCTTGCAGACATTTGGTTCTTCTCCTGTGCATTTCTCGCTATGCGATCTCCTACTTGACCTTCAACTACTATAGCCGAATGGCCCAAATCACCTATCGTCTTGCCTTCATCTCGGCTGCCCTGACTTACGGAATTGTCGTGTACAAGACTTGGCGTGCCCGTCAAAAGGTTGGCGCAAAGTATCCTGGCGGGGCTATCGGCCTCCTATCGGACGAGAACGTTCAATATCTAGGTATGGTGATCCTTACTATATCTTTTGGGCGACCTTGCTGACTTCTACCTTCTGAAGCGATGGCGCTGGTCTGGCTTATGACCCCTCAATACCCTTTGGCCATGCTGCCATATGGTATTTACTCCGTCTTCCACGTCGCGACTTACACCCGCAACAACGTTATCCCAACCGTTCAGCCAAACAAAGCCGCTGCGGGGGCTTCTCCCGGCGCCAAGGCTCAAGGCAACCCTATTGCCGAAGCTATCGGCTCTTTCGTCAAGCAGTACTATGACATGTCCATGTCTGTTGTTTCTGGACTTGAGATCCTGCTTTGGATCCGACTTCTCTTGGCTGCCATCCTCTTTCAGCGCCGCTCTTGGATCCTGCTTGCCATCTACACCGCCTTCCTCCGTGCTCGATTCTCCCAGAGTGCTCATGTTCAGAACTCCTTCGGTCAACTCGAGGCTCGCATGGATGCAGTTGTAGGAGCCCAGAGCACACCCCCTGTCGCTCGATCTGTCTGGGATGGTGTGAAGGGCGGTGCTCGCCAGTTTCACGGCCTCACTGACATGAGCAAGTATGTGAATGGCAGTGCTGTACCCAAGAAGACGTCCTAAGATACGATGCAATTGACTGGCCTCAGTCATTCTGGTTACATTTGGAAGCCTACGGTGATACGGTGGAAAGACATAATAAGCCAGGCGATGGGAGGTCTAAGGAAACAGCAAGCTTCAAGCAACGCGAAAGTGGAATCACGCTTGTGATGAAAGAGCAGAGTCGTGGTTGTGGACTGATTCTGCTGCTGCTTACAGCACGCATACACGGGGTCGAAGGGTTAGTGTGTTGGGAGAAGAAAAGGAGCATCATCGTGTCAAGGCTGGTTCTTTCGTCCTGCAAGGAGTTGATGGACGTCCAGAGGTTTTCAGGTGTCATTTCAGTAATATGCACTGCGACACCCAGATTCTTATTTCCACAGTTAATCTTGTTCTTGAGGGTTATGTGGTTAACCTCCCAAGATACACGACACACCTGGTAGTTCACTTTTGGTAATGAGACAAATAACTCCTCATTCGTGCCCATTCATCCAACCAAGTATATGCCTGTTAGATCTGGCTGGTTTCCACGTGTCTGTCGATAAAGCCAAATGGACACGACCAATCACAGGAGACACCATGCGGAACATGTGAAGAATACTTAAATGCGGTGGACCTTTAATAACTGCCAATGCTCTTACACGAACCACCAGATCGACAGACGGACCCATGATCGACCTGAGCTCCCGATCCAGATTTGTTAGTGGGCCTCAAAGGAATCCCATATCCCAGCAGGCGTGCGAACTGCTGGGTCGCTCTTTCTGTGTTGTCTCTCGCAGGCGAATACTCCATTGGAAAACATGTCTTGACGATTTAAACATTGGCTGTTCATCAAAGTACTCAGTGATGACACTGTTTCCGTAACACTATGCTTATGCGGCTCTCTGTGTGCCTTAGATGCGATGTTATGTGCAATACCTATTCGTAATATTGTTCAGAGTAGAGAGGTCTGTCACAGGCATCCCTGTTTTCGAAGTCATAGTCTTCTACAGTCTTGATCGATGGTGATGGGATTTCAGGATTGCAGTTATGGTAAGGAACAAAGTGCTGTGGTTAATATTCCATTCCTAGGTATGCTCCTTCCCGAGATACTCCTGTGGATAAGTACATAAATGCGCGGCTGCACTAGCCACGGCTGCCACTTTGAGGACTGGCCTTACTGGATAACTCGGGGACGGTTCGAGGTTTTACCATCTGCCAGATGCGTGACAAATTAGCACTAGCGCAATCGCCGCTTTTCACAGGCTTGGCTCAACCAAGCATCAAGCAAGCGACTGAGACGATATTTATGCAGAATTTATGCAGAATGATACAGAGTACAAAACAGTTTCTTCTTACTGTCACTATTTTACTAAAAGTTCTAATATGTGGCATTCCAACAATGTTATTAACGTGTGAGAGTACTGCCGATCTAGCCAACCTGATGTCAGTCTTTCCCCTACTTAAGTAGCTTGAGAAATATCACATTCTGGAACCCAACGACGTACCAGGTCAGTATCGTCGCAGCCTGTGCACCTTATAACAAGCACGTGCCGGCCGATAAATAAGCAACCATCCAAGTGGTTTGCCCCAGTCTGAAGAAGCTTTAGGAAAGGACCTTCGACAAGGCTAATTGGCATGGTCAACCTATTTATCACGCCGGAGTGCCTGTTCCGCACTGATCTGTGTTGATCTACAGGGTTTAAGCATTGAACATTTACAGTGCTTTTGCTGCCATGAAACGTAAGCAACCCTTTGACGTTGCAACTGTTATGAAGAAAGTCGGCTTCCCCGCAATCACGCTGAATGATATCGTGAGATGGGTTCTTTTGGCCCTGGCTCTAACTAAAAGTAGAGTAGTTAGGTTTTTACGATCCGTGTGGGCCATACACATTGATAGACCAAGCCTCTTAACGAGGAGGACACATGAGGTGATGATAACAAGCTATTGTCAGCTCGCCAGGCACGAATTTCCAATGCCCTTGTGTCGTTTATCACGGCCTGACGTGCTGGCAGTTGGCCGCTTAGAACACTACAATACTGTAACTGATTTGACCATCTCTCTCAGTTGCAAACTACAGGAAATACTGCATATCATGGTATCAACTCCAGTTTCAATTTGCCTACTGCGGCAAGACGAAGGAAAGTTTACATACATACTGCATCGGTAAGCCATCTAATTGCTCAAAAAGGCCTGCAGGCTACAAAGCACGGTACGTTTAGAATGCGCTAGCAAGCAAGCCAAAAGGGAGAATCAGGTGTCGACCGACATTGCTAAGCGACGATCTCTTGAGCATAGCTTTTAGTGGCAAGAAGTTGCAACTTGGCGGCCTGGGCGTCTTATTGATCTCTGTCTCTCTGTAAATCTAGAGAAGTAATCCCACCAAGCTTATACTCCTAACTATAGGGCTGCATAGGGCAGGTCGGCGGGGCAGTCAGCCCCGGCGGTAAACTTCGTGGGTATTCCCGCAGCAGCTCAGGCGCCGGGGCCAGCGCAATCTGCGGCGGGCGGCTGATACAACGTGATGCAGTGATGCCTGGAACTTTTAGGGATGTCCACTACTCTTCCAGGCACTAATAACTTCTTTGGTTGGGCAGAAAGTTTCTTCATTGTCACATTCTCTCGGCATTCCCTCAGCTCACTCGTCATCGCAGGCCATGTCACTATTTCTTTGAGTCAACAGGGACCAAGGAGTCAATTTTGAAGAAGAAGAAGAAGGAGAGACCTGGAATCACTCTTTGGGCTTCTCCCAGCCTTTTAGCAGTACGGCCATTCAGTTTTGCGAAGACTGTGGGGATACGCTTCCGATCTCTGTCAAAAGAGAAGTCCCATGTGACTGTTGCGGCAAGATAAATCCAAGTCAGCCTTTCCGCCAAGTTAAATGTATGCAGAGCTGACATGTTTGGAAATAGACCTAATTCTTGACAAAACGACAGTCGCCACAACCTCCGCTTTCCCATCGAAGCTTCGCTCTCAGCTATCTCAAATAGGGTCAAAACAAGTGAACTCCGAGTCGGGGTGGCCTGTTATCGACGAGCCTTGTGAAAAGTGTCCGGCGAAGGAAACCAGCTATACTACTGTACAACTAAGAGGTGCAGATGAAGGAACGACTGTGATTTACCATTGTCGTCAATGTGGTTATCGGTAAGTCTTTGTCATTGTTATACAGATCAACCCAATACTTATCGCGGATGCAACAGACGACAGGAGAACAACTAAGTGGCTTGGGTTACCGGATTATTCAGATAAGCCAGCCTCTCATCGTCTATTCCCAAAAAAATGTATCAAATGCCAGCACACTTCAAATCCAGTTGATGGACGATATCCCATGGATACCACCATAAATTGCTAGATAGGCCTCCAGCTCTGGCAGCTGAAGCAGCACACTGAACTTGATGCACGACTTTTTTGGCCACACTTCTGCGACCGACGCCGATCCAAGAACATGTACCAGATAGCCAGCCTGTGAGCGCCTGGACTTTTGCCCTGGCCTAGGAAAGCTCTAGGAGAGCAACCTGATGGAAGGTGTCTGGTTCGTCGGGCTGATCTGAGCGATGCGATCTCTGATCAAGCTGATGGCCATTGAATGTACAGGTTCCAGTACCAATACGTCAGACCCGCATTCAGACGACGATCTTAAATGTCAGTTACGCCTTCACGTTGCGAATACCCTGATGTAGTTTGGGTTCTCCCTCCCCACCGCTGAAACGGCTGGACTTTGGAGGCAATCGGATGGTGTATATACAGATCTACATATTTGTTAATACAGACGCTAATACGCAGATTGCTAGCACTGCCGTCAGAACTCGTGCTGTCGTTGGTGCTCCTTTTAGTAAGCGTTATTAAGCTTGTAACCTTGTTTACGACGTAGTAGTACTAGCCGATCACGCCTATTCTTTACAGTCGAGAAGGTAAGCTGCTTTTAGTGGACGGGCCTGCCTGCGAACAGACAGGTGAAAGTAGGGATGAGAACGAAGGAGGGGAGCGTGGTGAAGGTCTTCATCTTCCGCTACTCCTATGGGGATGTGGTCACAAATACACAAAAGAACATCAATGTGATCAGCCTCGAGCTCGTGGACACGGGGATGCCCACGCACGAAAAGATAAACAGCCCCCAACATATTTATCGCGGAGATGATGTTGCATGGGAGTCTGATCTATCTCGACGCCCTGTATACGGACGCGACCCCGGCTCCGTGTTGTGAGAATACATGGAGATCGCTTTGCTAAGAAGGCAAACGTAAGCGCAATTCGATTTTGGTCTATAGATTAGGATATGTGAGATTTTACGTATCTGGGCTTGTGCAAAAGCAGTAGGTTTTGTTTAGCTCAGACTACAGCCATTGGAAGCTTGGGCTAAAAGCGGCATTGCTTAGGTAAAGCTCTTATTTTGTTGCAGGCGGAAAAAACCTATTTACATGGATCCATGGTTCCAGGTATTTGGCAGGATACGTCATCGCTCATGCGGCGTGCCTATCCATTGGGGTGTATACGCTCCCATGCCTTGAAGGGAGTGAGCCCGCGCGTGGTAGGACAGCATCAAGTCTGCCTTCAATCGGATCACTGAAAGCTCGTTCTTTACAAGTATAATTAAGATCTTTGGCCTAAGCTTCTGGCTCGCGATGCCAGTTCCTGGCTCTCGGCCATCCCAATCGTTCTAATTTCAGCATGGCGTCATTGCTACGCCAGATTGTGGCAGGGCCTCGTGCCAGACATCCAGAGGCAGGATTGGACTTATGCTATGTCACCGACAATATCATCGCAACGTAAGAATAGGTTTTTGGATTCCTTACTACCAGTTGGAAGATCCTTGGCGCTGATTACGGATAACTTTCCAGCTCCGGCCCTTCTCAGACTTACCCCCAACGCGCATACCGCAACCCTCTCGACCGGCTCGTCGCCTTTCTCGATTCTAAGCATGGCAAGAACTGGGCGATCTGGGAGTTCCGTGGTGAGGGAACCGGGTACCCGGACGACCTCGTGTACCACCGAATCCGACATTATCCATGGCCCGACCATCATCCTCCACCGTTTCGACTCGTACCTATGATCGTCGCGAGCATGCACAATTGGCTGGGTGGGAACGACCTCCACGCTGATGGCTCAGAGCCTTCTGAAGATAAGAAGAATCTAGTTCACAAAGTCCTGGATACGTGGAAAGACAAAAAGAGCGAGAGGGTTGTGGTAGTGCACTGCAAAGCCGGAAAGGGGAGAAGCGGGACGATGGCGTGCAGCTATCTGATTGCAGAATGCGGATGGACACCGGAGCAAGCTCTTGCGAGGTTCACTGAACGACGTATGAGACCCAAGTTCGGTGCTGGGATCTCAATACCCAGTCAATTAAGATGGATTAGCTACGTGGATCGCTGGACCAAGGCAGGCAAGAAATACATAGACCGTGAGCTAGAGATTGTCGAGATCCATGTTTGGGGGCTGCGTAACGGCGTGAAGCTTGTTGTCGAGGGATTTGTGGACGAGGGCAAGAAGATAAAGGCCTTTCACACATTCTCTAAAAAAGAGCGCTTGGTTATCGAGGGCAACGCACCTGGCGGCACGTCGTTTATGGATACGGTTTACGATATGGCTGGATATAGCAACAGTCCGGCAGAAGAACAAGAGGTCCTGGAAGAAGCGAGGAAGGCAGATGAAGAGAACGGCACGAGCTTTGCAACAAACTCGCCAGACAGGACTGGCACGCCTGTATCCAACAGATCCAAGCCATTTTCCAAACGAACTCCTACGCTAATTTCCAAGGTCTCCCGCAACTCATCCACACGCTCCAGGAAGCAAGCCACAGAGCAGAGCACAAAGACGAAGTCACCCGTGCCCACCGACTCATCCTCAGCGCCGCTAAATAAGGAGAAGGAAAACCTTGATCCTGAACCTGGCGGTATGGCCGTCATCTTCAAACCTCACGCGGCTATACGCCTGCCCAATAGTGATGTCAACATCAGCCTGGAGCGGCGCAATCGCGCGCCAAGTTCCATGGGTTTGACTATGGTGACAGCCGTGGCACACGTATGGTTCAACGCTTTCTTTGAGGGATACGGTCCCGAGCAGGATGGCAAGCCAGACACGAACGGTGTATTCGAAATCGAATGGGACAAGATGGACGGCATCAAGGGTTCGGGGCAGAAAGGCACACGCGCTGCAGACAAGATCGCCGTCGTATGGCGGACCGTGGTGCCCCCTAGCGGCAAAGAGGAGCCCGTCGTCGATTTCGAATCAGAGAAGGATCGTCCCGTGCCGCAAATGCGGCCCGCCGACTGGCAAGGCGGAAACGACGAGGATCCATACACGGAGAAACATCTTGGGCTCAGAGTGCAGAGTCCCGATAGTGCAGACGTCAGTCAGGCTAGTAGTGTGAAGGGCGAAGCGCTTGGTGCAGATGACAGCCGGTCCCAGGAGATCGATGATGCAATGGAGGGTGTGAGGACAGATGTTCCGGGGAAGGGGCAGGAAACCAGGGGCGATGAGGTCAACACCGAAGATGATAATACAGGGAAGGGGAAGGGTAAGATGAAGGAAGATGCGAAGCTGGGGGCATACGCAGAAAAACTTCCTAATCCAGACGGTAACAACGAGGGAAGGTAGTCGAGGTAGAGGAAAGCAAAGTATTAGAGCGTTTCTGTGTTAGATACGAGGGTACGAGTCTCAGGAGCAGGTACACAAATGGATCCTGCCGGGTACCCGTGAACAGAGAGGGTCCTCCTCTACTTTAATGGCATGACTATGAAGAGAATACATTATCATACAATGCATTGGACATGTGTTGGCCTGGCGTTGTGCGCCAAACTTAGTGATCGTTGATAGTTCGGGGGGAAGCTTGGACGATGTGAGAGTTCCTTTCGCTTCGTCACTTGTCCCTTGACATTCCCCCAGGCTTTATTGTGCGTCTGACAGTATAATTTCCCCATATTGATGGGGATGAGTTGTATAGCAATCTGGAAGGTATTGCAGCACTTTGAGGGACAAACACGCTCTTGTTAGTTTATTGACGGCGGCGGGCGACGTGTCTGACGGTACGAGTAACAGCTTCAGAAAGTATGGCGTTTATTTGGGAAAACCACTCTATTTAAGTTGGGAAATTTCTCCGATTTGTTTGTCGCTTGATAATGGTGCTCCGGTGCTGTGAGGGTTTGGCGCAAAGGGCACCGTGCTGTGCTAAGGAGAGGTGGAAGGATACCTCTTGCTCTCATACAACATACCCATGTGACTTTGAACCCTAGTAGCTGCTGTAACAGCTTTTCGAACCCCCTTTGACGTCGGTCCATCGCCATGATCGCCTTATGCAGCAATCTCTTTGATGGGCTGTCGATCGACGCTTGATCACTCACTCCCTCGCCCCTTTAAGAAAGGACATGGCTCATCCCTGATTACGAGCTGATGTCCCTGAGGTTTCGAGGCTTCTTTCAACGATTGCTCATCGAGACTCTCACTAAATAATGTTTTGCGCAACATTGGTCTGGAGGTCATCACACAGTATCATCCATCAGGTTATTCATATGAGCTTGTCAGGGAGAAATTTCACTAGTGTGCTTCCCAAAGTTCCATAGACTGACGATGAAGAGATGAAGTCATTATTTGTACATGTGATCCATTATAGTATTCCGAATTGACCGCTACCTTTGATCAACCTCAGTACTCACCAGGCGTGGAAAACGCAACGAGATGTAATTGGAGTGTCGACCCCAAAACTCCGGGTAATCGAGCAACTCTGAGTAAGATACAGGCACAACTCGCGCCAATATAGCTTGAACCTGAACCGCTGTCTGCTGCAATACAATGCTGTAGTAGGGGTAATGGAGTCTAAACAATTGAGTTTCTTCGTGATCGGAGCAGTGTATCTAGAGAACTACGACAGCTACACAGAGGTGTAAGACTTGAATCAGGTATGTCGGTATTTTTAATTTAATAGTGTCTGACTTAAGTACTCAGTCATCGAATCGTCGGCTACTCAGCATTGAGGGCAAAGTGTATCGAATGCCTCGATATAAGTCAACGTTACGGCACAATTTGTCGGTGAGGTCAAGGCATCCTCAAATAGTCACATTATTTCAGTTCCATTACACGACCATATCTGAACTAGGTCATTCGTATGAAGCTTCTGAGGGCCAAGACCTTTTTCACACATTAAGGAACCCGGGCTACCTACATTAGGTATCACATCAAGGGGTGATTATCATCAGGGAAAGGCAGAGATGGACCCTTCATCGCATACCGGACTCTGGGGCTTGAGAAGAAGTAATGACAATTTAGTCTGCAGTAAGATAAATTACTGTTTACTTGTTTTGAGATGGCTTTGCATGCACGATCCACGATCGGCCGTGATAGGAATAGACAATAGTAATCCTAGGCCACTGGAGCCATTGATTCGCGGAGCGGTGGTTTTCCACGCGAAGATCTAATGCTTGGATTGGGTTCGGAGATGTTATCAGTAGTCATGGCGATTAGAGACATGATCGTCACCTGCGAAGGGCGATCTCTGTCTGCCAGTAAGGCCAACTCGTGTACTGTGTGAACCTGTGATTCTTCCGGACCACGATGCTGAGCTCAAATCAATGTTGAATCACAGGCTGAAATTTCTTCTTCTTCTATAACCGTAGAATGACTGTAACTGGCACCGTCGAACAGGCTGAAGGCTCAAGATCCGAGACTGCCAGTCAACCTGTGTCCAGAACCACTCACTGCAGCAACTCAGGCCTGGTATGATGAGAAGAACGATCTTGGCATGCATAAGCTTGTAGAACATGAGCAAGACCCAACATACATGCGCCAGATAGATCAGTTTTATGCCAATCCTAAAGGAGATGCTTGATGCATTGAGAGAAAGCAGGTAGAGGCATGGTAACCCATGGCATACCGCAGGGTGCCCCACTGGCTTTATACCGACCGCACCATTCTCATGAACTTTTACTCGCGCCCGAAATATCGGATAACGAGCTTTCGATCTTGGGACTGATGCTTTCATGGTAGGCCGGCCGAGCCTTGAGGCCGAAAGATATCCGATAATATGCATGACCGCAAGCGATTGGTTCGGATAGAGAACAGCCTCAAAGCTGCAGGGTCTGGAGCTACGAATACGGCGACCCGGCAACTGCGAATTTTTGCTGAGTCTGATATCACATCTCAAGACCACGTCGCGGGAATACATCCGGTAACGCGGTACGGTATCCATCGCCTCGCCCTGTTATGTTGACGGGCGTTTCGGCATGCCTCTGCCAAATATCCCACTCGATACGTCCTGGCTCAGACTGGCCCGGTTCGACTCGTGTCGGCAATATACCATTCCCAGGTTCCTCGCCGGCTAAAAGGTAGGCAAGTACGCTTCGAATAAGAGAATTGACTTGACTTCATACTGTAATGACAGGTCGGAAATTCTCTTTGAAGATCTGTCGGACCTGCGCGAAGTGCAAATGAGATCACACTGACGTTTGCGCGGGAGAAATGCATTTTCCAAGAATGAAACGGAGGTTCGTATGCAGCAGAAGCTTTGGCTGAGGGATACCTAGATACAGCACCCACGAGGATAACCGGGTGCCTGGCAGGATCGCTTGATAAAGTTGCGCCAATGCTCATCCATCCCGAATGAGGACAGTGAAGCGATATCCTCCTGCTTTATCGGACTGGCATGCCTGGATGGGTTCGACCACTCAGTCGCAGCGTTGGCGATTATTAGGTGGTAAGTAAGGAAGATCGACACGCTTAAGCACGAAAGCAGACCTACAATTACCACGATAACGCGATTGACGCAGTGGCTGCCCTTGTCGACACGGCGATGGCTCCACCGATCTGAAGCATAGCACCTTGACGAAAATGGCATCTCAATTGAGATGTCGCACGAATGAGAATACAAGGTGCCATGTTTTGCAGCGATGCCCCCCAGATCTGCCCAGATCTTCGCTCCTCTGCACTCCAGAATATGGCCGAGAACAGCACCTTGGACTCCCCTCAGATCCCATATGTATTCTTTGAGATGTACGATTACGCGCTGGTCAGAATTGTGGTGCGCATAGTCCTCTTTAACCGTAAATAGAAGGCAGAAGGGATGGACGGCCTCCATCCGAAGAGAGATACATAGGTAGATTCTCGTATACCAAGTAAGTACTGTGCCTACCTAGGCGTTGGCTCCCCTGAACGTTGTCGATACTCTCTCTCTGCCCGCTTGCTTCTGCTCGACGCATGCGAACATACCTAGGGATCCCGCAAAATACGCAATGCATGCCAAGCCCGTGAATGTGCCATTTTCCTGGTGGTCCGTTCCATTCCGTTTCCCGGCTTTACTGGAATTACTACTGCCGTTCGCTTCTGGCCCGGTGGCATGCCCAACAAGTTGACGTCGCATCAACCCACCTGTACTGGATCGCGTTCCTGTGGGCAGCCCTGTCGGTACCTACATAGGATGTCCAGTCTCGTTTTCGCCAGCATACCTGATTAGGTAGCCCAGACACATCTCTCATCTAGGCGAGTGTTCCTATGCAGCATGTGAATTCAACCGAGAATGCCCCTGGAAGACTGGGGCTGCGAGGCTTCCGAACTCTCAGTCAGACCTGGCTACCTTACTGTCGAGTCAGATCGTGGCGCATCATGAGTGACGTATACACTTGCAATCGACATGAGTTTTTTTTTTTTTTTTTTTTTTTTTTTTTTTTTTGGTAAACGACCCCAGTATGGTGAGGCACTGCAAGAAGTAAGAGTTTCTTGAAAATCATGACAGAATCGTGCCAAGGATCACTACAGATGTGCGAATGCTGTTGAGTCAGCTCGGCGTGGACACCGACCAAATCGCCTCCCGCAATGCCATGCCGGACAGGGATACAAGCAGCTCACATAGTATTGATGGCAGCTCATTATCTGGCCAGACGAGCCAGAATACCATGCTCGTGCTGCGCTCGCGCGCAATGCCCAAGCGAGCCACGACCGGCGCAACTCTATTCCACCGCCCTGAATCGAAATCGAATGATAGCTCGCCGTCTCGAGAAGCTCCCTGTGCCGTCAGGGATGTTCCTTCCACTCTCTCGCACTCGACTCGGGAAATGGAAGTGATGAGAGGCCTGGGTGTGCTGGTTAATATCCACCCTGGACGTTTCTATCCCACAGCTTCGAAATGCGGCTACATCTTTGTATACTTGTTTCTTCTCTTTGCGCTTTGCCCACTGCCGATCTGCGAGAAGGGCTTGGCGACTAAGGTGCCATTGACTGCCTCGACCCCTGACTCGTTTTCTCAGATAGGCGCGCCTCCGTGCTCTTGATTGCAGGCACAATCACAAAGTCTTGGCCTCCAGGATTTGACTCGATATATCGGTCCTCCAGAAAACGTGGAGTCGAGATTACTCTGCTACCTTGAGGACTGCCAATGGAAGGAAAAAACTGCATGGCAAGTGCCGATCTCGTCCTATCTGATCGCCAGCCGCTGGAGGACGCACGCACATGGATAGACATAGATATAAGGATGTAGGTGTCTTCTCCCATTTCGAGCTGCTGCCCCTGTGTTCTTCCAGTCCGCTCGCTCGCCTTCCCTTCTCTACAGCTATCCAGCAACGCGCTCGTCGAAGCTTCACACCTGTCGCTCTTGTCCAACACCGTCAGCCATGGCTCGATTCCTCGCTGTTATCCTGGCCGCCGCTGCCATGCTCTCAGTGGGCACTGCTGCTCCTCACTACCCGATGCCGAACGGCACTGTCCCTGAGGTTCCTGCCCCGACCTCCACTGGCATGCCTGGCATTAAGATTCCCTCGGGACCCTTCTTCAACGTGACTGAGACTCCTAAAAGAGGGCTCCGAAACTTCCCCATCGCCCTCCAGCGACCCTAAAGAGCTCGATGCTGTCAGACCAGCAGCCGGCGCTCGGCACGCCGATTCACTTCTTTGCCGGGTGGGTGGCGGCTATAGGATGCGAGTGACTATGAGCTTGTTGGTTCATATCTACAGTCCTCCGGGGCGTCCTTTCTCGGTCCCAAGTCGATCAAAACGACTTGGAAATTTTGAGTGCACAGATATCAGCCAGCCAATATCCTATCTGACTCAATTACCCTCCCAATAACTTCAACCCGAATTTTCAAGCTTTATACCAATCTTTTTATTCTACGTTTCACGGATATAGACGACATTCACGACCTGTTGGGCTGGACTCTCTTCTCCGATTTAGACCTTTGGATACCTTTGGCAACGCAGCGACTTGATTCGAAATTTGCAAGACTGCTTTAAAAAGCATGGGCGACGGCAAGCATACGAACAGACGCTGTCTCTATCTTGGGTCGAGCACGGAGATACTTGTCATGCTGAGGTTGAATTCACGAACACTATCCTTCACACTCGATTACTTCCGCGAGCTTCATTTTACCACTATCAAGTGCTCATCGTCCCCTCGCTGCACTTGAATAGTTTCTGTGAATCAAAAGTCCACAGTCTCTTTCTTGTATATATCCTACTCGCTTCTCTCATATTGGGTCGACTGAACACCGGTATGGCGATACTGCTGGCGCTTGCTACGTTTGGATCACTGTATATACCCCAACGGTCGTTCACCTCTTCCATATTGAGCAAGAAGTTAACCTGTCACAATAATACGAGCGTCTTCCTGTGCTAGACTGTAATTGTGATGCGTATCGCCAGCGTTGACTTTGACGCGTCATGGTGCTTGCATGAACCCCTGCAGACTTTGGCCATAGCCTTGCTTATTGGAGTCGTGGGCTCCCTCTTAAAGAGATAACAGCCGCGCACGCTCCCAACCCGGTGACTTTTCTTCAAAGCGGCCAACGCACGGTCAGCATTACCAATGCGATGCCTGATGCGTGATTCGGAGAACCATAGCGCCCGATGCATCACCACCTACCTACCTGGTGCTTTTCATCGGATTCGACATTCTCATCTCCTTCAAGTTGTAGGTATTGCCTGTCTCGGCTGTGCGAGTCTGGCCATCGTACGCCCACTAAAAGCCTAGCTGCCGCGTCTCCTAGCATCTCGGGAGGCCTTGCATTGGTTCCACGCCGTGTACCTGCCGCCCCAGCGGGAGTCAAACGCCACTCGGGACTATATGTCGCCAGAACTGAAAGATCTTCCTAATCAAGGTCCGAGAGGCAGGTTGTGCGTATGCAAGGCACCCACCCCGATGCATCGAGCCAAGCGGATCCTCCCGATCCCTTGTCTTGGTCGAATATCGGGACCTGGCATTCGTCGGATCGAGTCCGCGCGAGGCCTGCAATAAGACCATCGGTCGAAACCACGTGTTGCATGGGCAGACTATGCTGTTGGTGAGAGTTACATTACCACGATAGTCAACGGTGGATTCAGCTCGGGGACGCATTGCTATTTGAGACCCGACATCAGGTCGCCAGCACGTCGCGCGTCTTTGGAATTCCTGCCTGCGCAGGCAACACCTATACCTACACAGTAAAAAGGCAAGCTACCATAGCTACTACGACTCTTCACCTGTTCACTAAGGTACATTTATTGTTGTCGCCATGTTGGAACTTGACGTATCCTCCAATACCCAACAAACTCATTCCAGTGTCTCGAGTAACTATCAGAGATGCTCCATCCGAAGTAAACATGGACGACAGCGACGTGACTGTCACGCTACTTCGATTACTCGTGAGGACCAATATCTTGACCACGCAAGCTGCGCGTCGCTTCGTCAGCATCTCTTAGTTGGTTGAGCATGCATGGGTTGCTGACTGGCGCCGATTGGACGAGTTCACAAGGACCTCGGATTTTCAATACCATAGACAAGGCGCCAACGAGCTGGGACATCGCCCGAGTCCTCCCTCAACTTCGTCTCTGGGCCCAGTCGTGATACCTTGTCATCCTCCCCCTCATCTGTCGAAGGGTCTCCTTCCTCCTGATCATATTCTGGGGGTGAGCGCCATCTCTAGGGATGAGAAGACGAACTGGACCGCTTCTCCACGTTGTTGAACGTTAATATCGGATTGCCCGGGCATCCAGTCGGGCTTCATACAACTAGGGACTTCACCTGGCATTCATGGCGCAAATAATGAAGACTCAGACGTTTGTCATCCCCGTGGAGTAGCGCAAAGAGTACTTGTACTCCTGAAGCCAGTGCTGAGGAAGAGGATACATCTATTATAGATAATGAAGGATACGGCACCCTGGTATGATACGCAGAATGAAGACTTAGTCATTGAATCCAGGGATAACTGGATTTCTGCACAAATATAGACCACGATCACTGCTATCGAGAATCTTGTGGATACGATCCAGCAGTGGCTATCGCTTGGTGGATGGCTTCTGGTAGCCTACAAGCCCAAGTCCTGTGCAATCTGACCTTGACCTGACTGCTGCGTCTAAGTGCTGCTTCCTACGGTCCGTTCTCACAGAGATCAGGCGACGGATATTTGAGAAGATGGCGCCAGGTCCTGCGATTCCCTGCGGCCCGGTTCTGGTAGCTGCGCACCTCAGGCACACCGTAACAGGAGCAATGTCAGATCATCATGATGTCGTCGCCCTTGTTTTGATACTCGCAAATTCTTACCAGACTGCAAATGTCGGTTCTAACAGCCCATATGTTGCGTTCGATCCATTCTGCGAGGTGTTCCGCGATGAGTCAACTTCGGCTGGTGTGTCCTCTAAGTTGGCCGAGCGATTTTATAGGTAGTCCGCAACGCGGAAGATGCATTCGCTCAGTTTCTTACTTCGCATGTTGCAAAGAAAACAAGCGACAGGATCATGAGAAGAGCGATGGTGGGTCAATGAACAGCAGAAGCGTGGTGAATCTATTCAACATCTCTTCACCTAGTGGAGTTTGGTGGCAGGCAGAGGCTAGATGTGGTCGACATCAAAATCATCGGTGTTAATGAGATTTGGGTAGCTGAAAATAATAGATACCCCAGGAAGTCTAAGCTGATGATCGAAATATTTCTATTCTTAAACCGGCTGTGCGGCTAGAATCGTCCTAGGTGATGCCTGCTGTCTGAACACAACTATATCCCTACTAACAATTCGTGGTTACAAAAGGACTCTTTTGCAATTCATTGATGTAGCTACTCGTGTGCCATTGTCGAAGTACCTGAAATATGGCGATGACTGAGTATCTTGTTATCTCCGCTTAACGTCTATGGAGTAGCCATCTCCCGAAGTCGTTGAGCCGCGGTATGGCAGACAAGGGGTCCTTGATAAAATTCGACTGCAAAATCAGAAGAAGTGTTTCCAAGCCTGATAGACGTTACATGATGTATATCGTCGAAACACCAAAGCAGACAGGTGATTGGCGTTCGGCACTGTATTGGCACTCACGACTAGGCGACGGTGCTTCGGCCGGAGGGCGTATGTGCCAGTCAAAAGTCGCCTGTAAGACAAACGTCGGGAGTACGATGGATCGAAGTCGAGTATCAGCAGGACAGGAGTCTTCGAAAATGCTACTTGAAGGAGCCTATGCTGATTCCCGCGCGTTCTTGTTAACTGCAACGAACTTCCATGACAAAGCTGACGCCCTTCATCGACGGTCCAGTCACAAACCCTCCAAACGACTGCCAATGGGACAATGACTCTACCATACTACCTAGTAGAATAAGATACTTAGTTACACTTGATCCCGACAGAAAGGCCGACTTTGATCGTCGCGCAAGGTTTGTCTGTGTGCCTTGATCTGGATCAGGGTCACAGCGCGACGAATACGCCTGGCTCTATAGAGAGGCTGCTCACCACGCTCCAATGAACGCTTTCGTCAGAGCAATGCTCGTATCGCCGAGATGCTCTCAGCGACGCCAGCGAGATTGCAGCTCTACCAAAACAAATTAGAGTCGGCGTTTCAATATCTTTGCACGGAATCCTGCGGGAAGGGGGTTTCTATTCGGCGCATAGACGCCTTGGGCTAGCCTATCGCCTAGCTTTACGAAGAGCAAATTGTTTTTTCAAGTTCGATCTATTCCAGCGCTTTCGTATAATAAATGGCGTTGGGTAACTCTTGTTGTACGTAGTACTGGGGCTGGACGTCAGCGTCATAGGAATTAGCCGCCGATAACAGTTCGGTAGGCAGCCGGGGGGGTGCTCATCCACCGGGGACTGGGTCAGCATCTTGCGTCTATCCGACTGAACCCCGTACCCGATTCTCTGGGAGATAGGGCGAGTCCGAGGAAGCCTCCGCACGAGAAGTTGCACCGCGACATCATAGTATACCCAGATATAGGTCCCGAGGCACTTCCTAAATAAGAACGCAAGGTGACATAGCCAATTCACAATGCTTGTGTTTACCAAACCCTCGCTCGATCGACTTCAGTGCAGGCTGATCCTCAAAATTTGAGCTCATGTTGAAATCATCTTGACCCGAAAGCCATTTCGCACCTCGTTCCGCCATGTTCTCTAACTTTTCCTCAGCACCACTGTCGCTGCTTGTGTGGTCTTTTGCAGCATCAGCTGCGTATACTGACCACCCCCAAGTGCAATCAAGCAGTGGTGAGATCATTGGTCACCGAGCACCAAACCGCACAGAAACTTTCGAGTTCTTGGGCATTAAGTACGGGCAAGCACCAATTGGAGACCTGAGGTTTGCAGCACCTCAGCTGTACACGGCAAGCAATGGGACTGTATACAATGCTTCGACTTGGGTAAGACTTCGATGATGCGGTGCTAAGCTACTTGCTGACGCAAAGAACAGAACGCGTGAGTACTCGACTGATGGCATCTTACTCCCGCTCGGATGCCCTCTAATTGTATAGGTAGAGACTGCCCAGCAAACATCCCGGCCGTTACAAAGTTCCCAAACTTTACGGGCAATGGCTTCGCAGTCTACAATCAGTTCACTGCGCATAATAACAATACACAAGCTGAGGACTGCCTGGCCTTGAATATATGGACCAAATCACCTGCCAGTATTACCCTCTCGGGTAGGCCGGTGTTTGTCTTCTTTCACGGCGGACGCTTCACAATTCCGGGCCCGCATAGCCCGTTCTACAATGGCCAGTACTTCGCTGATACCGAAGATGTTGTCGTTGTAACCGTCAAGTATGCCAACCTTACCCGTCTATACTTGATTGAGTGACTGATTCGGCTACTGACTTGCGCAACGCGCAGCTACCGGCTCGGGATCTTTGGTTTCAGCGGCGCTCCGGGTCTGACCCAGAATGCTGCATTGCTCGATCAAGGACTGGCCGTAGAATGGGTTCGAGACAACATTGCCGGATTTGGAGGCGACGCAAGCCGCATCAATGTCTTTGGCCAATCTGCCGGCGCAGGTTCGGTCGACTACTGGGCCTACGCCTACTCGCACGATCCAGTGGTGGCGGGCCTCATCAGCCACTCGGGAACGGCCTTTAGCTACGTCCCAAACAACATGAGCTACGCAAGGAGCCTATTCTACAACGTCAGCGGAACCTTGGGATGCGGTGACGAGACCACGGGTGCCGCCGAAGCCGTGGCTTGCGTGCGAAGCAGAGACGTATCCTCCATACTGGCCGCGGCGCGCGTAGTCCCCGAGCTACCTAGCGATGCGCTTCCGCAGGCGGCATTCCATCCGACAGTCGACAACGTGACCGTCTTCCCACTAGAAGCCTACACGGCATGGGCACAGGCCGGAAACTTTGCCAGAATCCCGTATCTCGCCGGCAACGGCGACTACGAGGCCGGCTTCTACCGTGTCAGCGCGTACGCGGCCAACCGTACCCTGACGCCAGAGAAGTGGGTGCTGTTCAATCAGCGCGCGTTTACCTGCCCTCACAAGTACGCTGCCGATGCGCGCGTCGCAGCTGGCGTGCCGACCTGGCGGTACAGATACATGGGCGACTGGCCAAACCTGAGGCTCTACGGTGCTTATGATGGGTACCCGGGCAGCGGTGCATATCATGGTTCGGATATGAGCATGTTGTTCGGGACCGCTTATGATATCACTGGTACTCCTAATAGTAGCGAGGAAGAGCTCACGTCACGGTATATCATGGGCGCGTGGGCCGCCTTTGGGAGAGACCCGACGCAGGGTCTCAGTGCCTATGGGTGGCCATCTTACATGGCGAATACTTCGAGCCTTGCTCTACTAGGCCTTGGAAACCAGTCGACACCTACTTTTACTAGTCCGGAGGTTTATGATAGTGACTGTCCTCCGCTGGCACAGAACAATGCGCTGCCGGGACGAGGAGCCTTCTGATGAATGAGATCAACCGACTAGGCGTACCTACAAGCATCTTTTGTCCTTGACGAGACTAAAGGAAACGATGAGAAAAAAATGAATAGGGAGCATCAGCATGCCACATTTTAGTTAGCAATCCAATTTTCTCAAGACAATAGTCAGCTTAATTTACATGAAAGCTCTCTCGCAGCGATGAACATGTTGGCTGAGCGTAGACGCATCTGTCGAGTTTCAGTCTGGTGCTTCAGATCGTTCGGTGACTAGCCAGATACCACGCCGAAGTATGCAGCAGTCATTGGTAGAGCAATCTAAGCATTGTGAAGACGTCAAAATAGCCCTTAACTAGTTGGCTGGTAGTATCACGCGAGATGATGAGCGAAAACACTTTCTCACGATAACCGTAACCCCCTTACCGCTCCATCAACGCCGGTATCGCCTGGCGCGCATCCTCCCCAAAATTTTAAGGCTCTCTACCCACCAACATTCACGCCTTAGCATCGCTGGCATTCTCGACAATGATTTTATAAGCCATGAAGTTTCTCATGTAGATATCAGATAGCATATTCCTCAACCGCGCCTGAGGCACCGTTGGAGACTTTACCATCATCACATCCTCGTCCTGTATCACGCCCGTGACCTCATTAAACGTCCACTCCTAGTGATGTGCTTCGCATGGGTATTTTGGACGAAGTCGGCAACCTAACACAGGTCCCTGTGCCTACACCGAAAGCCGAGCGTCGCGCCTTCTGTATCAAGAGGCTCTACAGATTAGTCTGTGGTCATGGGATCGAGAAGCTGGGATACAAATTATCACCCCCAAACGCGGATTCTGTTGATTATACGTCTAGTAACTGCCTATGGTATTGACGCTCCTCGCACATCAACACTGCTGCCGCTTCGTGTTATGGGTCACGTAAGGCTGGCCTTGTTTGGAGGGGACTGACGATGAACTTGCACTGAGGTCGCGGAGACCAAGCCATGCTGGTTGCTGGTCGTTTTCTAACAGGGGCATAAGTCAAGCCTGTGACTCGAACGGCTGCTTATGGCATGTATGATGACTTTGAATCCATTGTGCGTGCGTCAACACGCATGGCAAATTCTATCTGATTAAACAACGAGATATTAGTGCTGAGATTAGGAAGATAATGCACCGGCCATAGTTAATGCATTTTCCCGTATCGGTGTACCTTGCCGGCCTCAGTTTTGGATAGGTTACAAAATCAAGAAAGCTGAAGATACATAGTCACTTGTTTTCCATATGATGCTGAGACCTTGTTAGAGGATCAGATGTTGTGATTGACTAAAAACACAAACAATAGCGATTTAAAACATCAAGACACAATGCGATATTTGATTCCCTACTTTCAAAACTCAAGCCAAATCCGTTATCTAGTTAACTAAATGATGCCAACAACAGATGCCAATGCCGTTGACAGCAACCACAGAAAAGAAACCCAAGTCTTACAGCTTTTGTGAGCAACTTCCCGAAACTGCACCCAGGTAACAGAGCGGGTATCTTCGAATGTAGCACTCAATAGGTCCGTTAGTTCTTCAAATGCTAACAGAAAGACATCTCCGGCTTTTTCAAGGTCGCTGCACTCCAAACCGTTGCATATCGTTGCAGCGTCATTGTCTTGATGATCTCTCCGAAATACTCTCGGCTCCCTCTCTTTTTGCTTGCGTTTCTTAGACGCCTTCTGTTTGATGGGTTCCTGCTGCTGAATCAATGTCTCCTTCTCTTTCATGGAACACCTCCGGCGGCACAGTGCTCGTTCGGCGGAGCGGTTGAAATCCCGAACTTGGCAGTCATACTGACAGCGCTGCTCACTCTGAAGAAACTCGTAAGATTCCCTTATCTGTTGATACACCGCGATGGCTTGGCCCTTGTCTTCGTCTTTTGCTTTGTCAGGATGGTAGCGTCTGGACTGCTGATGGTACCCCCTGCGGATCTCAGCATCGGTCGCATTGACGGGGATCTGAAGGACTTCATAATGGTTAGGAGGGTCCGGAGGGTTCGAATCTATCTTCGGTTCGTGGATATAGGACCGCGGGGAGAGGAACGCAAGTATTAGAAGTAGAAGGGCAGACGCCTTAGCTGGGAAAGGCCAAGTCAACATTTGGGATTTGCGCTATGCAGAACACTTCCGGCGTTTTTGTCAATCCGACGAGCTGCTGGCTAGAAGCTAATGCAATTACCTGGTAATGCTTGCCACGAACTCCAGAGGAGAGCACTGCACAGATTAGTGACCCATGAAATCCATTCCATCGAACGATCAGGATCATGGGGATATTTAAAGATTGATCTAATGACGTCCCCAAACAACACAAACGTAAGCCGCAGGTCAATTAACAAGCTGCGTTGTGTGCTGTAGACAAAGCACATTGTTCCATCAAAAGCTGCAGGTCAACTACCGAGCTGTATTGTTGTTGTAGTTAAACAAAGCACATTATTCCAACAAAAGCTGCAGCAGATGACTAAAGCCAAGTGGGAGGGGGGAAATGCTCCAACAACAATTGCTTTTGTCTCATTTACAATTGCGGATTGGAGGGAAAGCTTGAGAGCTAGACTTTCGTATTAGCATTGCATTTAGTTACAGATTTCATCACTGCCTGAATTTGGGCCAAACAACTAGTGATTTCAATCGTACGCATACGAATTGCGAAGCTCTAGAGAAGTCGTACAACATGGAAGTCGCTGACAAGTGGACATATCATCCGTCATGATACCCTAACTAGCCGTTCTCCAAATAGAGGTTTAAGAGCCAGATGGGAGAATCGTCTCTCAGTTCCACCTCCTCATGCCATCCCTTGATTGGTCTTCCACATGAGATACTTGTCATAGCAGGTAGCAGATAGTATAAGGTTCGGTAAGTACTTAACGTATCCAGACCTGTCTGGAGCCCAAAGTACAGGCTATGTACTTAACTAGGTCACCACGGAGGACAGCAAATCCAGGGTATTCAGGCCTTAGGTAAGTAGGTAGGTATCTTGTAGCCCACGTATTACATAATCCAAGAATCACACCATTCTCTATCACTGGCAAGTGCAGCTCGACACAAAAAAGGGAAGGGCCGACTTAATGTGCAAGCAGGTACCTACCCTACCTACTTCAGTACGCAATGGAACAGGTCAAAGAGAGGAGAGGTACATGAGGAATCTGGCTGGTCATTCTCAAGGGTGCACATGCCCCAAGCTAGAGCAATGGATTTATGTTGATGGATGGGTTATTCTTTGTCGACTATACCAGAGGCTGCCAAACCCTTGATCTTGACACCACGTGCCAAGTGCAGGTGACTTCCCATCCCGACGTCAGTCTCAATGAGGTGCGGTTCTCCCAAGGCTACAAAAGGCACCGTATGTTAAGTACCCAGTGAAGCACCACCAGTGTGATCGCCTGACGCGTCGTTGCTCAGGAACGCGAGGCAACTATTCACGTGCAGATTATCTAGTTGTTGCCGACATCTTCTGCACCCACCTGCCTCCCGGCTACACAACCTCGACTTTGTGGTGCCCACCAAATCTTCATCTGCAGTCAAAACATTTCCTCATTCTGGTTCTGACATTTCCAACTGAAACTGTCTTGCCTCTTTTGAAGGCAGTTCCCAATCTGCCTGGCACGTCAAGCATCTAATCATATTAGGCACATCAACCTGACGCGACTCTACCAAATTACGCTGGGACTGCACACCATCCACCTACTTCGGTCGACCTCGCCTTCTCCTATTTCCACCTTGACCTTTCCCATGCACACTTTCTGTTCCTCCCGCACGACCAGTCATCCAGCGCGTGCCAACAAAGAAAACTCCAACACTATTTAATCTCAGCTTTGCAAAGAGTTAGTAACCTGGCTCTTCTGAGTAAGCCCAGGGGCTACCTTGTTTGTCTTCACCTCCTAACTGCTTCCTCGCCTGCTTTAGTATCTCTGGCCAACTTTCCTTTGAGCCAACAGCAACATGGACGCTATCCGGAAGCAGTTCGGTTTCGGTTCCCCGGAGAGAGGCCTAGAAAATGCCACTCGAGGTGCTGCCATTGCTGCAGCACCATCCAGAGCGACACCCTCAACCGCTACTAATCAATCGTCAACTGTCAGAGCGTCTATGCCAAACTTGGATCTGGCTGGCACCCGTCTGTACACCATCCCGGAGTCAATTAGAGATGAGTTCAGTCAAGTCACCGCTCAAGCTCGCCAGTCATCCAGGATCCAGCATGACCTCTTTCCTGTACAACGTCAGCGTCAGGAATTCAACATCCATAATGCGCCTCCTTCCGGCATGTCGCTAGGTGTTGCTCCAGCCGTAGGTCTGCCACCCCATCAAGATGAATTTGACGATGGGCGATGGGCCGTCCCAGACTTGGCCCGCAGTTCAAACGGATTGAATTGGTTGAAAGAATCGAAGGACACAGAAGAATGTGTAACCTGCATGGAAGAATTTCACAACGACAACCTCTACTACTTTCCATCCTGCCAGCACCCCAACTGCTGGAAATGTATCAAGGCCATGGGCCAGCATGCCTTGAAGTCCAGACCATTCAAACCAGCCAAATGCTGCCACGTGATACCCATCAACATACTGGAGGCTGCTGGTGCATTTTCTGACGAGGAGGTCAAAGAGTATCATCGTAAGGTGGAGGAGCTCACGCACCCAGCACGCCGGCTTTATTGTTTCAACACTGACTGCGGAGCCTTCATCCCACAGAGCCAGCAGAGCCGGCGTGTTGGTATGTGCGGCCAGTGTGGCAAGAAGACCTGCCGCACGTGCTTGCAGAAATCGCACTACGGAGTCTGTGATGAGGCTATGCTTAAAGAGGCGAAGGTTTTGGACAGTGAACTTTTGGAAGTCGCTGGGGCTAATGGATGGAAACAATGCCCGAACTGCCGCAGCGTGGTGCAGAAGAGGGGTGGTTGCAACCACATGACGTGAGTTGATCCTTCCTTGCTATACTATACGATAGATTGTTCGCTTTTCTCTGTATACTGATGTACCTTGTTTTATCTAGCTGTCTCTGCCACCAGAGCTTCTGCTATACATGTGGCCAGGCTGTCCATGACGAAGGGGGCCATTCCTGCCAACGTGATAGAGAATAAGAAGCCGCCGAAGAAGAAGGATGGTGTGTCTTAATATTGGTCACACATTGGCGTTGAACACCTGGAATTGATAAGGATGGCGATACCCAACGACATAATATTGTTGGCAGCATTGGCAACACATCACAGCCTTGTGCTTGGAGCGGCTTTGGCACCAGCAGTAAGCGAGGCGCATTCCAAGGAAAAAAGAACTGAAAAGCAACAACAACAACAACAACAACAACAACAAAAATAGAAAAAAAAAGGGAAGATTCTGTGCTCTTGTTGGCATCAGAGACATGAGATGGCACACAAATGACAGAAAGAAGTACCATCATTGATGTTGACAATGCGCAGGAGCGCTGAAAGGGGCCATGCTGTCTCATGTTGCACGGCATCGATGATTTATGAAAGAGAGCTTGGACAGAGCCGACAATGGCCACACGAGAACAAATGGATAAGAGGGTTGATGTTCTCAGCTGCATCGTTGGCAAATCTGTCCTACTGACCGGAGTGAAATGCTGGCGAGCTCTTGATAGCAATAGTGAGCATAGAAGTTGCATTTAGACACTCAGTGGCTCTTCTGATATTTTCTTGTCAGTGGCTATGGTGATGGCGAATGCAGATAGTCCCTTTATATTGATGTTTTTCGCATAACTTGATCTTTACGAATCCCAATGCCGATGTTTTACGCCAGGTAATCAGTCGTTTCAAGAAGCCTACCTTGACATACGCACGTATGTTAGAGAAGATACTGAACATGATTTACTTGTATGAAAATACCGAGCTAGTGACGGACAAGTTTGATACGCTGCGCTACACCGCACATAGTTAAATTCGAATCTGCTAAAGATGGGGGAAAAACGGGCTGCTAAACACAATCGTCACGCCCCTGTACTGTCAAGCTTTTCCCTTGAGCTCCCTCTTTTCTCAATACTCAATCGCCGCTTCCTACGGTCCCTGTAGACCAGGTATCCATCCAGGCTGCAGACTGCCGAAGCCATGGTGAAGACACTCGACAGGCCGAAGCCAAGCGAGAGCGCGAGCTCGAAAGGGATGAGCTGCGTCAGGCAAATCGCGATCGAGCTGAGGTCCGCGAAGCCCGTCATAGAGGACAGGGCCGCGAAGAGGAGGAGGAGCTGGTTGGTGATGTTGCGGGCCGCGGCGAGGCGGAGTGGCGCGGGCGCGTCGTCGGTCGGGCGGGCCTTGACGAGGCAGTGAAGAGCGATGGCGGGTATGGCGAGAAGGAGGGTGAGGAGGCCGAGGATGCCGTGAGCGGTGCGGAAGTGGGAGGCGTTGCCCATGACTAGGGCACCGAAGAGGAGGGTGAAAGGAATGGATGGGGCGAGCACACCGAGCCAGAGAATGTTGGTCCAGCGGGGGATGTTGGGGAGGACGAATGACTTTTGTAGACGGATGAGGATGTTGCGGGTGCTTTCGAGGCCGAGGGCCAGAGGCAGGATGCTGAGGAAGGCGAGGAGCCCGATGATGATGTGTGACGCGACGAAGACGATAAAGGAGGGGACGGGATGGCCGTTGATCTTCATGGCGCTGGCTGCAGCGAGGACACCGTCATCTACCTTATCGAGGGCTGCTTGGGTATTTATTTCGTAATTGTGGCCTTCGCTGGCAAACTTAACCGAGCCCTGTGGTAGGAAGTCCTTGAATTGCGTGACGTTCAGATCGTCTCCGGACTTGGAATTGCCACTATTCTTAAAGACTGAAGTCAAGATCAGTCCCAGACCGCCGACCCCTCGACACGTGAGGAGGTCGACGCCCTTCTGCGTAATCGAAGATAGCCCATCAGCGTTGATCAAGGCCGAAATATTGATCACGGTTGAGTCGTTCGATATCACCACGCTAGGTGTGGAGGCTTCCTGGCGAGGATCTAAGAGGGCGCGGCTCTTGGTGTTGGGCAACTTATCTCGCTTTTGAGCGCCAAGGTCGATCTTCCCAATGAGACTCTGAGCCACCAGAACTCCTTGACTACCAAAACCTTGCCCGAATCCTACTGCAGCACCATTGACTGAGTCGTTGAATTGGACCAGAGTGTTGTTCACCGCCCCAGAAGGCGACTGGACCGTACCATCAATTAATGCCTGAACGCCTCCCATACTATTGATGCTGTCGGTTGCGCCCTGCAAAAGCCCACGTGCGAGGCCTCCAGCAACACTCTGGAAATCTATGTTTGATACCAGTCCGGTTGAGTCTCCTTCTGAGCTCATGAGCTTAGAAAATGTATCATTGGCGAGGAGGCGAGACGTCAGTCCCATGGCGAAGTTCTCCGTCAGTCCGCCCACGTCAATCTGCCCATCTGGCATGGGCCTCGTGGCTATCACTCCTGGATCAGATTGTACTCCCAGACCGACGGGGATACCCTCGCCGAGTCCCTTGCCAAGACCAGAGGCAGCAGCAGGCAGCATCTGCATCAGCATAGTGGTGTCGAGCCCACCAGTACCGCTGCTAAGCTGAGATATATCCATGTTGCTCGTGACGGCCTGGGTGAGACCAAATCCGAAAGAGCCGGCAAGTTCAGAAACCTCCGTACCGCTAGGTGGAGCAATACTGTGAATCTTAAGGCCAGTCAGGGCTCCATTGCCCATTCCCTGTGCCAGACTCAGCACCGCAGATGGAAGCTGTGCCGTCAAGTCGCCGGTGGCGCCGGATGCGAGGGCGCTGGGGTCGATGCTGCCGGCTACCGAATTCGCGAGGCCGAATCCGAACATACCGGCGATGGCTGGAACATCTGTCCCGTTCGGTGGTGTTGGTGCCGCGATCTTGAGCCCATTCACTACAACACGTGGATCAGCAATCTTGCCCTACAGGCGAGCGCACATTCTGTTTTTAGTCCCCAGAACTAATATCCGGCCAGGTGACATTGGGTTCCAGTGAGATGGTTTCTCGGAAATCTCTGCCAGGGGCTTATATGAAAGGATTGCCGAACCTGAGTGTACTCACCAGCGCCGGTACCAATGCCGGATGCTAGACTCATGATTGTCGGTCCGAGATCAAGACCACCACCCAACGACGACAGATCCACTGCGCCGAGTAGAGATGCTGTGGCTCCCATTCCGACGTTTTCGAAGGTCGGATTCAAACCACTGCTGTCCATATTATGTGCTGCAAGAACTTTTGCGCCGATGGCCTTTGCGTTCTCAGCAGTGGTCAGATTCAGTCCTTGAGCAGCTCCCTCGCCCACGCCAACTCCGACAAACATGCCAACACCTGCCATATCACCGAGGATTGCATCACCAAGTCCACTGGCCGCTTGGTTGAATAAGTCTCCGATAGCACCTAGAGGGTCGAGGCCGCTGGTATCCGCGCTCGTGTCGTCCGTCCCAGTGGCATCGTCCTTGTTGGGATTGAGGAAATCAAAAAGACCAGGAAACCTCTTGGCCAACAACGGCGAGGACCGACGCTTTTCCTCACTCGCAAAGAGCTCGCCTCGATACTGGTGTAGGATATCTCTGGTCGTCTTGAGACCTTCAGTACCGAATCGGTCGGCGAATAGATCTGACGTATCGGCACCAAATTCGACGATAGCCATCCAATTCCTTCTCAGCAGCTCGTCATTGGCGAGAGCGTCGACTGTCGACCGCTTCATCAACGACTCGGTGGCCGAGGTCCAGGATAAAGGTGCCTTGGGCTTGAGTATGCCATACTGAATTTGCGACTGGAATATTGTGAAAGCCGACACGACAAGGCTGATGACGCAAGTAAATGCCAGAAGGCGCTTCCAAACATTCTGCTCCCCAGCCGCGAGAATCTTTTCCACTTGCTCGGCCGGCATTGCGCCGTCTTCGGTCCAGAATCAAGAAGAGGTCGCCTGCGACTGATTTCAAGTGCCTAATTAACGAGAGTTCAAGAGAAGGGCCCTTGTGACCCAGCCACAGGTGGACCAAAACTTGGAGTAGGATCAGCCGACGAAGTGATCATCAGCTGGATAACTACAGGAGCACGGGGAATCTTGGAACAATAAACCAAAGGAGAGGCGGTATCGCGATCCCAAGCCAAGCTGGGTAGCAAGCTTGGCGGCAACTCTGCCAAGCAAAATTCACGGGTGTGGACAAGGTGACCAGGGTGGCAGATTTGACGAAACCAAATCGATCATTCACTTCGTCCAGAATGAGACTCTGCGTGGGCCATGCGTCACGACCAAACATCAAAGCCGCCCAGGATGATCTGCGCGAATCATGCGCCTGTTGCCCGTCAACTGTGACTCTCAGACATGCCTCTCTTCCACTTTCCATTTCCGATTGCATGCTCGGGCACTACCTACCGAGATCAGATCACCAGCAAGTCTTGGTCACGTCGAAAAGGGCGAATGAGAGTGAGAGAAGGAAACCATGATCTTCAGCTCGGCCTAAGAACGTGTTGCCAACCCTGTACCGTACGGAAGGGCAAGCGGGCTTCGCCTCTGATGGGATACATAGGTAATGGTTGTTGCAGTGGCAAACGGCACCAAGTGGGCATGAGAACGTCGGCGTCGGGCCTATTCGAGTGAAGCGATACAGACTCATCACACTATGAGTAGTGGTTGGACTGATCAGACGCTTCGGTGGCAGTGGAGATGGGGTCTCGGAGAAACGTCTGAGGAGTGTAGGAAATTAGAGAGGGCTACGGCGCTGGGGGACGGCGATTGGAGCAGGGATTGCGGAGGGCCGTTTCACCAATTCGGCTCGATTCACCGTGACTTGTTAGACGCCCCCGATTCAAAATCGCCATATCAAGCACCACCTATTGGACCAGTTGACGCTAGTTCTTGCCTCATATTATCGCCAAGCAGGGGCCGAGCGGAATATGAAACATGTATGTTCCATTCAAGCATTTCTACGATGTATTACATACATACAGTACAGTATGTATGTATGTATGTATGTATATTGCTCGGAGATTATTCAAATAGTCTTGGTAGGGTGGGGGCCGTTATGGTGATGATGTCGCGGCAAATCTTACCTAGAATACATACCTACGAACTTTGCTTTGCTTCACTTCACTTCACTCCATGACAGGCAGTTGCAGATGTTCAGTAATATACTCGTGCAGTTTTCTGGTGGGGGTGCTAAGAAAGAGACTACCTACCTATACGACGCCCGGCAACATATTCTACCGCGTCTAATGAACCAGGTACTACATCTATTTGATTCGTACCAGAAGTCCTCGTTACCTTGACACGCCCTAAGGAGGCCTCTTACCTTCAAAGATGGCGCCCTCTAGGACTTCTTGGACTGTCGCGCTTTCATCGCTACACCTTGCCCACTTGGCTACGAACGTAGTAAGGGATTCTGCTTCTTTCTGCGGTATCTCCAGATTCATATAATCCGACAAGGGAATGTTTGCTGTTCGCTAATCAGCGTGTTCTGAATTCAGAATGGTCGATTTGGACCAGCTGACCGCTTACCATTCTCCATAAGCGGATATATTTCTTGACATCCCGTACTATAAAGCCTTTTGTTCTCGAGAATTCGTTGCCACTGAGCCATACATGATCAGTCGAAGTAATGCCAAGCAAGCTGCAAATCGCTGAAGCCAGTACACACCATAAGGAACAGCCGGCGAATATCCTCACTTGGCTTCCCAAATTCATCATCCATGAGACTCTCCTGCTTGCGGAGCTTGGCTAGCTGCTCCTGACTATAAGCCGCTTCATCGATTCGCGCATTGCCGAAGTCGATCAAGCAGGGGCCCCCAACGCCACCACGCGGGATGACAGGCCGTGTCGAGTACACGACGGCCTGGCCGCGAACTCGCCGCGGACTCGGGTTATTGACGTGCTCTTCCTCCAGAGCAGCGAGGTTCCGGGAGTCTTCGATGTGGCAGAGCACATTCATGGCCCAGGTGTCTTGCTCGCAGAGTTGCCGTCAGCCTCGTACCTGTTGGGAGCGCGAGACGAGAAACCGTGGGCAACCTACCATTATGTATGATCTTGACCTCGGTATGCAAAAAGTCCAAGGCGTGAAGGAGCATCCAGATCTCGCTCTTGACTCACTCGCTATTCAGCCAGATCGTATCCGCAGGGATCCTCTGTCTGTAGTTAGGTCCCAGGACGGGGAAGACAAAGCAGGGGATGTCGCGGTACTGGTGGTGCAGCGTGAACTCATCCAGCAGCTTCACAACGTATTTGGCACCAGGATGAGTGCTGTTGGCCTCTTGCGTATATCGCAAGAACGTAGACTCATTCAGTCGCGTTGAGATGCCATTCGCGGCAACCTTGACGCTCACGTAGTTGTGGTTGCTGGTTCGATATCGACAGTCAGAGCTGGCAACTGCGCAGTCAACGATATGATATGGGACTATGTACTTCAGGTCGCGAGCCAGCCAGGCCGCGGCTGAGTCTCCCCAGCCCAGCTTCGAGATGATGCGATACCGGCCGTGAAGGACTTCGCCAATACATATATGATACCAGCTCTCGGGCTTGTAGTTTGCGGACCAGTGCTCCTCGGCTGGTTCGCCAGCCCACAGTATATCAGGCTCTATCGGGCCTGGAGGCACGGGGCCGTGGCGACCTCGATATGCGCGACTTGGGGACTTGTCTCAACTTTGGTCTCTGTTGGTAGTCTGGAAGCAGACCCGCGAAGTCTTGCAGAAAGGCGCAGGACTTTCCGCACCTTACGCATCTTGCCGACTCAATGACTAGCTGGATGGGAAGCCTAGGGGCTCGGATATCGTTTGCAACCTACACTAAGGGAAGACGTAGCGAAGCACACGATCGGCTAGACTGGGCTGGAAGTATACCAAGAGCGATGCTGGTAAGCGCTTGAGTGATGGCAAGACAGGCGATAATTATAAACTTTCACGCGTCACCTTCATTCGACTCTCCATAGCCGTTCATCTGCTGAGACAGGATGTAACTATTCGAATCACGCAAGTATTGTGCCTCACTCAAATAATCACGTCCCGCCCATCGCAACACGTATGGAATCGTCAAACCGGGATGGCAGTCCGCCATGAATGAGTGAGGTTTGTCACTGCTCGAAGGTACTCGATGAAAGAGGAAAAAATTCACAGGAACTACACTCAGCATGAATATAATTTCACTGAATCACAAGTCTCAATTAGTATATCATCATGCATTCCTTCCTAGCCGGGGCAATACTCAACAAAACCTTGGGTTAATGGGACCTCCATTACTGGAAGTGTGTCTGCTGCAGTCCTCATCTCTTTACCTGCCTGACTTTTGGACTTGTTTCTCCCTCTTCCTTCCCCAAAAACATTGGTACCTTGATAACGAAGTCGCGATTCGATGGTATCTACATATAGTTGCGTCAAGAGAGCGGTACCCTGGCTGAACCCTGGTAAGGCTCACACACCATCTCGGAACAGCCATAGGATGCATACACCTTAGTAATCAGTGACAGTATACATACCTGGCTCGACACTGCCGAAAACAGCAGGTACTGGTCTGGCCTCGAGTATTTTGCTGGTGATGGAAACCTCGACTGCCACACAACGCCGACAATATCAGAAGGCACTGGCCCAACTTTGCAACAATGGGCCCGAAACGCGGTTGGTTATTTTGAAAGGCGATAGGGCACAGTCGGGCGGCTATGCTCGCCAACTAGGTGACATTTTTCATCCAATGGCAAGAGGCCGTGCCGGGAAACGTGCGTTTGTTGCAGAATGGTGTCAAATTTTGCGAGAGTTTCGCTGTCTTAAACGTAGATTCAGGCGTGCACAGCGCCCAAGCGCGAATGAACGCATCAAGTCTCTTTTTGGAAGAATCGCTAGTTCTACAAACCTTTGGAGCGACCCAGGCATTAAAAGCTGTCGGTGCCCAGATGGAACATTATGGCAATGTCTCACCTACGTCATGGGATTCCGAGTGATCGGAAAGAGGCATGATGATACTACATAGAGGGGAGGCTGTCCGTGGTCACCAATCAGCGGGCTGTTGGCACGCTGATGTGACGCGTTAGCACCGCTCGCGGGGTAAGCGATGTGACATGTCCGCACGAGGAAAAGCTGTAACGGGACGTAAGCGCTAGGGATCTGCATCCTTTCTTGCCTCTCGAGGACGGTTTGAGAAAGGTGACGAGGTGCTGGTTATTTCTATTCTACGAATCCAGAAGTCAGATCTGGGAAACCAAGTGCTTTCCCAAGGTCAGGGAAGGCAGTCAATAACAGGTGGATCGTAATCGTACACACGATCTGGGTTGGTTCTGACGACCGCCCTCGGAGGGTGCGCGACCCGGCAAGTGGCCGCAGAGAGGGGCACCTGACAAGCAAGCGTAGCTTGGGGGTGTCTAGCTCCCTACTTCTGTGTAAGTAGTAGGTGTCGCAGAATTGTGTAGCCAGACCTTGTCGTGGCCTTTTCAAGGATGCGGATAGTAATGTGAAGTGAGTACGGTCAAGCCGCGATCGACTTCTAGAACTAATAATCATAAATATGACTTAATCGGCATCGACATCGACGAAACTCTAAAGAATCGGAGGGTATCTGGTGTTCGAATGCGTGGAACGGTTCCAGAGGTGCCAAAGTGGTGGGAAAGGTTAGCACGATGGCTTTCGGGTGGGCTAGGCTACAACAGGCACTGCCCCCGCTGGGATACCTGGGGTGTCCCCCTGCAGTGCCCCACCGCAGCCCTCCGTCCCTCTGGCTACGGGTGGGTATGTCTTGCAATTCCAGGTACTGGTGTGGTTTGGTAGCGGTCGAGACCGTCGTGCCTGTGCCGACCTGCACCGGCCTGCGTGCAAACATGCCCTGTTTTTGGCCCGAGAGGGTATCTTACCTGGTCTCCGCATGCGAGTCAACTAACAACCAGAGCCAACAGATTGTAAGAGTTGGGTACCTTGTAGGGTAAGGTGTGATCCAACGGATAGGATCTAGTAGCAGTGATGGTGCAAGTGGTGGTGGCTATGATGCACACGCAAGCTCCCTCCGACCAGTAAATCCTCAACTCCAGCCCTCAGCTGCTTTGCCTGTCTTGACTGCCACTCCCATCCCAAACGTCTCTTTCGTCGCCACGAGTTACTTCGCCCTCGGAGAATCAAGTCACTCACGTCGAATTTTCGAATGCCTGTGTTGATCTGTTAGAACTGCCCCAACCCGGCAAAGGTCGTTCTGCACCAAACAAAGCCTGTCACCAATACCCCGAATCGACCCTCGCTCCCACAACAAACGTCTCAAACTTGATCTGCGCCGTTACAGGTAACCGCCCGAGGTTACCCCCGACTATACTCCTCTTTATACTGCCACTGCACATCCAAATCCATCCATATTCGACACCATTATCGTTCCGCCTGTCAAACCCGATCAGAGCTGCTCACCCTGTCTGTTACCCGCGCCCACCCAGACCCTGTCAAGACTGTCTTTGGTTCGGCCATCTCTACCGAGAACAAGAAAACAAACAGCCCGCGAACCCTCATCTTGGTTCCTCATGCACTACGATCCCAGGTCGCTCAACTTGCAGATAACGAACTACCAACGCCTCCATATATGATTGCGACTTCAAGAAATAAACACCACAGTTTCACCTGCCAGTGCTATCCTGTATACTCGGGAATCGAACTTCGCAGACTGGTCGTCGACCTCGAGTCGTCACCGTCGTCCAGGCGACACCATGGACTCTACCGCCCAAATCCTCGATGCTGCGCATCAGCTATATGCCCGGGCCAACGAGACGAGTAGCGATAGCGCCGACACGCAGACGAGACCGCCAGCATACAAGGCGATCGGTATCGGTCTGGCCATTGCGTCCGGGTGCTTCATCGGAACGTCCTTTGTCTTAAAGAAGGTTGGCTTGCTGAGGGCAAATGAGAAATACAGTGAGGAAGCCGGTGAGGGCTATGGATATCTCAAGAATCTCTACTGGTGGTCTGGCATGACCCTGATGATCGTCGGCGAACTCTGCAACTTTGCCGCCTATGCCTTCACGGATGCCATTCTCGTTACCTCGTTAGGAGCCTTATCCGTTGTTATCACCACAGTGCTGTCGGCCATCTTCTTGAAGGAAAGACTCAGCCTGGTAGGCAAAGTCGCCTGCTTCTTATGTGTGGTGGGATCAGTTGTTATTGTTCTCAATGCGCCCGAGGAATCGTCTGTCGCCAACATTCAGGAAATGAAGAAGTTTGTCGTGACACCGGGATTTCTCAGCTATACCGGCGTGATCATAGTCGGAGCTATATTCCTTGCCTTTTGGGCCGGGCCACGATACGGCAAGAAGAACATGTTCACCTACATTTCTATCTGCAGCTGGATCGGAGGCCTGAGTGTCGTGGCCACCCAGGGCCTGGGCTCCGCCATTGTAGCCCAGGCTGGCGGCACGCCTCAGTTCAACCAATGGTTTTTGTATATTGTGCTTGTCTTTGTCATAGGCACCTTGTTGACCGAGATCATCTATCTCAATGTAAGTGATCAATCACTACTTGGCTATCCAGTCCGGTGCGCTAAACCTGTATCCAGAAAGCACTTAACCTGTTCAACGCGGCGATGGTTACTCCCACCTACTACGTATACTTCACCAGTACCACGATTATAACCTCGGCTGTTTTGTTCCAGGGGTTCAAGGGGACAGCAGAGGAGATTACTACAGTGGTCATGGGTTTTTTGACAATTTGTGCTGGAGTCGTTCTTCTTCAGCTGTCCAAATCCGCAAAGGATGTGCCAGACGCGGCTGTTTTCAAGGGAGATCTGAACCAGATTCATACCATTGCCGAGCAAGAGCAGCCCGAAACAGAGCCGAAAGCGGATGCCATTCGTGGTGCTGCGGCCATCGTGCGACGATTCTCCACAGCACGACAGAAGATGGAGGAAGAGGAATTTAGACGCCTCCGTGAGGAAAAGGAGACGGAAAGGTTGGCAACGCTGAGTGAGGAGGGTCAAGAGCAGTTTGAGTGGGATGGATTGCGTCGAAGAAGGACCACACTGGGAAGTCAGGCTAGCCGCCCCTTCACGGCGTCGAGTACCGTATCAACACCACATCTGCCATTAGGCCGGACACGGGCATTGACCGAGGAGGAGCTTGAGGAGGATCGTAATCGTGTCGCGTCGCCTGGGGTGCTCTCTAGCATTGCGGGCACCATTCGAACCCGTGCGCGCAGCGTGCTCGTCCACGATCGTAATCAGCCCGGGCTCCCGACGCAGGAAAACACCGAATACAATACCGAATACAATGCGAAAATGCAGAGCCCCATGCACCCCGTACAGCTGACCGATATCGCTGTTCCGAACCAGAAGTACGGGAGCGAAGCAAGTCCTTACGGGTACGGAGGCGCAGCGAGTGTCGCATCAGGGAGCACCGACCGCCATATCCAATTCACCGACACGCCCAAACCCGGAAGCTCTGCCTCGCTCGCGCCTCCGACACCTCCGCCGCATGGGGCGCCTCATTCCGCACGTCGGCAGTTCTCGTTCCAAAATGTGTTTCGTCGGCATCAAGCTGACAGAGCACAGGAATCAGATCTGCCATCCTCGGCCAACCCCCCATCATCCCGGCACGGAATGGGTCATCGGGGCTACTCAGATCGTCTCATCAAGAAAGACGCAACCGAAGAGGAAACGCTTGGACTTGTTAAGGGAGATTCTCGTTCGATGCCATCGCTACCGCGATACGACAATGAGGTGGATGACTCGGAATCCGAAGACGAGATGTTCTCGGACGATAAGCGGGCGTCGCGGTATGGTCGTGGCATTACAACCACACCGCCAAGGCGAGGGGGCGACGAAGCGTCGGAGGAGGAAACATATGAGGATAGCAGGAGGCGGTGGAACGAGAGCCGTAACCAGAGCAGGGGCGCGACGCCTCGCAGTTCACCACCGCGGCCACCGGGACGGAGGAGTCCTCCGACTGGAGGAAACGGCGCCTTCATTTAGTGAAGCGACGAGATGACATGCCATGAGATATGAAAGCTATATATTGCCCCTTAACGATTGTAGCCCCTTCCCTCTCCTAGACTGGGATCTTGGGGATGGATGGCACTGGCTGTAGGAGTACTGGGTAACGACCAACAGGGTGTTTGCGCATCTTGCAGAGGTGAAGTCCTGGCATGGTGGAAAGCAAAGCAGCGAACTGAACTCGAGCAAGGTGAGATCGGATGGGAAAGCATACAGGTGTATTATAGAATATAGCATAACGCGCAATGATCGTGGGCGATACACATTTCCCGGGACACGGGGTAATAGAGCACATGAAGAGAGAATGAGATAAGGTCATCTTAATGCATACCTCGTTTGCGTTCAAAAGCAGCCCGGGTCTCACCATCAGTCTGTGACACTTTTGACTCAGGCAGTTCAACTGGTAGGCTGTGGCCAATCCATGTACATATGTTGTTGCAGATCGTCTTTTTCCTATGTCTCAGTACGAACGGCACAGGAACCAGGGATACTGATTCGTACAATCAGTCCACTGCCGTGCAGTGAACCCGAGAGAGAGATGATCCGTACAGTCAGTCCACTGCCGTGCGGTAAGCTCTCAAGAGAGGGCTGAAAGGGTCTTGAGTTGCCATGGTTGCATCGTACTACGATCGGCATTGGCCCTGGCTTTGGTCAGCAATGTGCCGCAATCGTGAGAAACCCATAAAGTTCGTCTTGGCCGTGGCTCCTCGGGTAAGACACGTCCCTTGATGGCACACACACATGTCGACAAGGGATAAATTCTGCATGCTCTAGTGCTCGATACGGTTGTACAGCCTGAGCAAGGAGATGAGATATGTACTGTCAATCCTGTCTCTACCCAATAGGTGGGTGGGTTTGCAAGTATGATGGGTTTCCAGCGCAATACAACGATGTTCCCTACGGTTCCTCGTGAGTCTGTTGCCAGTGACATGTGAGTGAAGGGGGGGCACACATCCTTCCAAAGCCGAGGCACAGGGCTGTTCAAGTTGGGAATAGTGGCATGGAATAGTTTGGTAGTTCTATCGTGAGAAGTTTCCGTCCTAACAATTGTCGGGTTCGGGAGTATCGGACGAAATCGACATAGCTGCTTGAGCTATTGGGCCCTGCATATCCTACACCTACCTCATCTAAGTATACGAACATGAATGATAAGCACGAACCTGGCGAGGTAGCGTTCTGTGGTGTCTGGCAAGTGAGAGCAACGTCGCAATTAGTTATGGACTTGGAGATGCACAGGCGCGGGAAATACGGGACGAAAGCCTATCTGCTTTGCTGGAACTGTGTTCATGCGCGAGCAGGGTTGACGGGCCACGGTTCACAGCATTGCATCACACGGTGATGGTGCTGGTGGCCGGTGAGGGTGAGGGTGCCGGGGGAAGACACGCGCATCAATGCGTGTCGTTCCATCACATAGAGGTAGGTTTTATCTATGTGTTCCTGCTGGTGATATTTTGCGGCACGCACCTATTTCCTTGTAGGTACTGTCAGTCGCCCAACACATGCTGCGACGGCTCCCTAGTCTGCCCCAGGTAAGTACCACGTAGGTACTTAGGTTTCTACTTAGGTAAGAAGGGACGGTCTCAAGGTATTGCATTGGACTGAGAGATTGGTTCTTGAGCGCTGACCTCAGCGTAATAGCTAGCTGTCTCGCAGAGATTACCAACATTTATGTTCGTCACCTGCCGCCAATGGCAGTCCCGTCCTTCAGGTCGAGTCTTCGGGATTTCTCAGTGATATTCGCGCGTAGTCCAGTCCTACTGTGAATTGGTACCGATTTGTCAACTGGTCCCTGAAATATTCTATTTTGAGGTCTAGGCCACTAACGCCGCTCGGCCACCACCTCACGCCTTCTTCTAGTGGACGCTATACTACTAAGTACTTATTGATGTACAGATATACCTTCATGGTATCATTTCCGCTGGCGGGGGCCCCGTTGGCTCTTCCACTTCAGGTCAAGAGAATGGACACATTCTCATCGTCCAAAAATGAAGTCATTCCAAGACCATGGTTGAGTGTTGGTTCGGGAAGCGACAGATTGATTCACCGATGAGACATGAACTGATCGTTCCTTTCTGACGTCAAATCCTACCTATGTATTCCAGCAGCCGTTTCGAGATCTGGAGAATGCCAGGGGGCCAAGCAGTGGCAGATGCATCCATGAGGTTGGGCGATGTGCCAGCCTCAATCCCGGACAATCCTTCCTGAGCCTAAATTCTCTTCTTTTTTCGTGTAGGCGGGCCCAGCATAGAACTGCGTGGGATATAACTGGTACATTCGATAGCGCCCGATGATGGATCTAGTCGGCGGTGCTCTATAGCAGTGCTGCGGTTACGGGGCTCAGCCTCGACTCGTGCATGTGAGCCAGAAGGCAGTCTACAAGACAATACACGAGAGCCTTCCATCGTTGTTCTTCTGCCCAGATTTCGAGTGCCAGGAGGGTGTTTGTGCTTGGGTAACAAACACTGCACACCCTTACTCGGACGTCGCAAACCAACACCAACGGCGCCAAGAGCCGTCCCTTGAGTTCTCTTCGATAGCCCGCCTGACAACAATTTGGTATCTCGTCTATCTCGCGTGGGCATTGCTGCGCGAGCTGATGTTCCACGCAAGGGGTTCGGCCTAGCAGGCTGTACTACGACAGGCTGGGGAAGGTCGATCATGAAGGAACGCGATGGCCTCTTGGCAGTCCAGGGTCCTATCCTTCTCTGCGCGCCCAGTCCTGCCCAGTCCTCGCTCACTGCCTCTCCGCGCATGGGAAATGAGCCCACGCCCAGGAGCTGGTTCGCTGCCTGCTAGGCTGGAGCGAAAGAGAATGCAGGTTGATGCCCCGGGCCTCGAGCTGTCAGCGTCTGACTGCCGATGCCATTGGACCTCCTTTATCTGCTGGTTGTCTGTTGGTGTCGTCTTGGCAAAATGGCACCAGCTCGTGTAGCTGAATCAACCATAAGAGGCGCTCGCCGCCCTCTCGCCGGCTCAGCTACATCACCTCGTGCCTTCGTACCTTTGTCTTTCCGTCAGCTTTTGTCTGTCGCAGGGCCAGATGGCGCATATTCCACGGGACTCAACGCCGTCGCCCGTCCTCGGATGGGACGAGGAGGAGCGGACAGGACTGTATTCGAACGAGCTCAAGGCTAGCACGAGCACGCCTCAGCATCGAGATACCTGGTGGTCGCGCATTCTTCAGCAGAATGTTGCGTTTCGGCGGAAATACGATCTGCGTCGCCTACTCGTATTCGGTGTTATCATTGTGACCATTTCGATGATCCTATTCGAAGTGAGCCACCGGGAGTTCTACAAGGCCGCGACCTCGTCGGCCATCGAGAACTCCAAGGGTTCCAGCGAAAAGATAACATTGCCAGGAGAGTACCCTGAAGTCCCTGGGCAATGCACGACATGGCCTGTGGACTACCAAGGCGGTTACAACTCCACACGGCACAAGTCGAACGCTACTCTGACGGGCTATGCGCCGAAGGGCGGCTGGAGGAAGCCTGAGGGCTTTCAAGTCAAGGCCCTCGTCTTCTATGGTCGAAAGAGGACGGTCGACTTCCTGGACTGCTACCTCGAGAATAATTTGGCAGAGAACGGTGGTTATCTGGACGAGGTCTGGTACATGATCCATACCGACAACGAGGACGACCTGTCGTATCTGGACTCTCTGTTGTCACGGAGAAGTGATGCGTACAAGATTGTGAATCCTGGCGAGTGCCGCGGTGGCAGCTACGGCTGCATCTGGGACCCTGTTGTCGAGGACGACACCATTTACATCAAGATAGACGATGATATTGTCAGTTTACCAGTCTTCGTTGCGACGCTGCAGCCTAGCGTGTCTTCGCTAACCCTCACCTAAGGTCTTCATCCACCCCGACACGATCCCACAACTTGTACACACTCGGATTGCGGAGCCTCATCCTTTCGCAGTATCCGCCAACCTTGTTAATAGCCCTTTGACGGCGTACAAGCACTACGACGTCGGCGCCATTCACCCATTCCTACCGGATCCGGGCTGGGCGCCGTCCCATCGCGCAGCCGAGAGCTGGCGGCCTTCGGAAAAGCGGCCGTACCCCAGCTCGAGGATACCGAAAATCAATGATGAGGGTTCGATCGCCAAAGTCACCGAGGAAATTCAGCAAGAGCACATATACGCCGAGCCACCGTACATGGGCCACCCGTGGCTATTACTCCCGGACGTGCCCAACGCGCTTTTGAAGACGCCGATGGGCATCAACAAGCTACGGATCCCCAGCGAGGGCGTGGAGCCGATGTACGGCTCGGCGTGGAACTCGTGGATGATCTCGAGCCAACAGCAGTACTCGCTGCTGCAGAACCTCGAGGACGACGCGATGTGGCGGTACCACTTCGGCACGTCCCAGGACTACCCACAGGGCGACAACTCGTCGGCGGACGCGGCGGCACTCAAATTCGCCGACGAGAACCATCTGGGTCCGGGCGGCGAGCAGCTCTTCGACACGCAGTACGTGCGGTACAACCTCAACTTTATCGCGCTCTGGGGCCACGACGTGCGCAACAACCTCCCGGTGGCCGAGGACGACGAGCAAGATCTCACGGCGACGATCCCGGAGCGGCTGCAGCGGCCGTTTGTCATCGACACGCGCGCTGTTGTTGGTCACCTGAGCTTCTATCCGCAGCACGAGGGCATCCGGGAGACGGATCTCATCGACCGGTGGAGGGCGTTCGCGAACGACATGGTGTGCACGGCAGGCAACCAGAAGAGGCCGTTCGATAAGCGGTGTCCTGGTTTCTAAGACGTTGTCGTCGTCTGTGATGTACTGTTATGGGTTGATGTACAGTATGAATTTTGAAGGTGTGGCGTTCTCTTGATACCTGGCATGGCGTAGAATAGCATAGCATGTGGTGGCATGGCATAGCATTGTGTTGAATATAAACTGTTTCCTTACGTTTAATATCAGTAAGATTCCACCAAGAGAAATATTAATAAACGTGTAATTTATCACATACCAACTTCCTATCCATAACAACAAAATTCCATCTGGTAGCTTGTGCCCAGGTGTAGTGGAATAACACCACCCCGAGAACACGAACTATGTACCTATATCACACGACGGAAGAGACTCCATACTTTTGCACAAGGGGACATGAATTCAATTTATTGACAGCAAACCCCCACGATTGTCGTCAACTTAAGCCTCGAGCGTAGTCAGCCATCCTTTTAAGGCCCATTGGGATCAGCTCTGGGCTTTCCCCAGAGGGACGCGTCATCGTTGCATTTCGGTTGGCGTTGCCGAGTGCGCTATAGAAGCCAAGATATGTAACGTCCGGCACCACGGCACCACGGCGCTGTGATTTACAGGGGACACAATGCCGTGCCAGCCGCACGGCGTTTTTCTCTCATAACTATTAGAGGTGATCTTCTCTTCTTACTTTTTCCCTTGTTTGAGTTGTGCCCTTCTTGTCAGTCAGCTAAAAGCTTCGTACCAAGGGCAAGCGCCGAGTCGCTGAAGTTTCTTGTGTGGCTTTTTGGACGCTATGCGCGACTCTATTTGGACAGAGACAAAAGATGCTCGACATCCAGCGCATTCTCGTCGTCATCCTCCGAGCGACAAATTGAAGTTCTGGACGGGGTTGGGGTAGCATGGTTGGTTACGAGTTTCGCGAATTGAAATCCTTTTGGGAACAAGTTGCCTCGACATTCTCGCTTCTGGGCCTCTTCTTCGGGATTGCGTCCGATCTTACCTAAATAGGTTGCAAGAGTAGACAGACGACAGACAGGACCCGGCCAACTAATACGAGTCGACACTGGCTGATAGAGCCTAGGGCTGCCTGAGCGAAAGATACCAGTTTCATCGGCCGATTGCGTGATCCATATCTGCAATCTTCATTGAGCTTCCACGGGTCATCGTCAAAAGTTATCGTCTATTCCTCCTACGGACGAGCAGATTCCAGCAGATTTTATTCACCACTCAGGTGTGATCAGGGTAGCAGTCTTCGGACATTCATGAACTTATCGATATCGATATCAAATCCGTATACAAACCGGTCCTATTCGCGTTCTACTTCCAACACCAGAACCCAGTCCGCATGCTCTTCCGCTGCTGGTGGCGTAAAAAGCTGTCGCGAATCTAGCCCTTCACATTGCGTATAGTTGAAAGCAGAGTATGTTCCCGCGACAGGGTCAAACCAGCTTGCCTCCACGTCACACCCGCCCAACGAGCCCGTCTCGATCGTGAAATCCTCGCCTGTTGGTGTATAAACCATGAGCCAGAAGCCCTCACTGTCTCTAGTCGCCGTTACGCGCTTGTCATCCGCGCCTGCAACCGGTTAGCAGTCGGGATTGGCGGGATGCTCACAAAAAAACAAATCATTCCATTCGAAGCATCAAGATGATCGACGTACCTGGATTGCCTACAACTATGTCCTGAGCTGGAATGCGCGTCCAAAAGCTACTGTTCCCACGATCTAAGATTGCTTGCTTGATAGTTTGCATCTGGTTTGAGCCGGGAAGCACCAGGTCCTCCGACCACGGTATTGCAGGTCCGCTGCCTGCTGACTCGTACAAATCCGGATTGTACATCTGCATCACGTTTTCCGCGCCGTATGTGACCCCCGCCGCACCCGAGAACACCTGTGCCATCGGTAGGGTTAGTCTAGAATGGCCACCCGGAGCTGTGAAGTAATGGGCCTTACAGTGTGCCAACTCCCGACCCTAACATCACTGGCGTTCCAGACCGGTTTGTCACTCTTCCCGTTATCGAAGCGGTTCTCATAATGCGGTTCATTATCCAGCGCCGGCCTCTTCTTCCCCGCTGTTGATTCACCCACTGCATACATGAACTCCATCGGCTCCCAACCGCGTCGGCAGTTCCACCACGGAAGCGGCGGGTTCGGTGGGTAATCCGCATGGCCGGACTGACTGCTATCAAAGGTAAGCCATAGGTGGTCTCCCACCTGGGCGCTGGCAAGGGCAGTTGGGCCGCCCTCAAACCACTGATTGGTAGGATGTATGGTGATTAGAGGCTGCCATCGCTGCTCCGACGTGACTTCGCGTTCGCCGTTCGTGATACCCGTGGCAAGCTTTGTGTATATAGCACTCCAGTCCGTCAGATTGGAGCTGGGTGTGATCCCTCCTCTGGCGTAGTTGTCCTTGACTGCGGTCTTATTCGTCCACCAAGGGTTGGTATCTGCAAACAAGATCTTGGGCAAATATGGATAGCGTGTACCGATGAATTGACCGAAAGCCTCGACGTTAGTATGGTTCAGGACCGAAGGTTCGTTGTCTACTTTGATCAGCTATCACATGCTAGCCATATTCAGTGACCCACGGAGACTACAATACCGCTCGAGTGGACATAATAGCCCCAGGCAGGTACCATTGCTATCCGGATCCCTTTGCTCCACGCTAGCTCAACAATAGAATCGATGTAAGACCAGTAGGGCTCACTCGGTTTGGCAGGATCCTCATCGACGAATACCAGGTCTCCATTCCTGTTTGGGCTATTGATACCAATCTGTGTAAATCCCACCGCAAGAACCATATTGAATCCCTTGGACGCGCGGTCCGACAGATATATCTCACATTCCGAATAATTGAGACGATGAAACAGTAGCCACGCTGTATCAGCCTGCCAGAAAAATGGGCTGCCATTCTGATCCTGAAAGAAGTGTCCGTCAGGAGAAGCTTCGATAGCATACTCAAAAGGTATTCCCCAGGCTGCTGACGCGGCTAGGAAAGCGCTCTGGAGAAAACAGACTGTGAAACTTGAGCACTTCATCTTTCATCCTTCAGCGGCAGCCTGGCAGCTTAGTAGCATATAGCATGACTTATCGACGAATTTGAAGATGCTGCCGTTTAGTAGGTATATATTATCCATGTTCGAATCAACCTGCCGCTGTGGAGATTGCGGGGAACCCTTGTCACATCGTGAAGACAATGTACCAAGGACTGTCATTGGAGGAGGAATTAAAAGGTTCTTTATGAGGAGAAACCCCAAAGCAGTGAATACTACGCTGACTATGGCCTTTCGATGAAGCGTACACTACGACGTCCGACCTTCGATACCGATCAATGGGAACGTTTCCATACTGATCATTACCGGATCAGCAAGAATCACTTGGACGAGGCGATGTCCGCAATGACATAGGACCTAATTGTGATCTGACAGCGATTTTAGGACATGGTGTCTTTGTCCAGTCCGACTACTCCAGGGGCAAACTCAACCAAAAGACAACAACACATCAATAACAAGCAAATCATCACTGATTTCATAGCATCTGACAAATGGCACAGGGGCAACATGGTTTATCTCGCTTACCTTCCTTCGATGGTACTTGCACGGAAGTAATAGCCTACTCTGAAGCAAAGCGACTGCTGGTATTGTCTCCGCCTGCACCCCGTAGAGGCACTGGGACGTATTGGTCCATCGTTGACAGACCACGTCAACTT
Organism: Xylariaceae sp. FL0016; assembly: GCA_022578815.1. Classification (NCBI taxonomy): domain Eukaryota; kingdom Fungi; phylum Ascomycota; class Sordariomycetes; order Xylariales; family Xylariaceae; species Xylariaceae sp. FL0016. The sequence goes on from MU388778.1 coordinate 185,480, forward strand.
CGTCTTGCTAGAGGCTCATACATATCGTTTTCTTATTTCACGACCTGAATATCACTTTTGACGTCGGCCATTAAGATGGTCGAGGCAATCTGTGACCTCTTGGGGTTTGGTGGTACATACTTGGGATGATGCCAGGGTTTTGTGACAACCTTAAAGCTCTAGAGATCTGTACTGCCTCTTACCCGAGCACCGACTTGGTGACAATGGCAGCAGCAGCATGGGAGCTAAAGTACACTGCTTTACTCGCAGCCATGCTCTGGCTCAGGAATTGAGTTTGTGTACCACTGCATAGCACGAAGCGCAAAAGTGAACCCGAATTTCCATGATTGACTAAGTGACGGCAAACGCGGTGATATCTCCACATGAGAACAAGGAACTAAGACCTGGCATCAAGGAGTGTCGCAAGTTGATGTGAATACCATCACGTGCCTCATATCGAGGTGTAGATGAAAAAGCGAACCCACATGCAGATGAGCAAAGTACACTACGAGTGCGTACTGAAGCCTATGCCTACCAAGATCATGTGCCAGACTGATTGACTTAGATTCGAGTATACAGCCACCACATCACGTTGAAATAAGCGTGGCGTTTTCGATTTCCTGCAGGGCCCAGGCCAAACGAAAGAAGTGACGTACGTTGCACCAACAGGAGTGTTGGTCGCCCGTAGAACAAATGTGTTTAAGGGAAACACCTGAAAATGGGTAGCAGGAGGAGAGACGCGTTTGTTGGAAGTCGAAGTCTGCGCCATGACTGCAGAATCCATAGGTAGCTACCGACTGTACTGTGTATACCTAGGACAGCCAATGCGGCACGCTCGGGCAAAGTCAAGATCTGGCGGTGCTCACCATTCACAGAGTAAAATGGGTTTGGACGGGTATGGATCAGTTGCGATAGACAGGAGTCTAAATAAAGGGGCCAACATTCCTAGGATGGTGGGCCAAGAGGAGGAGGCACGCAGGCAATGAGCCAAACGACATTGGTGATCTGGCCAATGAGACAGTAATTTTAGGGTGTTTGACGTTGGGCAGCCCATTCGAGGGCCAGAGAGGTGATTGGGGGATGCGTGAGATGGGCGTCTGGGGTAGAGCAAGTATGGTACGTTACAGCAAAATGAAAAAAACCATCCCCAAGGACTGTGTCGCCGCGTTCCTTCGTTTCAGCCACCCCACCTGCCGCATCAGGCAGTGGAGCAGGCCTCAGCATTGCCTCTTGACCTCCTTGATTGGCTGTGTCGCCGTCCCTGGCGGAGCATGAATGCCAAGAGTCCGGCAGAGGGAAACCGCTGTGAGTCGTGCTGGACATTCTGGCCACTCAGCGAGCGACGCTGGCATCCGGACCGTCCCTGAAAGCGCCCCAGCAAGGTCGAAACAGGGTCCTTCTCGGGCAATTATTAGTGACCTGTCTGTACTGCGTGGACCCTGCTAACCTTGCTACGGGCGTCAATGAATCGCTACACATCACATGCTGGCAGTAATGGAGAGGCCAGGAGGCAGGTACATACTCTAAGAAAGGTCCTACATACATACATATGTAGAGGTATATCGAACGTCCCTGCCCATGAACACGGGGAACCATGTCAGCTAAACGCAAGGCAACAACCATCTAACAGGCGAACAGGCTCGGTCTTGCTCAGATAATAAAAGTATAATGCCCTCTGCTTGATCTGAGTCTGGCTTTCCCAAACACCACCCAGTTCATCCGATAATTCGAAAAGTTTCAGCGCTACTAATACCTACTGTTTCTTCGCATAATAGACGAAATGGCGCCTCTCCGAATGTTAGCTCTCCCGGCCTTTGCCTTATTAACCGCCGCTCTCAACATCACCGACTACGTACCCTCGTGCGGCCCGCCATGCATTTTTGAGGCCGTAGACGAGCACACGACGTGCGACGTCGACGATAACTCATGCATGTGCGCTGATGTGTACACTGTCAAGCGTGATGGTGAGGTGTGTTTGCGCAACGCCTGCAGCGACGCCGACTACGGTATGTGCCAGCAGCTCTCCCCTGCCAGCCTCATGCCGCAATGCTCACTCCATGGACAGGTAGCGTCATGAGCGGCACTGACGCCTTTTGCGCTGCGGTGGCTGGCTCTCCGGACGCAAGCAGCTCATCAAGCACTGTCGCGCCCACTTCGTCAACTTCCACAACAGCGCCGACTGAGACGACAAGCACGCTGGACAGTAGCACTGGGTACCCAACCTCCGCCCCCGAATCGTCGGCATCAACAACTGCTTACGAGACTTCAAGCTCTGATTCCGGCTCGGCTACCGAAACACCTAGCACAACTACTGGCACTCCTCCCGCGTCGTCGGGCTCAGCCGGAAGCTCATCATCTGTTTCTGTTACATTTTCCGGCACCACTGTTATCGGAACTACGGACACGACGGTGCCTACGACCAGCGCTGGTGTGCCTGGCTCGACCGGCGCTACTATGATCACTGCGACCTCTGCGGTCTCTGCGGCGTCCAACGGCACCACCACCTCGCCTACTTCATCGGGGAGCGCGAGCCCATCGCCGAGCCTCGGTGCCGGCGTGCAAGCCCAGCCGGGTCTCGGGGCACGCTTCGGGGGTTTTATCCTGGCTGTCGCGTACCTGGCCCTGTAGTACATCGTTCCGGCTACATTATGTCTTCGACGTCTCAATTGTTGGGACAAGTTACTCGCCCTTATCTTCTTGGTCATAGTCGCTGTAGTCGAAAGCGAAGTCGTATCACAAGCGCAATCAGCGTTACATCTGTGCTGGGTTTTCTTCTTCGAATAGGTATATAACTTATCTTCATACTTGTACATAGAATCAATTTTCCCATGTGGATATATTATATGGGACCGTGGCGTGAGTGTCGTTTCCCACAAGGACTTAAGTTCGCATTCGTTTACGGAGGCTATATTCAGCAGTGACGTGGCTCGCGCAATAGTACGAAGCCATTCCACATTTTCAACTGGTATGGAGAGGGAAACAAGTACGACTGAATGGCATCTGAGCTGGTAAACTCCGCAATATATCTTCAAAGTATCGCTATCCCAATTTTTCACTGCTAGTGAATCCAAGCGCAACTGGACTGTTGGACAGCCAGTATTGCAGCTTCAGTTATATCAATATCAACCCTTCGCCGCTCCCCAATTCCACAAAATTGTAATCCCCTAGCCCGCCGACCTCCTCCCCTTCCTTTCTGCTCTCCTTCTCCCTCTCCCTCATTTTCTTGTCTTCCCCCTCCACAGCATCCCGCACCGTCCACTTCGTCCGCCGCAACAGCGGCGCAATGAACCCACCCCCCTTCTTGATCTCGTCGTGCGTCGCAACCCAGTATCGCGCGCCCGTCGTCCTGACGGCCTGCGTATATATTAGCTTCCCGAACTGAGAACCGCGTCCATACTTTCTAGGAGCTTGTCGTTTGCCATTATCATTGAACAGAGCTCACGAGGGGGTGGAAAAGAAAGACGGCGGGCTTTGACCCGAGTAGGATCTTGAGGCGCAGATATGGGATATTTCAATACATACTCGAAGGCCGTTCAGAGCGCCCAGGTTCAGTTGCTTCGTGAGCCAGATGCGGACATCGTGTAGACCATGAAGCAGCGCCAGTGTCCGTATGCCGGCGCCGGCGACAGAAACCAGGTCATCGGGTTGAATGCCATGCGGGGAGTACAGCACGGCTTCCGGGGCGGAGGCGTCCGCGGACGAAGGCGGCGGCCGGGGATCGAAGGCGATGATGAGCGCGGAGTGGTAGTACAGCGCGTTCCCCTTGGTCGTGACGCGCCCAATGCCCAGCCAGTCCGGCAGCGGCGCCACGCCGAGCACGTCCCGCCAGCCCTGGCCCCGGCCCTCGTCGCCGGAGAAGGCGGGCGTGGTGACGACGGTGTCGAAGTGCTTCCAGCCGCGGATCAGCTCGGCGGCCTTGTCCGTCGCGAGGACGGGGACGGCGGCGTCGAGCTGGCGGAGCGTGGCCTCGTGGCAGTGGTCGGTGAACTCGTGCGAGATGGCGACGGCGTCGATGAACGAGGGCGAGGCCTCGTTCGTAGCACCGGGGTCATCGGGGTCGCGTTCCAGCTCCCGTAATACACATTCTAGCTCTGCTATTGTCGTGACGGCGGGTGGTGTGACTAACCACTGGATGAGGTCAGGAAAAAAAAGTAGTAAGGTACGTATGAATGAGTACTCAAGAGGTCATGATCGTCGGGGATGAGTGTATGGGCGTGCTGATCATGATGGTGATGGCATTACCTGCGTGCTGAACCAGCTGGCTAGGTCACTCTGTGGACCGCTCAGCCATGGGTCTATCAAGATGTTGTAATAGGAGCGCCTGCGTCGCACCCCGCCTTCGTCCTGTTCACCGGTTGGGCGCGGTAATTGCAATAGCCAGGTGGTATCCGCGTTGAGATGCGTGAGAACAGGGCGCGTGGGCGTCGCGGCAAAAGCCTCGCGCATGGAAGCGCTGTCGCGGAATTTGAGACGCTGGGCTTGAGCTTCCGTCGACGTCATCACGAAAGACAATGCCCCGAGTTTCTGAGATGCGTCGGAATGATGAGCTGATGAAAGGCCTGGTCTTTCGATGAGACAAGTCACTTGGGGACGGAGCTAGGGATATGGTGATAGGACTGCAGGAGGAGCGTTTGAGGTTGCTTGCTGCTGGTTGGTCCCTTGTTTTGGCGATTGGAGTTCCCCCGGATCAGCCAAACCAGGATTCGGCGTCTATGATGCGATTATCCACTCCACCCGGCCCCGGATGTAAGCCGACCCCTACACGACCTTTATAAGTACCAGGCTGCAAACACTTCAGTCAAGTAGACTATTCCGCACAAAGCATCCTAGACTCCCATTTGTGACGGTCAGGGCATATTCATGGCATTGCCAGCCCGTTTCATGACAAGTAAACGAACCCTAGTCATAAGTGTTCATGGTTCCCCAGGTATAGCTAACCGTTTCGAAACAAGCTTAGGTCCCATTGATTCATCTAAGAGACTTACAAGATGACCCTTGTCCCCAGACTGTCATTTCAGCATCATGACGCCCTTAACTCTCACGGGAAACATTCTCTAAGTCTGATTGACCAACCCCATTCTCCTCTGCTCGTCTTCGGGGAAACTTGAAGCATGCATACGTGATAAAGGTATTCATGATGACAACCCGAGTACCTATAATTTCTCAATATCTCACAAGAAGATTATCATGCACTGATATGAAATACAGCATACCTTAGATTACCTCTATCTCTGTTTCTCCAATGTGGCCAGTACCTCATCGATAAGTCGCGTCACCCGTTCGATGGCTTCTCGGGAAGTAATGGTGGGACAAGATGGCCGGTCTGACAACATAACCAACCGATTACCTTCCTCAACTATCTCTCTCATATAGTCTTGTAGTTGTGGCCTGTCGGTCTCTCGAGGTTCGCTTGAGCCCATCCGGCCGTTGGAGAGTGCTTGAGATCGGTAGTAGGAGGGCCTGGTGTGACGTGAACTTTAGTTAATATCAAGTCTTACGAGGGAATAGTCGGGAAAGAGGGGTAGAAGTCATACATGAAAGAGGGCTTTTGGACGAAGATTTCTTATAGATAAGGAACAGTTGAGTCGACATGCTACTCTAGAGGGCATAGCTATTCGGGCACAGTTTTTTTTCGCTTGGACTTCAAGTATTTGCAATGGACTCAGGGAAATACTGGCTTGTGAAATATTCGACCGGTAGCTTCTTGGCTTGTTTGAAATGCCCACTGTGATCTCTCGTGAACAGAGATAACACAATGGAGCAAGCGCGAGAGACATTGACGTATATACAGTTCACCCTAGCTAGAAACTTCGAAATTGTTCGCGAGTCACTTCTTGCTCGACGTGGCACGATTAAACACTCTTAAATGCTATGAGTCAAACATAATGCTGTCTGTCTGTCATATCGATTCCATCGGCCCTTCATTTTTCAGTAAGCACGGATCAATGCCTCGCTGGGCGTCGGGCATTCGGTCATAAGCTCGGGAGCCAAGCCTGCGAGGTTAGCGATGGCTCTGTCTACAGTATCGTCTCGTGTTGTAGAGCGAGTTTCCGAGGCAAATCCTCCACCAAAGGCATCCGCGAGACTATCCTTACTCTCTGGTCGTGGTAAGGAGCAGTATTCTTGATCCATCTCTCTATGGCGAATAATGTCACATACGGGCAAAGGGATGGGAAACCCAAATGACGCTACGAGTGAAAGGTCGGAACATTTATAGAAATCAGTCATGTCCTCATTATCACTAGAAGATTACAAGAGCAGATTCGAAGAAACAGTCCAACCTATCCACTACGGTGGCACACACTTTGACTACCATCTCAAGGTTCGGGATCTCGACATCGAACTTTGAAGTCTCCTCCAACAGGATATCGGCCCAGGCGATACATAGTTATATACTGGTCTTCGATAAAGGCAGTGTTCACTCAGGAGTGACTCACTAGAACCTCGTACGACATCAGACACCGGAAGCGGAGACTTCTAAGGGCAGAAGGCTACATCACGGCACACTGCAAAAACGATCGCATTCACTTGTACGCAGCAGACACTCACCGCTCATCACTGACGTAGACATGGTAGCATGCGGCTCATGCCTCATGCAAGTCAACCCGAATCTAGTCCGGGATCGGCATCAGCTTACACTCGGAGTCAGTCCGGAAGACCGACTTACACGCCAAGCCAGGCCACGTTTTCTGGCAACTCGTTTCTTCGAGACAAGTAAGTAGATGGATACTCTGGTATCTCTAGCGATTGCCTCTGGAAACTAATGGTAACTATTTACCCAAAGCTCGAACATTCTATTCTCATTCTATTCTCAATTTATATGAGATAGGTAGAAAGCCAAGGACAGTGTAAGTAGCAGTGCGTCTATAACCTGGCACATGGTAATCTCCCGTCACTCTTCAATTTCGCTCGGACGCACTCTTTTCATCAACACCATAGGTAGGCCACCTGACCGCGTTAGGTATGACCTGTAATGTCGCATAGATTCGATCACTCATCCTGAAGATTTAATTTTCTGGTATTGTGGCTCAAGCTCAGTCAAAATGGCCACACTTGCTCGTCCTTGGCTAGACAAGGTCTACCTCGTGTACTTTCTCATTCATGTGCCGGTTTTGTTCTGTACGTTACCTATCTTCTTAGGTTCTTGTTCACCACCTCAGCCTTCAACGCCCGTATCTCGAGGATCTCGACCTCGAATTCTCGCAAGCTACTACGCATAGAATGAGCCGTCAGATCCCATCCCGGTTTCGCTGATGAACGCCCTGCTCCCTGCTACTTCAAGCGTCTCATGCGCACATGCAAGCACATAAAAAGAACCGAGATACTGACAAGACATCAGGTGTCGACCTTGTCCCCCTATACCCCACCTCTCTCTGGAAATCCCCAGACGCGCCTCTGCATTTCCTGAACTCACTTCGCGAGTACTACCGCACAACCTACAACGACCAGTTCTTCGCAGAGCCACCCGTCACCATCCCTTCATTCTTCGCTCTATTCGCTCTCCTCGAACTGGTCCTCCACCTGCCTGTCTCCTTGTGGGCCGTCGCCAGACTATGGAAGGGCGCGCTGGGAGGTAAAGGCGAGCTGTTGATGCTGGTCTACGGCGTGGAGACGGCGTTGACGACGGCGACGTGCATGTGGGAGGCATACCTCTGGGATCCGGCCGTTGTTAGCGCGCAGGAAAAGATGGTACTCCTGGGAGGGCTTTACGGTGGATATCTGGCTGTTGGTGAGTCATGCATTCTATTTTGTTGGTTGCATAGTGTAAGACGAGGAGAGATGAGGTGGAAATTGACTAACGTTCTGCAGCGGTATTGTTGACGGCAGATATGTACGTTCGCCTGATCAGGCGCTTAGATGTAGCAGATGAGAAGGCAAAAGCGATGTAGCTTCACGTTGTGATGCTGCGAACTTGCATCAGAACCAGAGTGTTTATGGATATTTATCTTGGTATCACTGTTTGTATTCACAGTCCAAGAACTTCCACTAGTACAGCAGTTTCGCTTTTTGCCAAAACCTGTACCTCGAAATTCCTGTTGGTACAGCCAAATTTCCCCGTCATCGCGACTCGTGAGATGCAAAATATGTACAGTGAATCATTCAATGAAACATTAACCCAAGGTCCTCAGTCAATTCTCTTCGAGTAGCCCCATCCATTTCCCACGCCATTCAGTCCGTAACCCAACGGCGTGGCACCACCCAGTCCACGTCCCTTCAATCTCTTAGGGAGAATGATGCCGAAAAAGTATACGCCCGAGGCCAGGACACCCGCAATAAAGGAGACGAGGCCGTAGAAGATGGTGCTGGCGTAGATATGGCCGCCCATGCCCTGCCACTCTACCGTACCCTCAGTCCTTGGTAACGCGGGCGTGGGAAACCAGCGCACGCTGAATGAAAGAGGCAGCGGGTCGCCTATCACGAGCCGCTTCGTCTGACTCCCCTCCATGTGGCTCAGAGGACTGACACTGTATGCCGTACCGCTGTCCAACACACCGCTGTCATGTTTATGGATATGGTGCTTTGGTGTGCTGTGCAGCAGCACGTTGAGATGGGTGCTGATGTGCAGGTGACTCAGCTGCAGCGTGCCCGCCAGCGCGAATACAAGTGGGATATACTCTTGCTCGATGGGCTTCTCGCCGACAGCCTCGACATAGGCGTGGGGTCGCGCGGGAAGTCGGCAGGCCAGGGGTGCGTCGCTGTGAATATAGAATTCGAGCAGGTGGAAGAAGGGGTCGTCAATCATGGAAATGGTGCAATTGAGCTCGGTCTCAACGCCGTAGTGGAACTCGAGCGCCTTGCCCGTCTCATTGCAGGTCGGAAAGGGGATCCATTGAATCTCGTCCTTGGCATTCTGGATATGCTCGCCGGTTTCGCTGTGAGAGAAATGTTGTCAGCCACACTGGGAGGATGTTGAGAGAGGGTCGAAGATGGAAATGAAGGGCGTGCTCACATGCTCCTGTTCATACATTCGACGGGTATAGAGGCGCCATAATGGTATGAAGGTAGGATGCCTTCCTCGAGATTTGTTTTGGCGGTAGCAGCGCCGACTATAAGGAGGATTACGGTGGTGAATATGTGGCTTGTTGAAGGCATCTCGATATGGTATGTGCTATGGCCTCAGCCAGGACATGGCGAAGAGTTGTATGAGCCGGTGAAATTGGCGATGCGACACGACACTTGTCAAAAGGCTGAAAGACAGCCTGGTCAATTGTTCAAAATCAATACCTAGCTCAAGAGCTAACCAGCCAGCCAACAAGCATGCCAAAGGGGTTGCATTGGACGCTGCAGGAGCGCACATGCCACCTGCAAGCGGCTTCTATCTTATCTAATTTTCAGGGGTCTTCAGTTCTTCCAGGGGATCCCTTGGCTGTCCTGCCAAGGGCTACCAGTGGGGGGAGACGAGATACGTTGGTACGTCCTAGTCATACCTATGGTACTGTATCGTGGGGATGCACATACATATTTATTTCTACGTCAGGTACTTCCAGGGTTACAAAAACACCACAACATCGCCAGTCCACAGCTTACATACCTCAGACACTTGGCTTTCGGCACGTAACTGATATGAAAGTCCAAGTCACATCCCAGCCCTGTCCACCGTGCTTCTGCTTCAAGTGCTTCACCACATGATCGTCTACCATCCCTCTGCCCTGTTGCTGACTCTGCTCACTCCAGTATGTGTTGATCATCCAGTCCTTTATCATACTGAAACTTGCTACAAAGTCCTCAGCTCCCTCAATGTGCTGTATATGGTCCATTGTTTTCGTCTCGATGTCTTCGAACCCTGCGCTTGCGAGCTCCTTCGCAATGCCTTCAGGATCGGTCCACTCCAGTTTCCCATGGACAGCCATCGGCAAAGGGTCAGGCATTGGCGCCTCGAAGGGAAGCGACTCGAAAGCCGTTCGAGTATCCGGGACCCATCCTTTGTTGTCCTTATGCCAAACAGTGAACGCGAATACTCCCCCGGGTTTCAGAATGCGCATCGTGTCTTTTTCTTGCTCAGTATGCGGCTCAAATGAAATATGCCGAGTATTTAGTACACACCTTGTACGACGATTTGGGGCTCGGGGACTATATGCATGGCGAAATTGATCGACACGTGAGAGTAGGACTGATCTGGAAATCCGGACTTCTACAAGCCACACTGGGGTTAGTATGATGCCAAAATCAATGCGAAAGGGTAGGGAGGCGGGCGTACTTGAGCATCGAGGACAGCCGTCTCGACGCTCGTCCACTTATACTTGGCGACTCTCTTCTTCAAAATTTCGACATTCCCCTCATTGATGTCGGCGCACAGGATCTTACTTTGAGACAATACGTCCTTGTCGACGACCTGCTGCAAGTGCGCCGCGATGGGCCCTGTCCCACATGCATTATCCAGCAGCATGAACGGCGTCTTAACGGAGGAATCCAGTCCTGCCTGAGCAAGAAGAAGACCGGCTGGACGTCTCATGACCCTCTCTATTGATCTGACGAGACTCTCGAGTTTCTCGTCGTCATATTGCTTTGTGGAGTCTTTGTAGAGCTTCTGAAGCTCCGTCTGTGCGGTGCTGGCCATCTTGTCCCTGCAACAGATTGAATTTCTGACTTATTATAGGTTGGATTATGAACCGGTCGCTTGCCTGTGGTTTCTAACAGACTTACTCAATGCTCAGCAAGCAATCACATAGCCCCTACTTATAGTGGTGTCGAAGCCATCCCAGTGTCAATAAAGTTCCCGGAAAGTATCCGGAAAGCTGCGAGTACTTTATTCACCCGGACACTATTCCACATCGGCACAATACTTTCTCAAAACATGATGATCTTTCCATCGGATACTTATGTCGACACGTTTTGTTCACGTTAACATATTGAATTGGTTTTCCGCTCCATACAGTTATGTTTGTTTGACCTGAGATCAAAGCAAGATAGTCGCAGGATGTACCTAGCATCTTTCCAGCCCCAGGTTCGTCCCAACGACCCGAAGGTCCCAGATCCTGCCTCAGCAATCTTCGGGCTCAGGAAATAGCCTAGCGTGTGCGTTCGCTTTCATCGTGAGGAATTTCACGTAAACTTGGTTAATACCACAGAAATATTTCGCAGTTCCTCTCCCAAACCTCTTCAACTTGCGGCCGAGTGACCTGCCCCATATTACCACCATCTGATCGCCTACTGGCATCGGCTCGTATTCCACCACCTCCTCCTCTCTCTCATTCCATGAGTTGATAGTGAACTCCGAAAGTCTTCGCTCGCGCTGGCGCGGTACTGCCAGGCCGTCGGCCTGATCTAGGCCTACGGCCATGATTCTCTGGAGTAGGTCTCCTTCCGGCTGGGGTTGTCGTTCGGCACGTTCAGCATCACGCTGGCGGCGTCGAAATTCCGGACTGACGGTCTCCCAGAATAGTATAGTGTCATTGAGTGGGCCATCCGTGGTTGCTTCCGCAAAGCTTATGACGACGGACGGGGGTGGCGAATCAGAGGGTTTCAGCCCATAAGGATTGCGAATCCGGGGGCGAGTGTCCATTCCGTAAGACTCCGACATCTCTGAAGTGGTCATGTTGATTTCTGGTTCCTGTTGACGGACCAGAATGCTGACGTGTGGGAAACGGGTGCTCGTTACGTAAATTGTTCCTTCGAGGACAATGATGTATGCACGTAGGTTGTGACTGGTCGGGTACGATAGCTCAGGTTGAACAGAGTAGCTGGATAGATGATGAGATGGAATGTGACTAGTAGGTAAACGCGAAGAAGAAGATCCCAGGCTTTCTTAAATGCACAATTTGGCGAACAAGGGAAAAAGCGTTGCCATCGGAGAAAACGTTCTTGTGTAGCTCATATTCTGAATTTGCGGCAGTTTCTCTCCTCCACAAGTTACGCAAAGTTACCTATCGAGAGTTTTTTTGTGAGGGGCATTTTCACTCAAACATGCGGACTGAGCTCTCGGGGATGATTTGAATGTGGCTTAACGACTCTCTTGCTGATCCAACGGGGTTTGCTGCAAGCTCCAAACTTTAGAGTTATTTTGTAAAGTTTTATGCCGGAGACACGATAACTCATGTACTTTTTGTCAGTATCATAACTAACGGTGAAGGGTCTAGGTCAGTCTCGCGGGGAGAAAATTAATTCATATGAATAGATCACTACTCCTAGCCTCTCCCCTCTGTCGGGTAAGAACTAGCTCGATAACAGATATTTTCGATGATCCTGATTGAGATCCGAGTTCAAATTGAACATTGCTCATTTGAACTATTGTCCAAAACAACGCTGATATTAGAACAACTGAGTTCTTCGCACAGTTGAAATGCATACGATCATCAAGTGGAGGTCGACGCATCTGCTCCAGCGAACATATCTTATGTATTCCTTGCGCCGCGATATGGCTAACCCGGGAATTTTGGAAGACTTGATAAGGATGGACTGCCTCAAACACATACAGATGATAAACTATTACCTTACAAACCGGAGCCTAGGATCGACAGCAGGGTTTTGGCATTGTTTCATAGGTTCTACAGGATGCTGAGACTTTTGCTTGTGTGCAAAGCCTATGCTAGCAGTTGGCCAATCTAGACCTCCTTCAAAATTTGATATAAATCGCCTCGATCTTCTCGGCCGCGATTTAAAGGTCACTCATCCAGCAAGCGTCGTGACGAACTCTATTGGTATATTAAAAACATGGTCAACCAAACAACCAATCCATCCGGCAACCCCATTTCCCGAGGGTTCTACTGGGATATGTCAATCGATAACACTTCGTCCTACAACAGTCATGTGCCAGCCAGCGCCATCACGCCGCAAGCTGACAGCTCGGCCAAATCCTTGCTTTGCCTGCCATCACAAGAGCCATACCGTTTATCAAGGGCATGGCCAAGTCTCAGTAAAATCCCATGCTGCGGTTCCCAACCGGCGCTATCACCAAGCCATCAACGGCTCTCTTGACTTCTTTCACAGTTCTCGCCAGGTCCCTCGGATCCATACCCCCTTCGTTGGAGCCTCGTATATTAGCAGAGGACCAGTTGTCGCATTCGGCCATCAATTCTCCAACCCAAGGCTCCAGGCGAGCTTCTGGCCGCCCGTGCCGGCCCAGGTTGCGAACCCACTGACCCACGGAATAGCAAATCCATTCGACTACTCTTGCCCTGCCAGCCCCCCGGAACGGAATCTCCTGCGCTTCATACATCTGCTCCAAGACGCGTGCAACTAGATCATGGCTCACGCCAAGCTGTAGAAAAACGATCACTGGCCAGTTGACATCTGCACCTATCCGTCCGTCTTGGCCATTCTCCAGGGCATACCGGCAAAGCTCTGGTAGAAGCGTAGGAACCGGGAAGATGAAAGAATCGTTGCTGGATCGATGGCAAATGTCTTGAACCTGACCGACGAGTTTCTCGTATGGCTGAGGTGGCGGGTCACCAACTCTGGATCCGCGGTTTCGTCGTTCCTGGTCGAACTCTGCCCATTGTTCGACGATTTCCTCGTGTGTTTGTTGGATGAGGCTCGACCATGTCTGAGAAATGGTAGTTGGATTGCGAAAGTCGGCTACATGGTATATTATGAGGCAAAGATCATAGTAACCGGCTTGGTCGGCATAGTTATTGAAGAGCTATGAAGATGTCAGTACCCAACATGCTCAGATGGGCTGCGGAGGATGGGGACGTTGGGGCAGTCATTCATGCTGAGGGACTCTTACCTCTGAAAGAGCCTGGATCTTCCCGTCCAGGGTCTCTTGGATTTCCGGCAAGCGCTCAGGAGGAATTCGACTATCTGCCTGAAGTCTCTCTAGCAAATCATCTTGAATATGCGCCACGTCCAGGAGCTCTGTGACTTCATGGTTGAGTAGCTGCTGCTCTTGGCGGCTGACACCAGTGGTGATGACGCTGGCATTCGTTTTTGCCTTGCTGAGCAGCGTGAGACGATCCTTGATGGATATGGAGAAATCGGATTGTGCGAGGTCAGCTTGAACCTTGGCAGCATCAAAGTAGAGGCCACGCATAGTATAGAACCTGCAGAGCAGATCGGCATGCTCAACACTCTGTGAAGCAAGACGCCGAAGAAAAGTGGTAATATAGGAGGAATCAATGGCAAGAAGCCGGTCAGTCCACCCTTGCGATATATACCAATCGTACAGGTCAAGGTGGAAAGCTTCATCCGACGAGCTGTTGACGACATCGTAAGCTTCCGAGCGTTTCGTGGCTATCAGCGTTGGTCTGCCGTCCATTATCTCTGGTTCTCGACTCGAAGCAGCATCGAGATCCTGAAGAACATGATGAATCAAGTTATAACATAATTTGCGTTCGTCAAATGCCTTGGCCCGAGGATCACCTGTTGGTCTGCCATCGTTGATCCAGGTGAGAGCTGTCTTTCCTCGATCCTTCGCGTCGGCGACAACAAGACATAAAGAAATAGCGCCTGCATAATATTTCAGCGCGATGTATTGTTCGATTGCAGATTCAAGATTGTTTTGGGTCAAGCTGCCGGCAACCCTCTGGAAGTGTTTCAGACTGTCGTGAAGCAGTGTCCGAGAATTACTCGGGTTGATAGCAGGTTCTGCGGCCCTTTTCAGCTGTTCCTGAGCTTTGAAGATGACAACGTCGTCGGGACTGCAAAAGCTGCCGCATTTTCGTCGGAGCTTCTCGGCAACAGTCTCGACATTAGATCCGTTCTCGATATTGCGATTAACAATAGCTTTTACCAGCACCTTGGCCAGTTCTTTCCCGGCCGATTGCGAGAACAGTCGTTCGTATGTCAAATCTCTCAACTCTTGCCGCGATACTTCATCTAGTCGTGCGTATATATCGGTCACCCGCTCGTCGAATAGCGATCGGACAAAGGAGATACCTTCCATGATGTCCTTCATTAGTAACTCGACTGCGTGCATAGCTTGGTGTTCTCCTTGGAAAGCCAGCTCCTCCTGCTTGCTTGCCGCTTTACGAAGATCCGATGGCCCAGAAAGCCCTTGGATAAAGGCACGGTTCTCATCCAAGAACTTCCGCAGCCTCTCCACGCTTGCTTGGACCATCTCGAGTTTCTCATTCGCAACAACGCTTTGAATCGCCAGTGCTCCAGCCTGCGCACCCACCGCGATCACCCTCGACTTCCACAGTGTGCGAATCAGCCGGCTAAGATATAATGTAATAGCGCTGTGACGCGATGATGGGCGAACCATTTCAACCGTCGCTGGTTGGCCGTCTTGCTCAGGGAGGGTCGGGTTACCTCCAAAATTGATGAAAACCTGCTTCGCACGATCGAGGGTAGGTTGATCGATGGTGCTGCGGCCAACGCCGTACCGTCCATTATCTCCTTGGTGACAAGCTACGGCAAGCGCCGCCGTGATAGTTTCTACGCGGCCATAGGCGGTCTGGAATTTGTGCACCTCTACCTTTAACCCTTCATCGCCTACTGTGGTACGAATGGCCGATGAAAATATGTCAACCAACCTCCTTCGTCTGATGACATGGACGCCTGTATTTGTGAGAATAGCGAATTCGCTTCCAATCGGGTCATCGAACTGAACAGCCAATTCGTTCCCAAAGCCCAAGGGCTGCCTCGTAGCGGCAAAGGGTTTGGTAATAAGGCCAATAGCCTCAGCTTTACCTCCAAGTTCAACCCAGTTCGCATGTTCGTAGAAGTTCGGGCCTTGGGTACGATTGGTATTCTTGATGCGTCCACTATCGGGGGCCGATATGAATAGCATGTCATTTTCTGGCCGACCAGCCTTACTGACCAGATCGAGAAAATATCCTGGAGGAAATCGGACTCCTTTCCGACTGATCTCAAGTGCCCTAGACTGAACATCAACCGGTTCTCCAGGGCCAGCATACGGGTTCATTCTCGACCTCCGCCGAGCAGAAACCTCAGGTGCAGGGAACTTGATGCATTGCAGTTGCATGCTCACGGGCGCCCGACTGGCTGCAGCCCCGGACCATGCCGAAGCACTAGTGGCGCTCATGAACAAACGACAGCCCGTATTAGTGAGTGCCATAAGATGGACCTTGTTATCCTCAATTACCGAGATGGGGCTGATAGATACTATGTCCATGTTTGAGTTTAGAAGAGGCGAGCCATTACTCAGTACGTGGGCTATGTCTCGTAGGAAATGATCCTTGCTCTTCTCGATGGCGCTCTTGAGTTGGTTAGGGGCCTCAATGGAATAGGTGCGGACTGTCGACTTATTTGAAAGGGCATATAGCAGATGCCTACTATCGTCTATGACGATTTCATTGACATACTCGTCACTGCCCTTACGCCACAAGGCAGTGCTCCAGCCCTGGGCCGAGTGGTTGATTTTGCCTGTCCTACTGCTGAACCACTTCTCCTCTTGCTGGTAATACAGCTCACAGATATCGTTGTCGTTTTGTCCCGCGAAAAAGATCCGTCCGTCTGCTGAACCAGCTATGACACTAGCTTCGCCTTGCTTCAGTGTAATTGACATTTTCGTTCCATAAAGTTCCAGAGTGCTGGTACCATTACCGGCTGGGTTGACTGCAACACCAAGGAGAAACATGTCGGAATTTGTAGCCACCACCAATATGTGTTTAATAACGTCATTAAATACGCCAGGTTTTGGGGGCACGAGCTTAACGGCTGTGATGCTGTGCTGACAATCTTCGTAACCAATGAGTTCTGGGTTTGGATGCGTGTAATCCCACAAGTATAAACAGTTGTCAATGGTGACCCAGGCATGGTTTAACTCGGCGAACAAGCCCATGCACGTGGACACTTCGGCACCGTTGAACTGCTCCATGACACTCTGGGGGATGTCGTAGGATTTCGTCTTCTGAAAGGGTGCCCATGCCGCATCGATGGAGGGAACATCGTAGTCGGAGGATATTTCTATGCGCCTGTTAATATTTTGCAAGTGGACAGTAACGAAGCAACGGGGATCGAGAGACTCACGTCGACAATAGGTATCCAGTTCGGGGTATTGCTCGTCCTTGGTGAGGGCACCATTGACAAACATGGCGGCCTTAGCTAGCGGCGACTGGGGAGGAACTGGTGCGGTCTGCAGACGCATCATCTGCTCCTCGGCGGGCGTGGTAGGGGCATTGAGGCTGGAATTGACATCCTGAAACCTAGATACCTGACTATTCGAGGATGAGTTCTGTGGAAACAGTCGCCGACGGACGGGGTCGTCTTGGGAGTTGAATCGCGATGCGACAGCCGGGGTATGAAGGAAGGCTCCCGGTAGAGCTTGAGACGGGGTCTGGGTGTAGGACATGGTGAGGAATCTCGAGGAGACCTATTGTGCTGAGGCGTGCGGCTGCGACGGAGGACTCGCGTTGCATGCAGACGAAGACACCCGTTGTGGTATGGGCGCGGGAGGGAGGAAAGTCAACAATGGAGAGTGAAGTAGGCCAGCGCAGCAAGGCAACTGTTGACTAGGTTGTTACGAGACCATCAAAGGAAGGGAAATAGAATGCAAACGCCTCAAAAAGACCGAATTGGAAGGATGATGGAGAAATAACGCTGCGTGAAGATCGCCCTCCTTGTGTCAGGTTCAAGAGTACGGAGGAGCGAAGTTGGGATGGTTCGCGAAGTCAATCGACCGTGCGATTTGCAAAGGCTGGAATTTTTTAGGCGTTGAAGCGAGTGAGCAATGAGCACTAATCACTGAGCAGAGCTCGAAGGGGAGCTTGGACAATTTCTGAGTCCATACTTAATAAGTACTTAGTCTTGACGCGTGCCGCGACCATGGGAGCAGAGCTGGCCCGTGCGTCGAGTTCTCGTAAACTCCTGTCGCAGGCTTCAACATGAATATTAGGTACATGCCATTGCCTTCAACTTAGTCTTAGCGCTAATCACACCTGGAGCACGAAGACCTGGGGACGCAATCCAACGAGGAAGGGGCTGTATGAATCACTGCCACAATGATAGGTATGGCAAAGTGGGAGGTATAAGCCAATCAGCTATGTACCTGGGAGGAATAGTTAATTGGCCAAGGTTGATCTCACGGGCACACCACGCACCTATCGCGTGAATATTGAGCGTTCTGCAAGTTCTCTTCCTCCTTCGATTTTAAACTACGACTTGTCTAGTACCTAATACAGCCTTATTTCGAATGTTGGCAGTCTAGATAGTTGTCAAAAACTACCGCCTGCGACTCTAATCCCGTAAGGCCTCATACGCGAGGTCACAGGCTCGCGTTTCCTTCCTTCGTCGCCAGAGAAACTTCCGTTATCTGCCATGCGCACAGTTTATCTAGTTCCTGTACAACACCACGAGAACCTTAGTCCCAACTACTCTACTGCTTCTTTGCCTCTCGGGCAGCTTTTCGCAATGCTCTGTTTCGGATATCAACATGAGCCTTGCGGTTGAAGCTCAGGCCCACGGCACTGGCGGTCCCAAGGAAGTTTTCAACCGCCCAGGACATCAGCGAATGGCTCCAATAGGGCGTGTACGTATGGGCCGTCGCTTGCCAGCTGCCTGAGCCGACCTTGTTCAGGGCCGAGGTGACGAATGGGGTAGGGTTCGGAATGAACAAGCTCGGTCTGCGAATCTTGCTCATAGGTCCCGTGATGAGGTAGCTAAGACAGAACTGGACATCGACGTTGTCGGGTTTGAGTTCCGAGCCGAGCGCCATAGACCAGGTGTGCAGGAACGCCTTGCTGGCTGAGTAAGTGGCGAGGAAGGGGATGGGCATCCAGCCTCCAAAGCTGCCCATTGTGAGAACCAACCCACGCTTGCGGCTCTGCATCCCAGGCACAACGACCCGGGTAGCGCGAAGTGTGCCGATGCAGTTGATGTTGATGATGTTTTTCATCTCCTCGTTCTCGGTAAGAGAGAACGGCACGGGGATGCTGTGACTCTGTCCTACGTTGTTGATGAGAATGCCCACCTCCAGGCCCTCAATCAACTGAGCAAGGCGCTCGTAGTCAGCATCGTTGTTGGCGGAAAAGTCCATGCTGAGTACTTTGGTCTGAAGGCCCGTATGCTTGGTTTCGAGCTCTTGGGCCAAAGACTCGAGCTTGGAGAGAGTTCGAGATACTAAAACGAGGTTGAAACCCTTCTTTGCAAGCTGGGCTGCGTACTCTTTGCCCAGACCATCAGATGCACCGGTAACAACAGCCCATGTGCCCTTTTTGCCATATTTTCGAAGCTACATTGATGCAGAATCAGCAAGTGTGCAGCACTTTGGCAATTGGGTGCGCAATAGAGCAATTCAAGACATACATTGGTGCCGCTCAAGATGAACACGCTCAAGAAGAGGCGTAGGAAGTTGAGGATCTTGGAACCAACAAATAGAGCTCCCACGCCAGCGAAGGCCAATTGGATGCTCTGCGGTATGGCCGCAATAGCACTGTTAACCGCGTCCATGATGAATTGGTGTTCCCGTATTACCGCACGGGTACAAGCACATAGAATTCAAGTGGTGGAAGAGAGAGATGGGAAAGTTTACAATGGCATAGCTGATAATTGAGGAATTGTTGAAAAGAAAGTTTATCGGAGTGAGATCGTCGTAGTCGGCGCCACTTGATAGCTGCCAATCCTAACAAAGCTGGCCCCTGCACATGATCAGCCCAACAAATGAAATCCCTACTACCTTATTAAGGTAGGTAGCTACCCCTGACCAGAGCCCTGACCCGCGCGGTTCCCAGCCTGAATGGACATTGCCGGGTCCTAACTTGCACGCAGTCGGTTGGCTTCAACTCTTTTTTTGGCAAAACACTCAATCCGAGTGTCTGAGGTAACGAGCTCATTCAACTACAAATACACATACTGGCCAGACTCATCAAAATGGACGCTCTACAGGCTTATCTTCCACCAGCTAAGGGCTACCTGCCTTACTATATGCTCGGCGTAAGTTATCATGCACCCCCATATCGTCATCGACTTCTCCTGTATCTCTAACACCACACCCCCTCCCTCAGACCTCCATAATCGCCGTCGGCAACTCGCTCCAAAATTACCTGACCTTGCACTATTCGCGACGCCTTTACAACGGCCAGTTCGTGCCAAACCCATCTCTCCCTCCGCAGACGGGTACCTTCAACCCAGCCGACTCGACACATAAGCTCCTTCCTGCCACATCAGCATCAGCTGGTGGAAAGGAAGGCCGCTCGCAGGACCAGGTTACGCCGCTCGCCGCGCGATTGTTCGGCACCTACACGCTCATCTCGGCCATCGTACGCATATACGCAAGTTACAGTCTACACCTGGCACCTGTTTACAACATTACGCTGTGGACGTACATCGTTGCGCTCGCGCACTTCGGATCGGAATACGCCTACTATAGGACCGCGTATCTCAGCCCGCCCATACTCTTTCCCTTCTTCTTCGCGTCTGTGGGGATTACTTGGATGCTTACGCAGTACAGCTTCTACGTCGAGGCTTGATCGTTAGATTCGATAATGGCTAAAACCAGCGGTGGTCACCGTGTGCGGTTGGATAGCAAACGAGCGAGGGCTATATGAACCCTGCGTATAGCTACAACTACTTCTATATCATAGCGTTCTCCTGAATACTAAAAATCAACTTCAAAATGCCGCGGACATCGGTTATTGAAGCTTGTTCCGATAAAGCTCCCCTCCGCAGTCCCGGAGCTTGGCAGAAGCTTGTTCGGGGGTGATGTCTCTCTGCGGCTCCGCCATCAGTTCATACCCAACCAAGAACTTCCTCACTGTAGAAGAGCGCAGCAACGGTGGGTAGAAATGCATATGAAACCAGCTATTCTCAACCTCCTCGTCCGTCCCCTCGAGTGGCGCTTGGTGAATACCAGAGCTGTACGGGAAAACCGTCTCGAACAGGTTGTCGTAGCGCCTTGTCACCTCTTGGATTGCATCCGCAAAGTGTAGCCTTTCTTCCTTCGTCAGGTCGACCAGGGCACGGACGTGTCGCTTGGCTATAATCATGACCTCAAATGGCCAGACCCCCCACCACGGACAGACCACCAAGAATCCCTCGTTCTGGTGAATGATGCGCTCCTGCTTCTCCATCTCTAGCTTAACGTAGTCCGCTAGAAGGTGCCGTCCGCCGTGCGCGGCGCGGTACTTGGCCATCTGTATGGTCTCGGCTTCTGGTTCTTCCGGCAGTGTACTCGTGGTCCAGATCTGGCAGTGCGGATGGGGGTTCGAGCAACCCATGGCGGCACCCTTATTCTCAAAGATCTGCATGTAGCGCAACTGCTGCGCCGGCTTCGGTACGGAGCTTTCGGGCGGTGCAGCCTGGGCCATAAGATCGAGCTTCGCGGCGACGGCCGATAGAGGGTTAGTAGGAGCGAGGTGGGTCGCGTAGATTCGTGTCCATGTTTCGACGATAGGCAGGGTCTCTCTAGCAGGCATGTCGGCGAGCGTGATGTTGTGCTTGGGCGAGAAGGTCAAGACGAAGCATTTGCCCTTGACACCTTCGGCGCGGAGGAGGAGGGAGGACAGATCTACGCCCGTTAGCTTTCACGGACCGTCGGCCTCGGGTGAATACATCTCACCATCGCTCGACGGTTCAGCTTTATAATCTTGTTGCTGCTCTTTGACCGCGCTGTAGTCATTGACGAAAACGAATGTTTCGTTGTAATCAGGGTTGTTTCCGCCTTGCGCGCGCGAGTTTCGGGGGCACAGGTAGCACTTCTCTCGTCATTACACAGAACCGGCTACGTGGGGTAGGAAAGACGTACTTTGGGATCGTATTCGGGCAACTTGATGAGTGCAGGCTCTTCCTGCTGTCCTCTATGTAGGAGGCCATTTGTGAGTCGACGGTAAGGGCTTCAAGCTCTGTTGCCCAGACTTACTGCCATGGTCTCTTGTTCCTGTGAGGCGAGACTAATAGCCAAGATCCTCTCAGAGGGTTGTAGCGTCTATGAGAGATGTCGTCGAGAATCTTGTCAGGCATTGCAGCAAGGACGTTTGTCGCGAGAAGTGACTTCAGCTCGTAGAATACAATCGAGTAAGAGGAAATGCAGGCAGATTAGGTCGTCTCAGCGAGCAGGAAAATGTACACATGCACGGATTATATGTTCATTGGATAGCAGGCAGATATGTCACTCGGCTAGTAACGAAAGGGAAGGCGAATAGGAAGTGCGGCGAATTAGTACCCGAAACTGAGCCATTGTGAGACTCGATGTATACACTTTTCAACTTTTCGCAAACCAAACACATGGAACCCCGCCAAATGCCCCGCGGCTTGACACCCGCAGCTTGCCCGGAACGCCGTCAGCTGATGATGCAATTGGGCAGATAGGGTCAAGCTTCGGTCGTTCCATCGGCCGAATTCTAGAACCTCCATGCTCTGTGGATGTCATTCACATGCCCCTGGCATCCTGGGTCAGTCACGTGTAGGGTTGATGAGACTAGAGGTAACTAGGTACCTACTTACACAGAAGTAGTCTATCACGAGCTTCAAGGCTACCAACTCGACATCGAAGCGCATGATCATGGAGGGTTGAGCAGTCAATCAAAGGAACATACTTTTGGCTCAGTTAAGACCCAGACGACCTACGGCACACACTGACCACTAGCTACCTACAGCATAATCCCACATACATTTCATTTCTAATGGCAGATATGCACTTACGCGAATTGATCTGAGGCGAGACTTGTAGTTACCAGCGTCAATTGGATGGTAAGCACTGTTAGCTGATGTCATGTCAATGAATTTGGAGAATGTGGTCTCTTCTAAATTCAGTCCATGGCGAACAGAATTGCAGAACTGAAACACCTCCTATCTGATTCTAACCCAGCTTCGTTCTGCCTAAGTCAATAATTACCTAGCACATCATTCAGTATAGTTAACCTCGATGGCCTGAAAACCGGTAAGAGGCAATGACCTTTTGCGTGCAATATGTTCTTGAAGTACGACTGTTGGTATATCCAACCGGGGTCCTGTCTCATCGAGTTGCGTTGCCATGAGGCAGTGTTGGTTATCCGATCAACGGACAGTGTAGTACATCAGCGTTAGGCTTAAGGGTGAGAGCACGGTAGGGAATTCGGATATTTGGTGACATTTGGCATGTCAAATTTTACGGCCTCTGTTCATCTGTCAAGTATCGGGTCTTGGCAATACACATTGACTTTCGTTGTGTAGTCAATCGGCATCATGTGTCACTCCTTACGATACATACTATCATGATTGTGACAAACATGCCTTAATTTAGGTCTCGCATGTACGCGTCTTCAGAATACCTCTTGCGGTTCAGACATTCCAGGACCATCACAGCACTCTCCTTAATAACCCTCCTCCCAAACCTCCTTCCGATAACCTTCCGTCAACCGGTCGTCTGTACCGTAAATCTTCACCACGTCAAAGGGTTAGCAACAGCTTGTTCCGAGCAATCCGGAGCCTGCATTCTCCAAAGCTTTCAACTCCCCAAAGAAATACTTGACAGGAAGAAAGAGACAGAGAATTTTGAATACCAACATACCTCCTGCCAGCCCACAAACCCTCGATCTAGAACACAGACCTTCTGCTTCTTGCCCTCGGCCCCGCCACTATCGTCAGCTTTCTCCCTGAGATACCGCAGCGCGGCCCCGGGCCCTCTCTGCTGACTCAGAGCGCAGTGGAACACGACAGTGTCCACATCCTGCAGGCGGCGCCGCAGCGTCGGCATCGTGGCATCGAGACTGCGGCTGGGGAAGTGCAGCGACGACTTGATGTGACCGCCAATGTAGTCTGTAAAGCAGGGAAAGGCAGCATGTCAGTGGAACGGTAGATAGAAACGAGAAGACTGTGAATGAGGAGGACCCTCATAGCCGCTACCAATAAGACAGCGTGCAAGAGAGGCAAAGGAAAGGGGCGTATTTATAGCACACCATCATCTCGCACATCCACGATTGCGAGCTTCTTGGCATCTGGCGACTGTTGCGCTGCGAGGAGTATGTCTGCTAACTTGGAGGCCGTGATGCGCTCCAAGCTTGACAGAGTGATGAGAGACATATTTTAGATCATGAAAGAGTTCGAGATACTTCTCACAAGATTATATTTCATGTGAGAAAGGTGATAATTAAAGTGAATGGGAGGTAGGTATACGTATTATATTTGATGTGGACTTCAAAGTCGCGGGTTTTCCCACCTGCCTCCTAAGTGCGGCTGCCCCGCGTATAGAGCCTAAGTGCATAATCATGGATACATGCATTCCACATTGAGAGCGAGGGTCAAAATCAGAGGAACGCATCATAACGAACAACAAGGTGGTGTGCATGTGTTGGTATCAGTACCGCTAAGGTTAATTATACATGTACTGGGAAGTCTAGGTAGGTGAATATCACAATACTTCGTCACTCTCACGGCCACATGCCATCCCACATGAAGAGCCAGCCTTGCCAGTACTTGTCGTAGTTACCGACGAGATACGACAGCCCATCTCCTTCGGTGCCGACCTTGTACGGCCGAGTGTACAGTCCGCCAGTCTTCAGGTGCCGCTTCATAGCCATGTACACCGAGAAGCTGCTAGGCATAGTGCCCACGAAGAAGTCGCTACCAAGCAGCACTATAAAGTCGACCAGGCCCTGCTGGTCCCAGCTCAGCGACTGCAACTCCTCTAGGTCCTCACCCTTAAGTAAGTCCGTCTTGGTGATCACCTTCATCTGCGCCATCTCGACCGCGCCACCAGCGAACTTGATCGCCTCGGTCATGTTACCCGTGGCCAGGTACGCAGTCTCATAGCCCCTCTTACGGGCCTGCTTGAGGTATGCCTCCGACTGGACATCGTAGGTGGGCCAGAAGCCCAGCGCATCACTCTCGGTGCGAAGATGTACGCCGAGGAACTTGCCCTGTTTGTTGCCTTCCGCCTGTGCGTACGCGTGCATGTTTTTGAGAGTAAGTCTGCCGAGACGTAACAATTGGTCATTGAATTTGAGAATGCTGCCAAACGTAGAGGCGAATTCGGGTCCATCGCGATAAACCTGCCAGTCCCAGAGCACACCCCAGTTGAAACGGATAAGGCGAGGGTGTTCCTCGGAAGGCGGAGCGATATTCTTAGTATGGTTCAGCCAGTGACGGAACTTATCGCCAAACCGATCTGTGTGGCGGTTCTGGTCCTGCCAATCGCAGCCTTCACGGTTCCCAAAGTCTTTGGGCGTTATGAGTTCGATGTTCGGTTCAGCACCAGCGCCGGGGATGTCGGCAGGGTTATCGTAGAGGGTGATCTGAGGACAATTGTCGTTGAAAGCACTTCGGAAGCGCTGCTCGTCAAACATGTAGGAGAAAGGCAGGTAGCCAGTGAAAAGATCGGCGAGGTCGTGCTCGTTGCGCTTGCGTATCTTGGGAATCACTAGACTGGTGGCGCCGGCCTCGAGGGCGTATCGCAGACAGGTCTGGATGTAATTTCTTATATTGCCAATGCCTCCAGAGTTGTTGTCGCAGATGTAAGCCAACCCCTCAACCCATGTAGTCTCGCTGCATAATCGCTGCAGCGGCCACCCGACAAAGGGGGCCTCAGGATCGGACAGGTCGATTTCATTGCCTGGCAGTTTCGGCGGACCAAGAGAGGTCGGCGGCGGTGGCGAGTCGAACCATTGGAGATCGAGAGATGTGGTTGCAGGAAAGCGGAACGTCCATATGGTAATGAGAAGGACGATGCAGAGCGTCGGCAAGAGGAGGTTTCGACGAGGCATCAAGCCTGATGATGCGAGAATATGATGGCCATAGGCCATCGTGGAAGAGAAGTAGGGTCGCAGCGGACCAGTCGCCTGCATATTTATAGAGGTGCCCGCTAGTGCTGGCCAGGGCTGCTAGCACCTCCAGCTAAGAAGGTCTAGGTAAGGCGGTGGCTTGATTCAGGGGACGATGGTTGTCGATCAGGCCTAGTCAGCGTGCCGTAAACTCCAGAGCCCAGGGCTGCCCAGGGAGGAGGCTACGCGACAGATCTAAGGTGTCCACTGTTACATCGCTCAGAGAAAGGAGTATGGTCGTACGCTTAAGAAAATATAGCAAACGGATCACAGAATGTGACGACAAGACTTAGAGAAAATCAAACTAGACAGTTCAGTATAGCAGATTAGATTCAGTCCATTCGAGGTTTCGCACGGGTGTACCATACTTACCTTCGTCTCGGCTGGGTAAGGCAGCCAGTCAACTCGTTGCCACAATTGTAACACAACATGACTTGGCGGCACTCGCACATCGCCCCTGCCAAGGACAGTTGAGAGGCCATCGTGTATTGCCATTATCCGGGTCCTCCTGTTCACTTGTGTCTTTGCCCTGGTGGTATCAGAATAATCTCTCCCTTCTGATAACCTGCTCTGCTCCCGGCAATAGGGCTGAGGGCCGGCGTAGAGATTGATATTGTAGAACCCAAAGTACTGGATATCTCCACCTCCCAGATACCTAGTGCGACAGTCGACATGCCATGTCTAACGCGAGCTCTGTCTAATTCCATTGTTGTACCAGCTACCAGCCGTGTTCAATCACGGGCTCTCCTGATGCCATGACAATCGTGTAACTCTGCCGAGGGCGTAGTACGAGTGTATCTGCCCATCTGCCTCGATCTGCCGTTCTATCTAGCTTTTGTCTAAACAGTCAGACCATGTGCAACTGTAGGTGGGAGCTGATCTTTCAGACATTTCACCATCGCTCAGCTGCCTGTAAGAACTTCATTCGGATAAGTACTTTGGATACGGAAAGGCTTTATTGTTCAATCGTTTCTTAGTAGAATCCACCCTACAAGCCATCCGGATTACCACGATCATCAACAGGGCATCAATGCAGCTAATTACAAGATACTATTCTTGCAGTAGCATATGAGGCATCTTGGACTATATTGAAGGGCGAGTGACAGGATCTGCCGAAGCCCTGGCCTTCATACATTTATGCTTTCCCAATCCAACCCGAGTTGATGAAGAAATCAAATATCCTTCCCCCTTTCTGCGAGTCAAGCCGGCATATTTCTTTCACCTGCTTCTTTTTCAGACTCCCGTTGCCTTTGAGCGCCTCTTTGAGTACCTGCTCCTTGATCATCAAATATGGCTTTGGTTGCAACCGCGATACCTTACACAGCTCGGCTTCTTCTGGCGTCAGAAGATGCAAATCAGGCGCATTGTCCTGGCTAAGGGGCAAGGGTTGTACACCCGAGATGGGCTGCGAAATAAACTTCTGCCTATTCGGTGTCGATGCGCCGTTGACTGTGACCCCATTCGTGGCTCCATTCGTATGTCCATTGGTCAGAGACTTCGCCTCGGCGTTGGTGGCAGTCGCTGAATCTGGTATGCTTGATGTAGATGTTGCATTCGTCCCTGGCCGGAAGGGGAGCTCCGGAGCTATCAGAAGAGCAGCGCCACTCGGTGGTTCTGGTTGTACAATTTGCTTTGAACGTTGCGCCGAAGCCAGACGATCTCGGTCCATAGAACCCATTGGTATAGCTTTCTGGATACGCTGTGCCTTATCGTGCTCGTACTTCTCTCCACTGCGAAGATCCCCAATCTTCAAGTTTCTCCATTCTTGTAACTGAGTAATAGCTTGCCTCAAATTCAACTCATCCAACAGACCTTGGCACAGTGATTCGAAATCATCGTGATTCATCATACGAGCAAAGGGCTTAGCTTTGTTGAGGAGATCGCGTTCCTCCTTCGTCCTCTTCTTCTCTATCTTCGTGTTCTCCCGGTAGTCCAGGAGATTGTGTTCGAATATGACTTTCTTGCGGTCCACGCGTTGTGTGAGTCGACAGTTATAAATATCCATTACAGTCAGTTTGAGCTCCATCTCTGGCTCCAGCTCTCCTGTTCGCGGATTTATGCCATCGCCAGGGTCGAACTGCATTAGCTGAACGGCTTCTTCAGCTTCGTTCGCATACTCGGTCTCAAATTCTAGACGGCCTGGCATATAGCCTTGAATCTCGTGGCAGGATGGTACACTAGCCGTTGGCTTCGTTTTTGGCGGAAGGGGCGCTGCGTTCTTCTGGGCTTCACGTCGCTCTTCTATTCGTCGTTTCTTACATGCTTGAAACTCTTCTCGAGAGATTTCTTGCGCCAGCTCCATGTCGCTTGGCCTGCATCGTTTCGGGAGAGGGAAGCTCGGTGAGTCGACGTAAACTTTTAGATAGTGATCGCGAACCTCATCCTTCTGACGAAAGCCACCGATATGATCAGCAATATCTGCCCATGACCCAAGTCCGTAGATTTCGCATCCTTCTAAAAGTAGCAGCTCTTCGTCGGCGCCCCAGTCACGATCAAAAATAGGTATCGAGTTCTGTTCGATTACTCTATATGGATGTGAGGCAGGCTGGTGAGAGTTGCTCGCGGATCCGCTTGAGAAGCATTGTACGCAGAGGTCATATTCGTGGCATGCGCTGTGTGCGCAGCGTATCCGAACCTATAGTTGATGGTCCGAGTCAGTCATGGGATTGCCAGAGGAAGTTACTTGTACACAGGAGGAATGTGCTGGTCGAGTGGGGGATGTGGATAGCTGACGGGTGGGAGGTGTTTGCAGCAAGGCTGAAATGGGCGATCGCGGCGCCATGCGCGCGAGATGCGGTCTATAGTCCCTGCGCGGAGCTACGTGTGGGCAAGCTGGAAGAGGCAATTACGTACAGTAGAGGTAATGTCTGCAGAACACACATCGCAGACATATTTGACGCCGCCTTCGCCGCCCCTCGTGGCGGTCTTCTTGCGGATAACGCCCATGTCCTCGTGATCCAGCGTGTCTCGTAGCGATTAGGCCCACTACCGGCTCTATGGAAGGCGCGCGGCGGGGAGTTGGGTGGACGGTCGGACGCGATCAGTCGGATCGGGGTTTGGGATGGTCAGCTATAGTATGCTAGTCGCATTGATGCAACACGGGCGGATATAGATGGTTTGTCAGTTCGATGAGGAGTCTAGCGATGAATTCGACGGCTGTTGGACTTCTCGTGATGGGCGCACGTTGCCTGGATTGCCATGATGACACGCGATAAGGGATAAGGTGACAGGACGGCCCACCTCCAAGTACATAAGTCTCTGGTTGGACTCGATTTCGCGCTTTTGAGTGGTCCGTGGGCTCCAGCTCCAGTCAAGGTCGCCTCACCCAAGGATTTCGTACCTGATTGGCCTCCCTCATTTGAGAAGTCCACTGAGCTTACATAAAGTCGTATCACATTACATATATGCCCAGTGCTCACATACTGATCTGCCTCAATACCATGTTATTGCCCTTAGATGCATTTCTGTGCAGAGGACTACAAGAGCACAGGTATGGCCTTCAAGATCGTCGCAGACCCTAACAGGGGAGCTTGCCGCCCGACCGGCGGCTGCAAGATCTCAAGTCAAACCTCACCGGAAAGGGCGTGTTCTTGCCTCTAGCCTTGTGTTCTTCTTCATCGCTGCCATGCTCAGTTTATGGATGGTTCTGACTATGTCGTGCCCAACACGACCGAGAGACGAGTCAAGCTCTCCGATACGACTGGTTGGGCGACGGCCGAGGCATGGGTACGGGACGACTAGTGGGAATACATGACAGCATAGTAAGATGGGAGAGTGGGCGAATATCTGTGAATGTGCTTTTGACGAATATGGTCTGTGACATCTGGACAAAGAGCGATGCTATCTTTATGGTGAAGCCAGTACTGCTTGAAGATGAGCGACAGGCACCCACTGCTGGTAGCCTCTCTACAGCTACAATCGTTCTGTCACTGATTGATCAAGGCACCTCATAGCGTCAATGAAAGGCATCAATCCTCATTCATTATTCGCAGGATGTCCTCGAGTAACCATCAAGTAATGACAGGGAACCGTCGTTCAGTTCATCGTCGCCGGCCAACTTATTTTCCAAACAAAGTAGAAAACAGCCAGTAATGCGACGGGTCTTAATAAGTACCATTGAAAATATCCATAAACCCCTCTCTTCAATTTTTGACGCTCTAGGTGCATCACTGTGTACTCGTACTTGTATATCCTTCGAAAGTGGTATTGACAGTAATGGCCGATGAAGGACTGCACCGCCGATCGTGAGGAGGGTTTAGGTGGTTGAGGTATACCAGCCCACTCGGTCATAAGACCTCCACGACACTTTCTCCCGCTTTAGGAGCAGGTCTTCCTGTCTGCTCAACACAAAAGCCTCGCTGCATAATTCAACATGATGGAGTTCTTGGTTGGAGATCGGCTCCAAAAGCGGATTTGTCGTGTGGCGATACTTTTGTTGTCGCAATGTTATCGTATGGATCTCTCAGACAAGGCCCTGATCATCCATCGCCAAGAGAGACTCTTTCCAATGTCGTATGAACTCGTCTGTCGATATGTCGTCTTCGTGATCTTGCTTTGGTATGATATCCTCATTCCGCGGCGTCGGACAAGACCAATCATCACGGCTTTGTGTCGTGTCTGTCCCGCCCGTCATTATATGGTCCAGTAATATGAAAAACGCCGCGCCTGGCAGGAAGGGCCAGCACAGCAGACCCAGCGTGACATACTTCAACACCTTCCTGGCGTTCTTGGAGAATTTCTTGACGAGGTGTTTAGTGCGAAGTTTGAAATAGTGTAGTTCGATATCAAAAGTGTTGGCTCGGGAGAGTGGTGGGAGAGAACTGATCGAGACACGACGGGGCTGAGGGCTGTCGCAGGAACGGCTACAGCCGATTGAAGGCATAATTTCTGGAAGATAGGAATTATATGATGATTAATTTCTCTTCCAAATGCCACCCGAGGTAGCTGGGAGGTGGTAAGAATTCGCTTGGAATGCGAAGAGTGTAGGTTCAGACAGGAAGCGATTGGGCCCTAGTTATTGTGCAAGATAGAAAATTAATGTGTAGTGAAGAAGATCTCATGCCTCGAAACATACGAGACTCTCCTTGACTATTAATGTTTCCCATAGTGCTTCGGAGAAAGGTGAGAGTAAGACACATATCCGATACAGTTAAGTTAAACAGGTGGCTCACAGATACTTTGGGTAACTAACTCAGTAGCTAGATGTCTGAAAACTTAGATGAGATTCATAGAAGCAATTCTCAACTTTATTACGTCGCTTTACGTATCTGCTCCTGACTTTCCATAGCATCGGCCCATCCTAATGAGGAATTTGTTTTGTTATGTGAATGTTCCTACTCCTTTCTGCGAACAAGGGGAATGTAGGTTCTGAACAACAGCAATAACGGTAAGCATCCATATAGAACCAGACTGAAAGTGGCAGTTTCTCATAATTACTCACTAATTATGGTCAAACCTAGTGTTATCGGGTCTTGTCATTTACACGTTAGATCAATAGTAGACAGTTTGCCATAACTCCATCATCATTATGTTCTCAATAGTAGCGCATTTTATCGAGTCAATTAAAGGTCTATACTACCGTCTAGGTGAACAGATTTTCAAGCCAAGCTCAACAAAGATTTCAAGTCTGACTGTACCACTTCTAAGGGTATCAAGCTGCGTTATTGTTCTCAATGGCGACGTGATTAATAACTTTCTCAACTCACATTTCGTATTCTCTGTCGATGCCTAGGCTCTTGCCAGATCATGTCATTCATATTGTACTGATCTGCCCTCAAAGAACTATATGTCCAGGCAGACTGCTTTAGTCCCACAGGAAATAGTTGTCCTGCGTGTTTCGATCTAGTTAAGCCAGCTAGTCGGTAGTAAGATCACTATGAATGGACATGACTGCCAAAGCAAGTTGCCAGCCCACAAAAGATCTAGCTTTGAGTTGTGCGTGTTCGCGGTTCTCAATTGTCTCATTCCGGTCGATTAATTTACCGCTAGTCACCAAATGCCGCAGAAGTCGCAGTGTTTTGCTCCAATCTTTCGAACAAGCGGCCATGGGAGTTTCTGCAGACACATGCTCAACATGACAGATTACTCCAAGTTTCAGAGAATCGAAGATAGTTGTGGCCTCGGGTTAAATAAATCGCAATTAGAACTCTGGTCGAGATGATGGCTAAAATAATCGCTTTACCTGCTTGATTTTCCTTCCCGAGCTTCAAGTAGGATGGAAAAACAGGAAACTGAGGTAGAAGAACCGCAAACTGAAAAATGGAAACTGTTTTCACCAGAATTTGGACCTTAATAACGCTTTTGAATCCGGCAAAGTGGTCCCATGGCCATGAGTACTATACATACATGACGAGGGCCAGTAATCGCTACGTTCTACGGAGAAGACTTGTAATGGAAACCGCTTCTTGGGGGTTAATTAGACCTCGTAAATCATGATATCAGTTCGGAGCGTCTTCACAGAAGGTCAAACACCTTCTCACTGGCGACAAATAAGTTGTTGCTAAGCACGTGGCTTCTGGCCCCGAATCATGGTCAACCTTGCATTTAGCAGATGACGAATTAACTACAGCAGCTGCAGTAAAACTCAACGCTTCTCTTTTCGTGTGCCGTGACTCTCAACATCTCAATAAGTATTTTCTGCATATTGTTTCGTCCTGATAAATCTTTCATAGGATGAATGTAGCAATTCGAAGTGAAGCCTAAGATGCTTAGATCGCTGATGAATATAATAGACATTCAACTCATGTATGTAGAAATATACTACCTACGTGTCAAATGCAGAGAGACCACCTCTCTGCCAAGATAGAATCGGCGGGTGTTTATACAATTAGGCTGTGTGGTCTCCACTGTGTGAACATGATTTCTGCATTTCCGCACGCCTTCCCGCCCGCTTCCACGTGTCAAATTGCGCACGAAGGTGGTTCTTGTGTCTCGGATTCAGCGATGTCGTGTTCCTCGACGGCACGCCCTCCAGCGAGAGCGCCATCTGTGCAGCGACCACACCGGCGGCACGAGCGTTGAGAGTCAGGGCATCGTAGTCGACGTTGTCGGTCGTGTCGCACGCAAGATGATAGCAGGGATCGTAGGGCTCGCTGGCGCCCGTGAATATGCCCGAAGACGGGATGCCTAGCTCGAGGAAGCCGACGTAGTCCGAGCTGTCGCCAAAAGCGCCCAGGAACGCGTCGTCTTGCCCTGCTGCCGCCAGGTAGTCGAGGAGCGGCTGCGCACCCGCCATATCGCCCGGGTTGTCACCAGCGTAGACGGCGAATTGAGGATTGGGAGATCCAATCATATCGTAGTTGAAATAGAATCGGATCCGGTCCGCCTCCTCTGCCGTCAGCGACGAGGTATAATGAAGCGAACCGATTAGCCCGCTTTCCTCTGCAGCCCACCATGCGAAGCGAACTTTGTTCGGAAATCCGCTGTAAAGACGGAAAGAGGTCATGATCTCCAGCAATGCAGTTGTGCCAGATCCATCATCGTTGATTCCTGGGCCAGCTTGTACTGAGTCCAAATGCGCTCCCAGCACTTAGTAGATTAGAGGTATTAGTAGGGGCTCAGTCCGCGCGATATCGTAGAGAATCATGTATCATCACTCACTGATGACATTTTCGGGATCTCCCTCCTTCGTCTCAGCAAAGACGTTCCAGGTCTCGCGCTCCTCGAAGATAGCGTTCACATAGAGCGTTACAGTCAACGTCTCGTTGGCAACCAGACGCTGCTTCCATGCCTCGCCGTCCGCTAGCGGGATCGTGGCGACGGGCACCAGAAGGCCGATGTTCTCAGCACCCAGGGTGGCCGAGTTGGGCGTCCCTTCTAGATTGTGGTAGAGAATAACGCCGAGAGCGCCATGTGCCCGCGCGAGCTTCAACTTGTCGGAGATGGCGCATGATCCGCGCTTGATGAGCGCAAGCTTCCCCGTCGCGTCGATGCCAGTCCATTGGTCCTCGAAGCACGCAGATCCTGGGTGAGTGTCAGTCCATGATGTCTCGTGAACCATGGCCTGGTCAGGCGCGGGGGTTTACCTCTTTCGTCATCCACAGGTGTATCTATGAGAGGAGCCGTAATACCATCCTCGTCGGTACCGGGGTTATAGATGAGCGAGACAGTCTCGACATCTTCGCCGTCAGGACCAGTGACCGACATTTCGAGGACTTCGGCGTAGCTGTGATTAAAAGCCTGCGTCCAAGTATCGTACTCGGGCCCGAACCGGGTTTGCGCCCGTTCTAGTACATAATCCACGGACGCTTTGTAGCCAGGCGTACCGAAAGCGCGGATCCCATTGTTTTCCTCTGCAATGCGGTTGAGGTTATAGAGGTTGCGTTCAAGCCTGCGAAAACATTCAGTACAACGATTCATACTGTTTCATCGACTTTAGCTAGGGGCTGCACTAGATGACTTACTCTTCGAGCTTGATGCCCGCTTCAACTTTTGCCGGCGTCAGCGGGTCAGTCCCGATAACTCGTCCCGTGAAAAGGGCAGCCGTGATCGCATAGCAGAGGTTCACCATCATCGCGAGCTGTGGCTCGAGGCTGGATGCTTAGGTTGTTAGTGAATGATAGAGTCCACAAGATCCAACGTCCCTGATCTGCGATTAATGCAGGCTCGGCCAGTTTATAAGCTGTACCTTGTCAACCCGGTGGGCGCGTTATCTCGCACCCCATGTGAACTTAACCACTAGGCGCGTCTTTTCGTCCGCCCGTGCCACGGGGCCAAGAGACATCACGATATGCATGACAGGTAGAAACCAGTGGCCAATACCTTGGTATACTGCGTATCCTAGAGCTAGAAGCGTCTCTGGAGGGTTTTTATCGCTTGGCTAAGCAGCCTACCGGGGCGGGATGGCTTTGTTGGGCAGGTGCCAAGAAAGTGGCATCGCCAAGAATGCCATGGCAATTCATGAGGAGTTGGCTACTAGGTTGTCGATTTCGTGCTATCACTTTCGGATTGCTCGACCCTCACCTTCAGCACATATACCGATGGAGCTGATCTAGCGAGGCTGATTGATCATTCCCTGCGGGCGATGGGCAATATTGCCGCTTTAGGTAATGTTTTGACATACAAGCCCTGGAGCTGCAAGCAACTCGGTTCTATTGATGCCGAATCCGTTCCTCCTATTAGTGCGGTCATAAAGAACATGTTCTATCTCATATGACACCAGTTTCCTACGTTTCGCATGGAAGGAACTCGTGCTTGAACGCAATGGGCCACCTCCATAAAAGGGGAGCGTATCCTATCTCCAGAGTCAAGAGCCCACCTACTGACTTGCTTGGAGTTCAACCGGACATTTCTGCTTGAATCCGGGGGTTTTCTAAGGGCGTTCAATTGCGGACATCTCAATTTCATGAGCAGATTCTTCACGCACCGCGTGAGGATGCTGCGTATATATGCGCACTTGCTTTCAAATATACGTGGCTCTGGCAACCAACACCGCCAGACCGGCAATAGCCCCGATTGCTGGGCTGGCTATCCAGGCTTCGCTTTGCGGACTGGGGTCGGATTTTTTTCGTGTAGGTGATGGTACATCTGAAGCATCGTTGAGCTTGCGTTACTTGGGACTATACTCGCTGCCAAGCCAGTGAAAAAGGGTGAGTGAAACTCGTAGCTAAAACCCATGGTGTAGGTGATTCATCCTAAGAAGTGCCTATGACGATCACGGTGAGATCCGCCAGGGAGGGGGGGGGGGGGGGGGGGGGGGTGGGCACTGAATTTAAGGTTATCGAAATATAAATTATTGTTAGCGATTAGTAAATAAAATGAAAGATTTTGTTATATTGTTTTGAGTGTCAAT